>VZTH01006222.1:0-23287 GCA_013397815.1 Aleadryas rufinucha
CGGCGGCGGCCGCGGCGGCGGAGAGCAATGGTCGATCACCTCCCGGTGTAAAAACCTCTGGAAGAGGCTCCGCTGTCTTTATAGTGATGCATTTGGTACAGGCGAGTGGACAAGTCACGGACAGTTTTTATGGCCGCAATGTCACAGCAACACAGAGGATGCGATTTTATTGGGCTAGGAAATCCAAACCCCGACCACAGAAACTCCATGTTTTTACTGTCTCTGGGATTGGCTCTGAATACCAGTTAATTTTCAACCAGGAAAGGAAGCTTGCAGGCTTAACTTTCATTGCCATTCAGCTCTCCATCCGTACCTCTATCCCTCTCTCACCGTCTGTCCGTCCATCTGCCTGTCTCCTTTTAACTGGCATTTCCCCTTGCACACTAGACAAACAAACAAACAAAATCCCCTCTTTTCCTCCTCATTTTTCAAAATTCCCTTCGGGTAAACGTTGTCTGGCTGGGTGGCGGTGGTCAACAAAGGCCCAAAGTCAGTAAGTCCTTCACCTCAAGGTTATGGGTGATGTCCAAGCAATACAGAAGTTCAAAGCCAGTAAACAATGCAAAAACAGAATGCACTTTCTTCTCCTGATTAGGATTAGAGTCAACATTAAAGATTCAAACACTCTTCTCAAAACACATTCCTATCTCAGCTATTGTTTGGAGTTTGGGATTTTCTCTCCCCTGCCCCCTCTGACTTTCCCCCTCCAGCCTTCCTCCCCGCACTGTCCGCCTCAGTCCACCCCCTCCCTGCCTTGGAGATCAAGGACAATTTCAAACAGTCCATTTCCACCACACGGCCAAGCGGATTTTTTTCCTGAAAGACAACAATTTTCTGAAGGCTCTTAAATTCTGGCCACATCCATCAGCTGGCTTGAACCTTCCCTTTGGTGCCAGCTTATAAAATGTGTCCCAAATGCCACTGACAAACATTTCTCCTGGACACATGTGGTAGGTAGCAAACAGCAATGGCACATCCAACCCTCGAGCATAGGACCTTGCCCCACCGACGTTGGCAGGATAAGGAGAAGGCCTAACACGTAGCAAGCTATGAACACACTTAATTTTCCTTTTCCTGTGACCCACTGAAACTATGCCTGAACAAGCCTACGCTCACTTGTTAACTCCAGAGTAGAAGATTTAACGATTAAGTTCACAAAAGAAGAGTAATTCACCCCAAATGACTGAACAAGGTCATGGGGAATTTTGGGTCCCAGAGTTACACTGGAAAAAAGAACATTCAGTAATGTAATACCAGAGTAAAAATATAAAGTTTCCATTTTTTTTTTTATTTTCCTTGTGCGCTGTTCCACTGTATACATGCAACCAAATACTTTCGCATATTAAAAGAAAACTGTATATACATATAGATGATACATATTGAAAACAGTGACATCATATAAAGATATTGCATTTTGTGAATTGTGACAAAGAAATTACATCCATTTGGTAAAGTTTATTAATCAAAAACATTCTTATCACCACTTTGCTGCACATGTAAAGAAATCCCACACCCTTTAGCCCCAAAGGAACAATAAAAAAAAACCCAAAACACGAACAAAAAAAACCAACTAGGGGGGAAAAAGGCATTCAAACAAAATAGGTCATGGGTTCTTCTTTTAAAAATTATTTACAAGTCTTGTAAAACACCATTCCTGTATGAAATATACATTCAGATATTCTTGACAGCAAATTACCTCAATGATAGAACACCGTATCCTTTGTAAACTGATATAGAATTTTAAATATTTTCCTTTTTTTTCTCTTTTTTTTTTTTTAAATTGCATTTTTTCACGCTTTGGTTCCTGCAGGGAAATATATATATTTATAGATATTTAAAATAAGTCCAAACAACTCTCCATTCTTTGCATACGTCGACTGGGCGACAAAGTAGAGCTCATGACATTTAAAGTAGACAACAACAAAATTACCATATTTACATTGTTTGGCTTCTGTTTAAACTCCTCACTGGTCACCTTTAAATGAACATGCAATCGAGTTATTTTAATGGTCCAATGTTAGTGCATTGCACAATTCCAAGTTTCAATTAAGTGTTGTGTGGTATTTGCTAAACTGTCGTTCTCCACAGGTATTTCCTGAAGAAAGTTTGTGAGCCAGAAGCCAGAAGGTTAGTTTCCTTTATGGAGTTGTTTCTTTTAAAATGCTGAAATTCACACTTTTTTGCCGATTTATTTTTAGTATTTGTATATGATTTGTCTCCAACAAGATGGCAACGCATAGTCTGTTGTCATAAATAAAATGAGCTAATTAAATTTTTCTAATTTTATTTTTAGTGATTGTTTCTTTACGATATATGGCGAATTTATACCTGATTTTTAAAAGTAAATAATTAAGTCTTTCATTTAGGTCTTTTTTCCCTGGCCCCCATCCCTCCGCACACCCCCAAAGGAAACTCTATTATAACAATCACTACATCCATATTACAACTACTCGCGGTTGGCCCCGGGAAGGTATAGACATGACATCCCCTCTTCCTTTAATTCTCTGTGTGTGTCTGTGTGTGTGTCCGTCCTTCAATTCTTATTTCAAACCCATGAGCAATGGAACACTGCCTCTAACCCAGATATTTTTCTAAGGAAGAACAAAAGATTATTTCTCAGAGTTTATATTCTGCAGTGGTCCTGGTTGGGTGAGCCCGACCTGGCAATCTCCAGACAGCTGTTCCACAGCAGCACAGGGGCGAGAAAGGGCCGAGGGTGGGCGAGTTCGGGGATGGAGGAGGGCCGTCCCCCCCTGTGCCTGCCGAAAGAGGTGGCAGGGTGAGCCGCAGTGCCTGGAAAGGTAAGAGGTATGGATTTTGCACTCAGAGGTGACGTGCACTTTTAGAAATGGATCCCATGTGTGTCAAAATCAAATCGATTCCAGTTGATATGTAAATATATATGTAAAAAATCATCATCGCAGTTCCAGAGTAGGTTTACACGTGTGTAAAACCTTAGATTCTTCTAGTCTCGTCAGATGCACACCTCCTTCCTCCACATAACCCCGTGGCTTGACCTTGTCAAGGGCGAAATCTGAATTTAATCTCGTCTTGAAAAACGCTATGAGTTTTAAAGTAGTGGATTAGCTGAGTAATATTGTAATCGGTCCCTGTTAATTTTTTTTTCTTTCATTCTTCTGTTCTGAAACCATATTTTGACTTGACGGTCGGTCAGATTGAGCATTCGGGAGAGCTGGAGGCGTTTCTCTTTGTTTATGTAGACACTGAAGAAGAATTCCCTTTCTAACTCTCTAATCTGGTATTTGGTGTATGGGCATCTCTTTTTACGCGTACGTTGTCCACCTGTGGAGCGAAAAAAGGCAGAAACATTTGAGACCCGGCGGTGGCCGGCTGCGGGGGCTGAGAAGGGGTGAGGGAACTCTCAGGCAAAGCACGTTAACATGGAAAAGACGCGTTTTGCCCGCCCCGGGGTCGGCGTTAGTAGGTCCGGGGCTTGGCGCCAGCCCTCCGCCTTGGCGGGTGCGTGCAGCCGGGCCCGGGACCCGCCGGCACACCCCGGCTCCTGCAGCGCCGCGGCCCCGGGCAGCGTGCGGGGAGAAACCCCCGCCGAGACGCGGAGATCCGTTCTCGCTTCCTCCGCGGGGAGGGCAGCTGGAGGAAAGAGTGGTGGCAGGGGGTTCTTGCGGATTTCACGAGCCGGAGGAAAGCCTTTGTAGGCTGCTCCGCCGGGCGCCGCCACGCACGCGGAGCTGCCCAGGAAGCAGCCATCACCTGGCTGCCTGCAGCGGGCAGCGCTGCAGCGGGCGGGGGGGCCCGCGCCCAACTCTCCCCGAGCCCGTACCCGCTTGGATCTCGCCCTCGTCCCCTGGCCTAATTCCCTCTACGTCCCGAGCAGAGGAAAAGCCCCTGAGCCCAAGGCTGAGGCGTCTCCTTCTCCTCCTAGCCAGCTATTTTCAAGCACGCTTTCCACCGCATCGAGGTACTCTCCTCTCGATTAGCCATTACGGTTTTAAAGTTCATTAAGCAGAATATAAAAGGTTTCAAGGTTCAGGAGCTCTTTACATTAAACTTAGCTGCTATCCCTTTAAAAACTTCCTTTTCTGGTACAGTTCATTGTAGAGGTATTTTTTTCCCCCGGCCGTATGCTAGCTTTGCCTTTTAAAAAGCCCACATAAAAAAATCAGACTTTGACAGATTGAATAACAATTGTAAGTAACAAACTGTTGGACAGAAGGCAACACGTAATTGCCACAGTGCCTTAGTAAAATGGCTTCCTTTAGACAAAAAGGCCAGCTTTAGGTTAATTTGCTTCTTTTAATATATTGCTACAGTTCAGGCGGCTACTTTATCTGTTAAACGCTATTCTAGTGCAATCGTTAAAACGGTGAAGGCTTTGAATTCAGCTCCTAACTAGACCTCTGGTGCAACACATGGCTTTTATAAAATCACTGGATTACATTGATATCAAAGGAGTCAGGATCTCCTTTTTTTTGCCGAATTTACAGGCACAGAACTAAAGTTATTATATTTTCAAGGGCTGACCACGGAACTCTTTTATTATTATTATTATTTTAAAAAGCAGAAAAAATTAAAAAGGAGCAGAAAAAAGAAAAAAAATTTAGGCATCCATTGCCCGGTGGGTATTTCACGGCCAATTTCAGCACTAAACACGTGATCTCGCCTTTTATAACAAAGTTTTGTTGGGGGAAATCTAAAGGCCCTTCATAAACCTTATATGCTTATAAAACAGCATATAAAAATTTAACAGCGGCGGTGCGCTAGATTTCAAGCTGCCTTTCCTAAAAGCGCTCCGGCGCTGCCTTTATACGTACTGGAACTGCCGGATTTCTCCTCATTGTTGCCGGAAGATGACTCGGGGCTGCTGCTGCTCTCCGGCCGCCTCCTCCTCTCCTTCTCCGCCGCCGTCGCCGCCGCCCTGCCGCAGCCGCCCTCCGAACTTGAAGTTGCCGCCGCCGCCGCCCCGGCGGCCGCGGGCGCCTTCTCGCCACTCTTGTCTACCGGGTAGTCCGCCGAGGCCAGGTTTTCCGCCGTGCCATAAGCCGTCTCGAAAAATTGGTCGAAAGCCTGGGGCAGGACCCCGTTCCTGCCCACCGTGCTATAGAAATTGGAGGAGACGTTGGTGCTGGGGTGGTAGACGTTAGCTGTGTTTTTGCCGAACATCTCGCCCATGCTAGCAGTGTTGGTGGCAGGCAGGCAGTCTCTGTGCATGATCTCCTCTGCGGAGTAGCAGTGGGGCAGATTGTTCCTGGGGTGCCATTTACTGGAGGGATCAATGGCATATTCCCTGAAGGTAACTTCTCTCACAGGTTGGACCTGGGGTAGGTTGGAGGAGTAGGAGTATGTCATAGGGCGAGAAGACGGGGTTTGGGGCAAAAAAGAAGGGAGGCTGGAAAAATCAGGACCCGAGACGTAGTAAGTACAACTTGGCAAATACATGTTAGAGGAACAAGGAACACGCTCATCAAAATCCATCATTAGGGCTACCTCGGCTTCTCCGCATTAGCTGAGCTTAACATGATTCTCTAACGCAGCTGCCCCTTTGAAGCGGATCCGTGAAGTAAGAGATGGGGAGACGTAGGCTGACGTGGAGAGCTCTCCCGGCGGCGGCAGGGAGGTGCGGTCACGTGGCCCGACGTTGACATTGACGAGCGGCGGGCCCGGGCCCCGCTCCCTTTGTGGCCGTCGCGGGGGAAAGCAACAGCTCGTCGCCAGCGCCCAGGGGCGAGCCGAGCGCAGGTTGGCCGGGGGGGAGCCCTGGGGGACACACAGCCGCCCTGCCACTGCCCCAGACTTAGCCGCCCGGTCCCTGGCACCCTCTGGCTCTGGAGCAGAGAGGCTTATCAATTCCCCTCAGGGTTAGGTGAGACCTTTCTGTTTGTTTGTGGGCTTGCTGGGGCGTTCGGCGGCTCGCTGGCAGGCTCTGAGAAGGAGGGCACTGTAGAGATGCACGCACGCTTTCTTCTGGAAAGCTGCTTCCGAGGAGGAAAGGCTCCTGAAGAAAACGTCTTTTGTTTTTTGGGTTTTTTTTTTTTTTTTTTTGTTTTTCTTTTGGTTTGGTTTGGGCTTTCCCTGCTCCCCGCTAAAAGAGAAAAAAGCCCTCACCGTTAAGGGTTTTTCTGGAAACCTTACTAGCAAGAATGTGCCAGGGTCAAGTCTTTACTGATTTTCATGGTGAATAGATTACATGCTTGCATTCATGTTCACTTCCGAAGCGCTTAGTGTCTTCCTTCCCTTACTTACATATTAACCTCAAATACCCCGCGCGGCTTCAGCCAAGCTTTACTGGAGGTAGTTAACAATGTCGGGTTCCCCGGACGCAGGTTTCCCTTCCTTACCTCTTCCAAATCGTCCCTTGCCTCATTCGCAACGCCAGAAAGCCAGCAAGCCCTTTAAAGTGCAGACCACGGAGCTAAAGACTGTTTGCTGATCTCTCCGCCTCAACACTGCAGCTAAATGCTTGGAAAACCAGCGGATATTGGGCTACCCCGGCTTGACAAATACTCCGAGTTTAATTGCCAGAAGCCTAGTTAAAATTATTTGACATACTGTTAACCCGTAGGAACAAACTCGCCGTACCGAGATACTTTCCTTTTAGCTTTGAGTCGTCGCTGAAGGCTGAGACCCAGGGAGACCTATTTTGAAAACCTGGTTAAAGTTTTACTATTGTTGCATGAAAGGGATGATATAGAAAGCGGATTGTACAGGGCAGAGACTAAAAAGTACTTTTCTGCCAATAAAAATGCACACCCCACCGAATGAGCAGAGCCAAAGAAAACAGAGAAATACGCCAAAGAACACAGCACCTTTTGAGGCACGGACATCCCTAAGCTCTCGGAAAAAATAGTCTTTTGCTATTCTGATGCTCGGTTTCAGAAAAGAAATATTTGAGTTCCTGCTGGATTTCATCAAAATAGAAAAGCAGAATGGCAAAAGGCTATTGTGAAGTCGGTACTCTTAGGAAATTAGACGTAGTTCAAGATCCATGCCCCCGTGGACTTGGGAGGCTAGTGAAAGGGAAACGAAAATAATATTTGGATTTTCCCCCCTCTTCCTCTGCAGTGCTGTGGAAGTATTTATATATCCGGAGAAAGTTCTCTAGTAAATTCTGGACATCTTCGGTATTTAAATGTCAACATCGATTTGTTTATTTATTGCTTAGCTTATCGTAACCGACTCAATAACAAATCTAATCATGTTGTGCAGAGAGAAAATATTCTCATTATGCATTTCCCCTACATTATAGTTAACTATTGCGTTTGAATTCAAGCTGTAAATTCAATATTATCAAGTAATTACTTTGCAGTGGAGTAAACTAATTTATTAGCATTAATGTTTATATGCCTTTTTCTTATTTTACAAGGGTTACCGTTCACAAATCAAATGCTCTGGACGTATCCCTGTAATGAACTCTTTATTTTGGTTTGCTGCAAGAACTTCTTATGCTTACCGTACGTCTGTGGGCTGAACTTGAAATTAGTGAATTAATCTTCCAGCTTGACATATTTGCTAGAAAGTGGATGGAAAGAGATTGTGTGTCGTCAAAACCGCTAGCAGAAGACTGCAACGTCTTTTAGGGATTGTAAAAAGGTTTGGGGGTTTTCCCTCTCTCTGCCTCTCTTTTTTTTCTCTTCCTTTTTTAAATTTTTTTTTCTTTTTCTTTTTTTCCTTTTTTTTTTTTTACCTTGAGGTGGGGAGGGGTGAATAAGAGCTCTGGTTGGCTTTTTCCTTAACGCTGTAATTTTGCTCGCATTTACTTTCCCCCTAGTTTTTTTGCGGGAGGTGGTCGTGGTGGTGGGTGGAGTGGGCTGGGGGGTCGGAAGCCCTTTTTTGGTGCCCGAACACTGGTTATTTTCCCTGTACACCCGCACCGTTCAATTCCGTCGATGAAAAACCTCTCCCCACACCCTGCACACACGCAGACACTCCTCCCTTCGAACAAAAAGGAATGTATAAGGATTTCAGTGACTTTGAGATAACAAAGGCGCCACCATTGCCGAGCCTCGCCCCGCCTCTGTGTGATGGCAAACAAATTCTTGCACTTGTATTAGGGCTTTTAAGGCTATAATTGAACACGGCGCGTCTAGGGGAACCGAAAACAGTTCTAGACTGACCTGCGGTTTTATAGCACTTTGGCAGTCAACTTCAGCTTGTGTCAGAGCAGACATGACAGAGCTGCCCAACACTTAATCGCGGGACGCCACCTCCTCGGACTCACTGCAGCCGCCCTCTTGCATTTCAATAAATTTCAAACCTTGGGGCTAGAAACGGGGAGCAGAGCTGGCACAGGTTTGTATGGGGCTCTTTGCCGCTCCTCTCTGCAGCCGGGGCTGCGGCGCCGTGTGAGGCTCCGCCGTGCCAGAGGTCGGGGCTGCCTCTGGGAAACAAAGGGAAATTAAGGCAAGAAGGGCGAGAAGGCAACTGGAAATGGGAGTGTGTGTGCGTGGGTGTGCGTGTGTCTGGGCATATATGTGCTTGCACAGCATGCACACGTGCAGCCCCGATGCCTGCTTTTGAATCGCTCGAGCTCTCTCCCCCACCTCTCTAAACCAGGCAGCCTGTTTCTTCAAGCGGGTTTGTAAAGCAGGGGGACCCCAAAATGCCTCCGGGTGCCGCCTGCACAACGAGGGGGAAGGGTGATGGGGAAAACCGAAGGGGTACAGCTCGTCTGGGAGCGAGTAGACACCCAAGGCACAGGCTGTTCTCTGCTTTATTTGCTGTTAAGTGAAACAAGAGATAATGTACGCTTAAAGTCCCGGAATGCGTGGGTAATTGCAGGGAGCCTGCTGTTAAGTTGCTGTGTTCAGCACAATTATCAACGTTGATTATTTGGTCTAATGCTGAATTGCTCTTTTAATACAGTAATTGGGACTTCCGCGTTGAGGAAGGGGGAAAACCTAGCCTTCCCCTCGCTAACCTCACTGAGAACAACATAAACAAAGGCAGGCATTTCGTTTGGAGAAGCAAAATGCATTCGTTACGCCTTCCCAAGTATTTCGACCGGATTAGAGAGGGTAAAACCACTCTGAATTTGGAACCTCTGCTGCAGGACGGTTTTGCAAAGGAGAAGCGTGGCCAAGAGGTGGGGAGACTGTTACCCACAGCTAAGCTAAACAAAGGGAGGGGAAAAAACTACATCTCTTCTTTGGAGGAATATAAACAGAACTAGGACGCCTCGATAGTCTAGCTCTTACGTACACAGATGGCGTGCGAAGGAAACTGTTTAACTCAC
Source organism: Aleadryas rufinucha (assembly GCA_013397815.1). NCBI lineage: Eukaryota > Metazoa > Chordata > Aves > Passeriformes > Aleadryas > Aleadryas rufinucha. The sequence continues at coordinate 9,212 of VZTH01006222.1, forward strand.
TACTGCTTCTCCAAAAGGTCAAGTTCTATTGTATCTAAATTGTCTTTTTGTACCGGGCTTTGCTTGAAAATTATTTGAAGCCGACCATTTACCTTGCCAGTAGGGTGGGTGCCTCTAATTGACAGGAGAAACGTGTGCTAGAAGGAATTTGAGTCAAGAGGAGCTAATTAAAATATTACAGGATCTCTGGCTTGAATCTGCTGCTTCTCTCTCACAGGGAGAGTGACGGGTATTAGGACTCGAGCAGGAGAAAATATCTAAGGAATCAGGACAGTGTTTTGTAAAATCGAAAGTTGATTACAGTCTACAAAGGCTTATTAGAAAAACGCAGCATTAGGGAATTTGAAATGTTGCTGCCAAGGAAAAGCGCACCTTCTTCCCACCTTTACCAATGCAAATAGGGGCACAAGGCGATAATTCGTCTCAAAATTTGCCAGGAATGCAGCTTTAGGAAAGCCTGCTGATTATTTGGATTTTAAATATCTCGGGCTCAGAAGTTCTCAAAAAGCGTTTCTTTTCTGTTTGCCGTTTTGTCTGTTATGGAAAGGAGCTACACATCCACTTTTTTTTTTTTTTTTTTAATAAAACTAAACATGTTTCCATATTATTGCAATAGAATGAGGTGCTATAATAGCTAGCTAAATAATTTAAATAACATGTGATTTTATATATATATTTGTATATGTGTATATATCGGTGAGATGGAAGCCCCATGCTGTGACATGGGACAGGCTACTCATTGTCCAAAACGTGAAGCGGTGTGGTTACGATTTTGCTAGAAAATTGCAGAATACGTGTAAAGACAATGAGCAGATGCAAACAGGACTTAAGTCAATGTAATTCTGACTTTTTTTTTTTTGACATTACATTATTTCAGAGGCTTGAACATCTCAAAAGGCTGCACTCATCTGGGCTAGAATACTTTAGATTAATGTTTCATACCAGTTAGCAAAATCCTTTCCTCCGTCAACCTCTGTGCCTTTTTCAGTTGCTGAAATTAAGAAGGTGATTGGCTTTTTTCCTACCAAGCCTCCCGTCTAGTCTGAATATTAAGATTAAACGACAACGGACCTATAGAGGTATACCCGTTGTTGGGGACCAATCATGATATTTTGCATCCCTTTGCGCTGATGAACATCCGAGGGCTCTCTGACTCTGGTAGCTGCAAGAAGTCGAAATATTACGGGCTTTTTTTTCAGGAGAGGAAGCTACTTCTAGATAGCTAACTTCATGTTTTCGGCGTATTCTCTTGCTCTCTAGCAGACAAACGATTTGTTGTTCTGACAGCCTCCCGACGCCTTCCCAACGCGCGGGGAGTCTCTCACGATGTCGTGTCTCCTCATCCCCCGGTTCCCCAGCCCTGAGCTCCCGGGTCCCGGGGCTCCGAACCGCTCTAAAATGTTTATATTTACTGCTAAGAGCCTGCTCCTGAAAGACAATGCTGGCGGGTTTGGCAGCAAGACGGACGTAAGAAGATGTTTTCTCAGACCAACTAGTATATCAGAAATTGATTGACTGATGATGCTTCTATAAATGTCTCTTTTTCTCCCCTTGAACACTCTCGGAGGCTTTCCCGGCACATGAAAACATACACAGCCACTCATTTTCCCCCCCGTCTATCCAAATACAGGTGCAAGAGGCTTCTAGCAAACTTAGTCTGCGGGAGAGGGGTGTCTAGAGCCAGCGGCGGGCTCTAAACCGGTGGGAAAGCAAATTTCCTTGGTTATAATCCGCCGGTACAGAAAAGCAGGCACTTTCCACCGACTCCCACCCAGACCCACAAAGCACTGTGTCGTCAGCACCGTTTGTAGTAAGTAGGTACCAGTCCCCTTTCGCGTCAATGTATTTTATGAAGAATTAAGCACAGCGATTATGGGGAACATCCCCAGTGGTCCCTTGAAAGTGAGATGCTAGTAATCGACAGTTATCCCTGCGGACGGCCATATACCAGGCGATGCTCCCATGCAAAGTTCACCCTCCACCGGGAGTGCCGCTTTACTCTAGACATTAAAAAAAAAAAAAAAAAAAAAAAAAAAAACCCCCCAAAAAAAAAACAAAAAAAAAAAAAAAAAAANCGCCAAAACATTCGCATGTCGACTTACATTTGAAAGTATTGCTAGAATCGATGCCTTGAACTTGACCTTAGATTTGTTAATCCAGGAAATATATTCAGTGAGAAGAAAAAAAAAAAACCCTATCGCGTTGCCTCTGGCAAACGAGCATTTTCTGCCTACCAATTCAGGATATAAACAAAGCACAAGAGTTATGAGATATATAATGTGCCCTCTAGATTAAACCCAGAACGCTACAGAAAGTGAAATGCCTCAACGCCGAGACCAGCCTGTCGTAGTCAGACTGTTTCTGAGATACCTAGATCCACACTGTGCCACGTCAAGGTAATTGACTGAGATTCTAAGCTAAATTGAATTTTATAGGATATAAGGTTCTCTCTAATGCACATTAAATTTTAACAATGATTTATAAAGGTATTTCAATTTTTTATTTAATTATTTTGCCCAACTCGCCAAGAAACACGTCAGATTTTACTGTACCACTGCTAACTTTATAGGAGAGCCTTATTCACATATCGTGAAACCCACCGAAACCCACCGGACATTTCTTCATCAATGGTTGTTTTAGGGGGCGGGTACAGGAAGTATCTCTATACCGGGACTATCAAATCAACGACTTCAAAGCTCCAACTTCATATTTTGATGGACTCTCAGAATCGTATTGTAATTAAGGTATCTGTACTTGTGTAACATTTATAGGAAGCCATTTGTACAACACGAGCTTAAAGCGCGTGCTGCACTTTAGGATGCAATCATATGCCCATGTACAGCTCAGCCAGCTCGTAAGGATCGTTTCTTGTCTCTTCTCTCATATGTAAAGCAAAGATACCCATAAAACCAGCTCTTCCTCTAAGGCTAATATGGCTGCTCTTGCCTATGCCGAGGTGGAAGCCTGCTCACTGTCTCGCTTGTTTCCCTTTCCCGACTTTTCAACAAATGCTGATACTAATATCACATCTTCCAGAAATCGAGGCGCATAAGCATGACAGATCCACACTGCAGAGCCCGGGGGAATTTGGGCAAAACATCCCGAATGGTACTAGGCGAAGTGAGGGGGTTACTCGTTCTTTCTCTTTCGGTTTTATTGGCACGGTATTTAGAAATCCTCACATATTTAAATGCAAACCAGCCACTAGCTGGAGACGAAGCCCATCCAAGTTTGCTTTGCATTAAAAAAAACCTTTTTTTTTTTTTTTTTTTCCTACCAAAAGGCATCTCGAATGCTAAAGCCAGGCTTGAAAAAACCCGATTTTCCTTTACTCCCCCCNAGTCTTACTTTTCTCAACCGGCTCTTCGTCTCTCTCGGCATCAGCTCAGGCAGCCGCCTTCCCCCAGGTCCCCGCAGGAGAAGCAGCACTTCGGCCTCATACACCGTGGGAGAAAGGGAGTGGGGTGGGTGGGTGGGCTAGTGGGGGGAGAGCAGGGGCTTGGGAAACTCTCCACAAAGGCCTCCCGAATGACTTTGCTCCAGTCATGCAGGGGGCTTTTTGCGAGAGGACCGGGTGGGTGTTTGCTGTTGGCTTGTTTGCTTAGTTCACCACCGAGCAGGGGGAGAGGAGAAATATTGAGCCTCTTCCAGGAAGAGCACGAAAATCTTACCCCAGCATCCAGAAGTCTCTCGCCTGTGCAAAAATATATCCCCACGGAGACTGACAGTTAGGATCCCGCGCTGGGCTGTAGATCTCCAGATCAGCGAGGATGGATTGCATATTTTTTGGTTTCCTCTCTTACAGATTAAATATACACGGTCCATCAAACACTCCTTCTCGATTTTTCAGTGTCTTGGGTTGCTGTTGATTTGGGGATTTATATTTTTTTTTGTTCTAGTTGCTGTTGGTTTGCCTTTAGATGGAGAGAAATCTAGCCACTTGGGCACATCGTCCTTCCTGCCAGCTTCAGGCAAAATGCAGCGATATCACAGGCTATTGATGATTATTGCTGTTATTATTACTACTACTATTATAGCTATTTTTTTTCTCTGTGTCTCTCTCCGCCCCCCCCCCGGCCCCCTCTCTCTGTTTCTCTCCTGGTCCCTTAGGATTTCCGATGGCGATTTGCACACAAGGTGATTGCAGGAGGCTAAAATGCTGTCTAATTCCACGGATTCCCATCGCACGAGCAGGAGAAATGAAAAAAAAAAAAGTCCCAGTGTTTTTGATCACGAGACACTCGGCCGTTCCTCCCCAGTACACCCCGGGTCACAGTACAGTAATGACCGTGGGTTGTGCGTTGTAGGACTTGACCTTTCCTACGTAGAAGAGGGCGCTTTACGCTAAGGGGAGGGAAGGGAGGGGGAAGTGGCGGGGGGAAGAGAGATGCTCTCTTTGGGGATGTTTAATCACAGTTCANTCACTGTCTCGCTTGTTTCCCTTTCCCGACTTTTCAACAAATGCTGATACTAATATCACATCTTCCAGAAATCGAGGCGCATAAGCATGACAGATCCACACTGCAGAGCCCGGGGGAATTTGGGCAAAACATCCCGAATGGTACTAGGCGAAGTGAGGGGGTTACTCGTTCTTTCTCTTTCGGTTTTATTGGCACGGTATTTAGAAATCCTCACATATTTAAATGCAAACCAGCCACTAGCTGGAGACGAAGCCCATCCAAGTTTGCTTTGCATTAAAAAAAACCTTTTTTTTTTTTTTTTTTCCTACCAAAAGGCATCTCGAATGCTAAAGTCAGGCTTGAAATAACCCGATTTTCCATTACTCCTCACCCAAGCCGACTACATAGGTCGTTTTATAGGACCAGGAATAAATGAAAGCAATCTGCTTAGTGCATTCAAATCAAGGCGATTACGACGAAATTCAGATTAATTAAAACCGACAGGTTACAATGCCCGGCTGGCATTTTTCTCTCTGGATACGCAAAAAACAATGGCGAAAAGCAGACAGGTTCAACATCCTTCCCCGTATTTCTTCCACAAACAGCCGTCTACCCTCCTCCCTGGCACTTGAATGATTAAAATAATTTCAGAGGCAAGTACACGGGAATAAAACAGCCGGGGATAAAAACCAGGAGACGCTTTTCCATGCAGCCTGACCCAACTCTGCAATACAACACGGCGCTGCACAAAGCCGAACAACCAGCTCTAAGCTCTATCTGCTCTCGTCCTGGGCTCTGACCCCAGCCTCTCCTGGCGCACTTTCCTGCCAAGAGCCCTCTTTGCTTCCCACCTATGCTAGAGCGGAAAGCAGCATCCCTGGGAAAGGTGGAGCCGGCACCCGAGCTAGGAGAAACAGTCTTACTTTTCTCAACCGGCTCTTCGTCTCTCTCGGCATCAGCTCAGGCAGCCGCCTTCCCCCAGGTCCCCGCAGGAGAAGCAGCACTTCGGCCTCATACACCGTGGGAGNGCTATTTTTTTTCTCTGTGTCTCTCTCCGCCCCCCCCCCGGCCCCCTCTCTCTGTTTCTCTCCTGGTCCCTTAGGATTTCCGATGGCGATTTGCACACAAGGTGATTGCAGGAGGCTAAAATGCTGTCTAATTCCACGGATTCCCATCGCACGAGCAGGAGAAATGAAAAAAAAAAAAGTCCCAGTGTTTTTGATCACGAGACACTCGGCCGTTCCTCCCCAGTACACCCCGGGTCACAGTACAGTAATGACCGTGGGTTGTGCGTTGTAGGACTTGACCTTTCCTACGTAGAAGAGGGCGCTTTACGCTAAGGGGAGGGAAGGGAGGGGGAAGTGGCGGGAGGAAGAGAGATGCTCTCTTTGGGGATGTTTAATCACAGTTCAGATCTAGGAACGGGCAAAGCTTCTGCCTTGCAGTACGCCATGTTGAAGCTATTCACTGGAGAAAAAAAAAATTCTTTTGGGGGGTGCGCGGGCGGGGAGGGCGCAGAAGGGAGGAGGGAGGAGGATAGACTTAATGAACATTAGCATTTCGTACCCTAGTTAATGAATCAACTGCATTCAAGGGGGAGGGGGCCCAGGGGGCAGGGAAAAGCTCACGGCGTGGCCAGACACCCGCGGCTGGACCCCCGCAGAAGCTGCCGGGGCGCATGGGCCCGTCCCGGCACCCACGGCCCCGCATTTACCCCGGCCCACGTGGAAAACCACCGCCTGGTTCCCTCCCCTTCTTCTCTTTGGACTCCTTTACCGGCCGAGAGCGCGCAAGGACATCTCTTCAAATCCTCGTGAAAGTGCATTGAAACGCATCTAAATGTTATGAATGGCGACAAACGGCCTTTTAGCGCCTGCCAATATTTTTTTTGTATTAAACGCTGTCTTGATTTTATTGCTAATGCTGCCCACGGAGAATGCTGAAATGTACCAGGAGTGGGGTTTTATTTACGCCGTAGATATTTTCAAAATAACTTTAATTTATAGGCTGAAGGCCGAGATTCTTACCCGTTCTCTCAGAATTATATGCGTGTATATATACATACATACATACATACATATATAGATGCAAGTATTTCTCTTCCATAGACGATAAGACTTTAAAGTAGTGCAGACAAGCAGCATCTGGATTTTGTTACCTCAAAGCTAGCCATCAGCTTCTGGGACATTTTAAAGCAGTTAGATCCATTGTATGTCTAAAGCTAATAGTTGGGTAATCAAATAATCTTGTGGTGGAGAGCTGTATCTTTTATCATCCCTATTGGAGCAACACGTATAAATAAACCTTTGTATGATTCCAGCCGGCCTGAGAACTTCAGCTTCTTATTTTCCAAAAACTGCTCTTTGTACCAAGCATGGTAGGATTCAGCTCTACAGAAAGACTGTGTTTTTATGCTCATAGTCATGCATGCTGAGGGGGGTGTGCATTCATTTGTCGTTAAGAAAGAAATTCTAGGCTTTCTTACGGCATTTCTGTACAGCTTCTGAAATTCAGTGGCATCATGTTCAACAGGCAAAGTTTGGAAGTCCCTGTNACATATATATATATATATAAAAAGTTGTTCTGGAAGCAATGGGCGATTTTCTGAACATTTCAATATTGCGGACCACATTTTTTTCCTTTTCGCTTTAGAGGCCATTTCAGGTTTTTTAAACAGGAATCTTTCTGAGCAAAAGGCAGCCTTAAAAAAAAATATATAGCTTTAGAGTTATACTTATTATTTTTCAGAAACATGCTTCTGTCAAGGTTTATTTTCCATAGCAAACTACCTTTGCAACTGCCAAGTGCTCTAGGCGGGGATAGATTAAATACCAGATTATTCGCTGGGTGGGAAAAAGTATAACATTTGTTATACCTGTCTGTCCGCGTCAAAGACATAAGGACACTTTCTGCCCATGGGAAAACTGAGGGACCCACGACGCCAAGAATTAGGCGATTATAAACTTACATTTCCAGACACTGGGAATTACAATTTATGTCTCTGAATCCAAGACTGAAAGTGAACCACCTGGAGATTGAAGTGAAACGGAAGCTTTTTTTGTCTTTAATTATATTGTGCTTTTTACGCTAGGAATGAACTGCTACTCTGATATTAGTGCTCCAATAAATACACTAAATATACAGAAATAGCTTGCTCCCTCTGTCTTTTGCATCTCTCTCCACATCTGCTAAAATATTATACCTAACCTTTGATTCGAGGGAAGTTGAGAAAATAAAGACTGTACTATGTTTACATACGTTTTGTTTTTTAATTTTGTGTTTGTTTTCTTTCCAAATCCTTCTTCCGGCATATTTTCTTAACGTTTGCAAATTAAACTCCTTACACATGTAACTCTACACAGCAATCCAGGCACAGCAAGTTGCCCCCCACCATTTTAAAACATTCTCTGTAACGCAGGGAATATAAATAATAATTCTCTCTGAATCGCGTGCAAGGACGGACGTCGTGAATTAATGTATCACGTTGCTTAATTATTTTCGTTGGTGATATATTCACTTGTAAAACTTATTAGGGATGTATTTTAGGACTCTGGCGGCAGATTGGTGAGAGGGGAATATGTAGTACAACAGCAATTTGTACTTGAAAATGTATGTGCCAACAGCTTTTGGACGGCAAATGAAGGTAATAAATAACATGAACACACACACACCTACATGCCCTCTCTCCCCCACGCTCCGAGGCCACATCTACCCGGCAAAGGCATGGAGGGATGGAGGCGCGGAGGGCTGCGTGGGTGCAGCCGTGGGTAGGCAGACACGCGGGGCGACCGAAGCGAGGGCGGGAGCGCACGCAAGGCCCGCAGAGATTGAATCTTCCGTGACTCGGAAAACCGCAGACACCACCGTCTTGGTGCCCTGAGTCGCCGCACGGCCGCGGAGTGCTCCCCCCGGGCACCTCCGCTCCCCTCACTTCCCTCTTTACTCTGCTCTGGAGAGCAAGGCACGGAGTTCCCCGTCTTTACTCACCTGACCCAGCCACTCGCACCGTGGGATGTTTCCCGAGAGGCCCCTCGAGCCGGGCCCGACGAGGACTCAGCGGCTCGGGGAGGAGCGGCCTCCCCGCGGGACCGGGCGCGAAGGCTCCGCCGCGGCCGCCGCAAGCCCGAGGGTTTGGGGGAGACACGCCGGTGGGGAGGGGGAGCTCCGCCGCTGGCCTCGGATCCTGCGCCCCTGAGGGGGACTCTCCGCTGCAGGGCCCGGAAACATGACCTGCTCGTCCTGCTAAAGCCTACGAGAGCCTCGGAGCCTCGACGCTGACTTACATGGTAACAGGGGTCGGATCCAAAATGTTACTTTACTCCTGCCAGCGATCGCGAGTCAAACACTCCCCTTTTTACCCTGTGAAATATATATGCGGCTGAGCTATTTGAACAGTAGTGGGAATTTAAATTCGCTAATCCAGTCAGTCTTGAAATGCTTAGCAGATTTGAACGGTAGGAACTTTCAGCGTGAAAACATAATCTTCAAACGCTAGCTCCGATTAAAAGTTACCTTAAAAAAAAAAAAAAAGCTGCTATTATACTAATGTCGACCATGTTCTCCTTGCGGGTTTCTTTCAAGTCGTCCCTGAACTATATCGCTTCAGGGCATGGTCTGAAAATAGAAGTTCCTGACTAAGGTAGGCAGGATTCAGTCCTCTGTATCACCCCCAACTCCGACCTGCAGTACATAAAATTTGCGGCGTCTCACGCAATAATTGCACAGGCTGAGAAATTATACAGGTTGAGAAATACAACGGAATAAACAAAATTATTCACTGGGAGCAAGAACAAGTGTAATTCGCTAGTGGCCTTCTTCAGGCAATTTCTCTCCTTCAGGAGAAAGCGTCGCAAGGGAACGGTGGAAAGGCGGCTGTCCCGTGCCCGCTGCCGAGGCAGACAGCCCCTGGACAACAAGTACGGCCGGTGGGAGACAGGTCCCCGGCGCCAGCCCACAGCACCAAGCCTCCGAGCAGGGTACAGGGCTTCCCGCAGCTAGAACAGCTCCAGCGCAGGAGTTTTCCGCCTGCTCCAGCTCCGCCGAAAATCCCAGGCCGAGGGGCTACCGCGGAGGTCGTGGAGACTACTGGCTCCCCAGTGTCTCCCCTCGTCCGTGGGCAGCCCAAAGTCCTGCCCTCCATGGACGGGTGGTGTTGCGCCCGTGGATCTTTATCCGTGGTCCCTCGCACGGTGCCGCAGGCCACTGGAAGGCCGGGCGCTTGTCACAGGGAGTCGACACGCTGTCACCCCAAAGCACAACCAAACTGCGTGGTCTGGAAACCGCCTGCCAATAATGTGACACTCCCAGGCTATTTTCGCAGCAGGACGGGATTTCTCGCTCAGAAATTCCCTGATCGGCCGCCGAAGGGATGCATCCGAAATTCCCACGCTCCGCGGCCGCGGGTTTCCCGCGGCCTGACAAACCACAGGGCTTCGGAGCCCGAGAAACCACAGCGGTTCACAGCCCCTGCGCGGCCGCACACGGCGGGAAGGCTAAAATCCCAAACGTAGGGCAAAGCCCCCGACACGAAAGTCTCCTGGAAAATAAATCCCACTCCTACAGGTAGTTTTCATGTCAGTTATTGCACGAATGCGTTACAGTCAGATCTGAGGGACGGAAATCGCCCTGCGCTGATCCCTGCAGAGGTGGGTCCTTTTGAATTTCAGAAATGTAAGGCTAGAAGCGCACAGCGAGCGCGGTATATGATACCCTCTAAATGTACCGTAAAGGTTCCCCAATAGCTCTAATTAGAGCTACAGACCACCGCAGGAGACAGGCGGCTAAAGCAAACTTCTCTTTTTGCCTTACCAAAAGTCGCTCGCCGCTCGCTATCCGGGCTGGCCGGCGGCTCCTCGCGCAGCACCGGGCATCCTTCAGCTGGCCACCGGCTGAGCATCGAGTGTCAGCCCCCGCTCAGCCTCGCAGCTGCCCTGTCACCGCCAGAGAGAGAGAGAGCACGCGAAGCACAACCTGCTCCGAGCTGTGCCGTGCAAGTGCGGACGCATTTCACGCAGCTGTGCCCATTCCGGGCGGTGCGGCGGGCTCGGCGCGGGGAGCGGGCACGATGCTGCGCCAGGTACGGACGCCACCCGCTGCTGGCCACGAGGTGGCGCTGTCGGCACGCGGATGCTGCCGGAGCCGGGAGCTGTCAAAAGTCAAGGTCACAAATCGGCTTTTTTCCCCTCAAGGTCAAGGTTTCGGGCCTTCCCCGTCCTGTCATCGCCATGCAGTCCCCCCCCCACCTCCCCGTCGAGGCATCGGCAGGCTGGGCAGCGTGCCCCCATCCCAGGGGTCGGCCGCTCGCCTCCATTTCCCGGCGAGGGCTGTACCGCTGCGCTCGTATCATCCTGCTCTTCCACCCCCGGCCCCCAGTGCGGCTGCAAAACCACTGTTTAACATTACCGAAACATTTATAGTTTAAGAACGCTGGTTATCAGGCGTGCCTGCCCGCAGATAAACACCGCCAAGAAAAATAAAACAAAATCCACCATATATACAGAAGCTACATACTGAAAGACAACAGTATTACAATTATAAGACTGATACATTATATTTTTCCATTAAATGCACGTAGGAATGGAAAAAATAAAGAATATTTCTTTCAGGTTTTATTACAGTGACTATTTTATTAACAGTATTAATACTACTATACTTCTACACGTCTTGGGTTTTCATTTTTTCAGTAGAAATATATAAAAAAAGGGTGCATAAGTACATTTTCACAGTGCGCTGATTTTTTTTTTTATTTACAAGATAGCTTCTTATAGTGAATAAAAACAAAATAATGTGCTGGTTGAAATAACTGATTGGATTAAAAGGTGCTGTAAAAAGAATCCCTAAACATTCTACTGCGGCCTCAAAACAGACAATAAACAAGGAGAAACGACTAATTACTTATAGATCAAATATAGATTACATAAATCAAAATATTTCTGGGAAAAAAATGTATTTCAGTTCAAAGTTCTTGGGTATTTTTCCCAGGACATTTTTTTTTCTACTGTAAAGAAATGCCAATGTTCAAATAGTAAAAATTTCCGGGGACTTTAAATATTAATTCTTGAAGATTATTTCAGGTTTAAAATAGGCAGAGTCCTATAAAATGTATCTATTGTATGGTCTGCAGGAGAAAAAATAAAATTAAAAACCCCAAACAAACAAAAAACCCCAGTTTAGATGGGAAGAATTTATCTGTAGAAAACAAAAAATAAAACCGAAAGACATCTCCAAGCAAATATTTTCCTTTCTATCCTCACTAATTTGCGATGTTTAAATTTACTATCAAGATAGATCCTCCACAGAACTTTCCTTCATTTCTGATGTCTCTGAAATCCTTATTCAGTACCTTCGAGGTTTATTATTACTTTTTGACAATAAATGCATTGCTTAAAAACATACAGTAATTGTAATTTTTTCACTATGGTTTACCTGAGCAGTCATTCAACATACAGTTTGGATTGCAATGGAAGAAAACCAGATCATGTGTCCACATCGACCTCCTCACGTCAACCAGCTCTCGCATCGTGGCCACGAAGGGTCTTCTTTCAAATAATAAGGTCGTAGAAGTATTTACAAGTTTCTCAGAAATTCGTGTCTTAACTGAAAGTGTATCTCTCGGAGCTGGGCGTGTGGGCTTTACAGTCTGTCAGTGATACTGGCTGGCTGTTTGGGATTTCAGAATAATTGTCAGTTTTTACCATTTTGCTACAGCAATATTAAAAAAAAAAAAAAAAGAAGAAGAAGAAGAAAAAGAAAGGCTATAATTCCAAAGATACAGATCTCTTGTTCTGAAAGAAGAGGTTCATTGTCTTTTCTCTTTTTAATTATTATTAATAATTACTTTAATCTGAACACACACACAAAAAAGTTCTGAAATTCTTGAATTGCTGCTTCTCCATTTTTAATCCATTAACTGGTAGTCTTCAATTTGTTGATCACTTTTTTCTCTTTGACCCTTCTGTTTTGAAACCAGATTGTGACCTGTCTCTCTGATAGATTTGTAGTGGCCGATATCCTCCTCCGCTTGTCTTTGGTTATGAATTTATTTGTAGCATATTCCCTTTCGAGTTCTTTTAACTGGACCTTTGTGTAAGGCACTCTTTTCTTCCTTCCACGTCTGTACGAGTTCGCATCCGAGGGATGAGAAACGACGTCTGGAACAGAAAAACCATGCAGGGAAGCGTTAGAAAATTGCTCGAACCAGTTAGGACATCTTCTAGTGGTACAAGGGTTAGGGTTAGAGCACGCTCTTCCGCCTGCCCCGCTCCGGTTTAGCTACTAAAGCCCGGGTCAGCATTGGGGATTCCTCTTTCCTGGCCGCCTCAGACAGCTTTTAGGCAGGGAAAGGCTCGTTTCTGTCAGACAGACAAATAATAACAAACCCCATTGTAGCCCCGCCAGAGACTCTGGGAAAGATCGAGAGGGGCTGCAGGGATTTACCCAGCTTGCGTGCTTCATGGTCTATGGAAAATAATACCACAGACCTTCCCGCGGCCCGTTTCAGCTGTTTCCTCTCCCGGGGCCGGCGCCGGGGCCGGCCAGGCGAGGCGGGATGTGCCGTGCGCCGGCGGGGGGCAGGGGGCGGCACCGGTGCCGTTCCAGCGGCGCTGGGGCATGTGTGGACCGGGGAGAGCGGGCGGGACGGCGAAGGGTCGGCCCGAGGGGCTATCCCGGAGCCCTGCCGGCCGGATACCCGGGAGAGGCGAGGGGGGCAGGATGAAAAGAAGGGACAGGGGGAGCCATGCAGGTGTATTACCCGGGAGAGTGGATTTCCAGAGGTGAGGCGGCTGGCTCTGCTCCTTGGGGCAGTACACTTGCCCATTCCACCCGTTCGTGATGGCCCAAGGCTGGTAGCTGTCCATGGGGAGAAGGGGGTCGTGGCGCGGCTCGCCGGGGCCGCCGATGGCGGGCACCACGGGCATATCCAGATAGCCGGGCACCGGCTGGTAGGGCCCGGCGGCGTAGCCCTGGTAGAAGGCGAACTCCTTGGCCCGCGATGTGAACTCCTCGCCGGAGACCGAGGTGTCCATGTACTTGTCGGCGAAGGTGGAGGCGGGCTGGGCGCAGGACTTGATGGCGTTGTGGTGGGTCATGCGACAGGGGTAGTAGCCGCTGCCGAAGTAGCCGTAGGGCAGCGCGGCGCCGGAGGAGCTCTGCACGGCGGCCGAGCAGGGGCTGCACTGCTTGACAGTGGGCTCGGCCATGCCGGCGGCGGGGGCCTCGCTGGAGGTGTAGGCGGCGGCGCTGGGGGCGGCCAGGGGTGCGGGGTGAGCCATCAGGTTGCGGCAAGGGTTGGCCGCCGCCGCCGCCGCGAAGTTACTGCCGGCGTGAAACCCGTCCATGTTCTTATTGATCTCATCCAGGCTGTTGTCGTAGAGGAACATGACGGGCTCGATCCAGCGGGGGTGGAGGAGCACGGAGGCTGTCATAGCCCGCTCCGCATTGAGACTAGTGGCTCTTTTTTAAAAGCCCCAAAGACTGAAAAAAGAGATACTCAATCTCCGGGACTTGACCAGGGCTGACGCGCCAGCGTCGCGCCAGGCCGGTCCTCATTGGCCCGCCCGCCCCCACGTGATATGCAAAGCAGCTGATAAACATCTGAGGGAATAAAGTGGAGATAATTAAATAACGCAATCAGCGCGCGGGGCTGGGTCCCGGCCCGAGGCGCGGGCACGGGCAC
>VZTH01006222.1:23324-36224 GCA_013397815.1 Aleadryas rufinucha
CCCCCCCCTTCTCTCCCTCCTTCCTCCCTCTGGCCCTCCTTCGCCACCGAGGCGTGAGCTTTTTGGCCCCGTTGTTGCCTCGGCGCACCCCCCGAGGTGCGGGGCTCCCCCTGGCACTCCGCCTGATTTCTCCTTGCGCCGCTTTCCTTGAGCCCTCCCCGCCCCGAGCGCCGCGGAAACCCCGAAGGCCTCCCCTCGTCTCGGGGGGAAGATGAGCCGCACCCCTTCTACCCCTTTCCTCCGCCGGTCTGAGCCGCCGCCTCTCCCCGGGGAGCGCTGGCTGGGCCCCGGCCGGGTGACGCGGAGAGCCCACCGCAAGCTGAGGGAGGAGAATCGTTCCTCGGGCGCAACGCTGGGACACATACGGCTGTCGAAACGGAGCCTCTCGGGGTCTCTTTTGGGTGTTTTCCTCCTTCCTTCCCGCCCGTCGAAAGCCCAAGACCCATCTCGCTCCTCTCGCCACAAAGTCTCAGAAGTCAGATGAGAGGAACAGACCTGGAAATCCCTATTCCATTTATTATTATCTTTTAGGAAGGGCTTGGGAAGCGGGAGCGTTAACTGGACATTCATCGCGATACCGCTGTATTATTTGTTGCCGTAATAATAAAACCCTGGGCCTACGATTCGACTTGAATCTTTCTCGGCTGTAAAATACCAAGTCGGCTTGCGTGGTGTGTGCACGGACCCACGGTGCTTTTTGTGTGTGTGCGTGTGCTGGGAAAACAAAATGGATTATCGGCTTAAAAATATTTTTTTTTTTTGAAGGCCGTACCACTTTGCAAGCGAATGCTAGAAAACAACCCCAAACAACTCCGTTCTCTTTTCGGGATGAATTTTTCATAGGGTGAAATATTTTCAGTTCTTAATATCCTCCCACCTCCCACCGGCGCGGATGCTGTTCTCCCCCAAGCTTTTCGTGCTCAACCCAGAACCCTCCATCACTGAGCTATCAATAAACTTGACCTAAAGCAGCGTTCATCTCATCGTTAACAGCTCTCAGCCCTCACGCGTGTACACAAAACAGCCACAAATACTCCCATACTGAAAACTAATTTTTTCCCCCCAATTGCGTGTTGCTTTGTTTTGAGTTTGACAGCTCGGCGTATTTATTATCCTATTGTGCTTTCCATTGACGTTGTAGCATTGTTTTGCCCTCATGGCTAAAAGAGCAGAGCAATCCCGGGACGTACATTGTTACCGAGCAGACTTTTCCTTGCCTAGCGCAGAGCTGCCAGCCACGAGAAATTGCTCTTTGGCGCCCAAGGATATTTTTTCAAGGTGCTTTTCCCGTGCTATGAGTTGGGATACCTGAAGTCTCTGTCATACCCTTGTTAATTTGGCAGCATTTAACCGCTTTTTTCCTTCACTGTAGCCAGTAAAGTGTTCCCATTTTAACTTCACATACTCTTTTCCGCATTTTTCCTCATGGCCAAAAGCAAATATTTATTCCACACATATTTTCCCTTTTCTTTCAGGCTCCAGTTTTGAAACCTGTGGATTCCCCCGGCCAAACATTGCTTGACTGGCATGAATTGAGTCGGTTTGTTTCCCTCTGTTTTCTGGAGGCTGCCTCTGAAAATCGCGTTGCAGGACGAGGGAGGAGAATTGGGAAGGGGAGGCAGCTCTATGGGGCAGCGCTGTTTTACATACGGGTTAGACACGGCTAGAGGCCAAGGTCAAGTTGAAAGTTGCAGTCTAGCCAATGTGAGAACTGTCATTCACAGCCCGAAGATCTGTCTGATTTGTTAAAAAGCGGGTAGCCATGAGAACACTAATCTCTCCAGTTCCCCTCTATCCCCCTCCCCAGCCCGCCCCCACTGTCCAAACTCCCCTCACCCTCAGCCGCAGAGTTTCTCTCTTATCTACCTCTGCTTTTCAAGCTCCTTTCCATAAGTAGAGAGAAACCATGTGAAACCGTAGCTTTCGGCCCCGATGCAAACTGTACGAGTAGTGTGTGTGTGGGGTGTCAGGGCAGGGGGCAAGGGGGAGCATCCGGTCTGCTGAGTTTTGGTGGTTGTTTTTTTTGTTTTGTTTACCCTCCTGGGGCTGTTCCAGCCTTGTGTGCTAAAAGAAGAAGGGAGATTAGATTAGAGAGCTTACTTTTCTCCCTTCTCCGCATCTCTTACTCACTCTAGAGGTCTATTTAATAATTATGGAAGAAGGCCATGCTTTACACTGATGATAAGACCAGTAATACAACAAGTCCTCTTTCCCTGCTTGTCACGATGAGAGGAGGATTTTGGGAACGGGATTATTTCCTCAAAATAGGCAAAAATGACATCTGCAGGGTGCGTATGCACCATCAGAAAAAATATTGTTGTCAGACACGGGACTCCACACTTTGTTTTGCCTTCCTAATTTAGATGACTTTTAATAAATTATTGACACCGAGACAGGAGAAAAGCCTCGTCAACTATTTTTGATGCCCCTGATACCAAATTTTCATTCCTCAGCTATAATTTTTTTCTGCCTTAATGGGTATCAGCCATTAAATATTAGAAAGGAACAGTGAGGACTGAAGGCATTGGGCAGAACAGATGTTCTTCGAAAATCATGGACCCTGTAATGAACACCAGGGATAAAAATATTTCCGAGCCTACCCCCCCTTCCTTGAACATATACCATTCCCTATCACTTGTGGAAGAGCTTTTACTTTTCACAATGTAAGTCTTGGGATGAGACGGATAAATTAACCAAAACTAAGGAGTTTGCTTGAAGCCACTGACTGATTTGAACGTTTTTGGAAAACTTACTTGATAATTAAATGTTTCCATACATGCAACCGACAGACCAATCAAAGCTTCTTCCATTTTTTTTTTTGTCTTTTTCGTGTGAAATAAAGTTAGATTACAGCACATACAAGCGTGTGGTAGAACCATAGCGATTTCCGAGAGAACCGATGCAAACCTCCGAACTGCTTTGCATTTATATAGAGTGTGAAACAACCTGGAGAGAAATGCATCTGTTGAATCGCTTCCTCTAAAAAAGAGTATTAATTCCTCGGGGAGCGGGACGATGATCAGGAGGAGGATTTTAAAAGGTCCTGAATCTTTTCATAGGCAGGCAAATTCTAACTGATGGTAGTCACCCATCGCGGTACACGGCCATGCTCATCTCAGGTATTACAAAATGTTTAAGTGGCGTTTTTTCCCTCGTTGCATCGAGAGTGGTCAGAAGCATTTCTCCCACTTCGCAGGTGTAAGCAAGAGTGGAATTTGGCCCTTACAAGTGCTTTAAAACAGGTCACTGTGTGTGTTCCTGACGCCACAAAGCTAAAGATAGTCGTACCAGTGAGGACTGCAGCAATTTGGCCTTAAACGTGAAAATATAAATTATTTTTAAACCTCTCTATGTGCTAGGAATATGGCCGCTCATTCACTTCTGAAGAGAAGATTTCACCTAAAATTTCTCTTAGAGAAACCAGAAGTCCTTTCAGTTGAAAGACATGTTTTGCAAATACGGAGTTTGTCGGCTCAGTATCTAAAAAGCTTTTTTTTTCCCCCAGACCCGTCTTTGTGTGATAACACACACGCACCCTCCGCAGCCCTGCCGCGGGAATACCCAGCTGAGGAGAACGCTTATTTATTGTAGGTTAATCACAATCTACGAATATTAAAAAAACCACCCCAAAACAACCCAACCCCAAACTGTTGCCCAAAGAAATCTACTCTTACTTTTCCATCCAGTGCTTAGAGCTAATTAATAAGCATGAAGGGAAAAAATCGTGCCTGATTGTTTAAAATATATGTTTGCCACGGAGTTAAATCCCTCTAAACCGGCTAAAATATCTTAGCTGATAATGGAGGAGCTAGAGGGTGATTTTAGCCACCAACAATAATCTCCGTCTTGCAGAGCTCAGGATTCTTGCAAGAAGCGGGAGTAAAGTGAGAGCAGGAGCAAGAGTCTTAATCGAATTTGATCTTCATGAGCAAATTAAATTTACCTGCCAGAAGGGTAA
Organism: Aleadryas rufinucha; assembly: GCA_013397815.1. NCBI lineage: Eukaryota > Metazoa > Chordata > Aves > Passeriformes > Aleadryas > Aleadryas rufinucha. The sequence goes on from VZTH01006222.1 coordinate 27,283, forward strand.
TTTGGAGCAGTACTGTCACCGCTTGTTTCTTCCACAATTTCTAAAGCATCAAGGATTGAGATAAACATTCCTGAGTCCGTTTTAAATACACTTTGTGTTTCAGGATATTCATGTGTTTCTAATGGAAGTAAGCAGCTTTACGAGCGGGTTTCGCAGGACATCTTAACTCTCTCCCTCCCACTGCGTGCTAAGGGGGATGCTGTGATAATTACAAAATAAGAAGAATTTGTAACAGCAAATACAAAAGGAGAAGAGTTCGAGAAAATTTGCAAAGGCGTCCTAAAAATCCTCAGGCTCACGCTAGATACGGACCTACCTATTTCAGTCGACTCAAACATTCAAACGGCACCTCCTATGAAAAAGGTGTGCTCACTGCTTTCACAAAACAATGTTACTGCTTTCACACGAAGTGTGGGACACGATCTAATGTTCATGGAGCCAGGTCTCACGGAGATCGTTTCACTCAGTGGGTTTTTTGGGTTTGGTGTTTTGTTTTGGTTTTGGGGTTCTTTTATATATTTATTTTCGTATTTAAGCTTTAGAAAACACGCTGGAGGTATTTCATGTGATTAGAAATTAAAATGGGAATGATCCTGAAATCTGTCTCGTGGGCAAGGTCTCTTTTCTGATTTGTTTTGCTTTGCTTTACATTTTTTCCATAGTATTTTCTAGGGGAGGAGGGGTGTGCGATAGCTCGCTGTTTATATTTGGCGGGTGAAAGCAGCTGAAGCCTGGCATTAGATGTTAGTAGTCCACAGAAAATATTTTACTTTAACTGCCGTGTAAATGCAGTGATGAGGAGAAGCCTTTGCCGGCTCTCTGTCAGCCGCAGGCTGCTTGAACACAGTGATAAAGCCGCCCTTTACAATTTCAATTAATTTTGCCACGCTCACTGAGACGGATTTATTTGCCATCAGGTCCGGTCTCTCACACCAAGTGTGCCGAGAAAGTTTTATTTTTCTCTTAGCAAATTCTGATAAGCGAGGAGGCCTGGCTGGCGGTGTAGTAGTTTATCTGGTCGATTCCATGTTCTAGTTGAAATGTTCTGAAGGTGTAACAGCAACAGATGACAAAATTGTACTCAAATTACTCTTCCTTAATTTTCTGTGGCTTACCCTCCGATTTTCGAGATTTACCATTTTGAGGGTAAATTAATTTCTCACCTTATCTACCAGTAGGTCACAAGAAAAAGAAGAAAAAAGAAAAGAAAAGAAAAAAGAAAAGAAAAGACAAGAAAAGAAAAGACAAGAAAAGAAAAGACAAGAAAAGACAAGAAAAGACAAGAAAAGACAAGAAAAGAAAAGAAAAGAAAAGAAAAGAAAAGAAAAGAAAAGAAAAGAGAAAAGGTACAGTAAGCTACAATAACACATCCTCTCTACTTCTGCTGTGAGCTTGTAATAATTGCTACCACATGATCACATGGTGTATTGTTGCAGCCTGATTACAATTAAACTTATCCCTCCACCTTTTTCATTAGAGGAAGGAAAAAAAAGTTCTTCCTGAGCTTCAGGCCCACTTTGTGCTGTTTTATTTCCCTTTGAAAAGCTGTCGGAGAGAAGCCGAAGTCTCTCTTTCCTTTACAATGCGAGAGAAAGCGTTTCCAAAAAGCCCTTCTCACCACAACTTTCTTGTAATAGCGTGACATTTACACATTACGTTCGACCAGGGGGGCTCAGGGGCATGAGTGGACGCTGCTGCTCTCTGCAAGAAGTTGCACAGTCTTTATTTTATTTATTTTTTCTTTTCACGCTGGGCCCAAAGTCGTATCTTCACCTAGGGATGGAAACCATGAGGCTCACAGTGTTAAAGACGTCCGTGCGCGGTATCTAGAGAAAAAAAAAAAAAAGGAGAGAGAGAAAAAAATCATACAGGAAACATTGGACATGTTTGCCTTTACTGGAAGACAGCTGTTTGAGTACATTCTTCAAGAGGGCTTTTGGTTCCGTTTTCAGAAGTGGTTTGAGTGATTAAAACATTGACTTGATGGAGGCAGTTTATCTCTGATGTCTGGCTCTGTCTAACAGCTCTTTTTCCTCACTTTTTCAGCCCTTTGCTCCGCTGAGAGTGTACATACCCGGGGCTGTAATCGCGGCTGTCTTAAGAGACATCTTAAGAGGTATGGGGACTCACCGCACTGGCGGGAGGGGAGGATGGCTCTAGCTGGAAGGTACCTGAGCCACGAGTGGAAATCTTGCCCGCGGAGAGGGGGAAAAAAAACCCCAGCATCAACAACCAAAGCCAAAACACACTGGATCTGGCAAAACCCTGCAACTCTGTTAAACGTGGTGGAGAGGGGCGGGAGCGGGCGCTGGAGAAGTCTCGTGGCTGCCGTCCCATTTCCCACTGGCTCCTCCAGCAGGCCGGGTGGTTGCAGGAGCGCCTCGGGGCTGGCCCTGCCCACAGCCCGTGGCCCCGCAGGGAAGGCCCGTGCCGGTCTCCACACCCGCCCGGCGCTGGGCCGCGGCTCGGCGGCCGCCCAGAGGCACACGCACACCTGTATCCGCCCACCGGGCCGGCCTGCCGGCTCCTGCCCTTCGGCAGCCCCGCGGTCCCTCCTCGGGACCTCTTCGTGGCTCCTTCCACCCCCTCGGGTCCGGGCGGGGCTGGTTTTTGGCTCTTTGTGTTTCTCTGCTCCGCGGGCTCATGGAGGGGCTTCTGCCGGCAGTGGGTGAGGAGGGAGGTGCGTGGCCGTGAGCACCGTGGGGAACGCGCACCCACGGGCAGCAGGCGAGCACTCCTGAAACGAGTGCTGTGTCCCTTCGCCCTGGCTGGTGTGTCCGTGTGACCGCACACGTGCCTTTCTCCTTGTCGCGCCCTGCGCTCATCCCTCCGCTGGGAGTCCTGCTGGAGAAAGGAGGGGAGCGGGGTGTCCTCTCCCACCCCTAAGCGCATCCCACCTCTGGCTTGGCTAGAGCCGCCTTCTTGCGTGGGTGGGACCCCGCAGGGATAGCCCTGGGGACACGTTTCACAAAAAGCAACGCACCATCTGCACGGACCTGTGATCACTTTCGAGCAGAAAGAGGCAGCTGGATTCGGCTGAATCCTCAGCGCTGCTTAAATGACCTTCGTCCGTGTGGGTGCTCCCCGTACTAACCAACCACCTCCCAGCAGAACGCTACTCGATACCGTGATGTGATCCCGCCTGCTCTGATTAGCTTTACATTTCACCAAGCACACGCATTTTTGCTAAAGATTTATTTGGTAAAATCCCAGTAAACCCGGGGTCTAGAAAATGCATTCTAGTGCCTCGTCAGGTATATATAATACGCGCTGTCTTGAATAACGAGAGACGTTTCCTACTCTTCATGTTAGATGGAACTAATGTCTTTCTATCCATACCGTGAACACATTTTCTAAATAGGAATTATACAGCGTTTTCCTTTAAACATAACACCAGCCAAATGCAGACTGGTCGATAACTTGCATCTCTGGGTAAGCATATTACTCCTTTTTGGCTGAATCATGAATTTTTCCAAAGCTTATTGTATTTTATGTCTTCTTTAGATAAGCAGTTACATATGTGACTCTGTTGAAGGCTAAACCCCATTCTTACATACGCGACAGCTGACTGTACTTCCATGATGTTATTTACTCTGGAATCAGCTAAAAACTGATACTCCTGGCTCGCCAGGAAAGGCGGGAGAGGAGTCAGACCCTAATTAACCCGCACACAGCGGACTCCAGCGGTTCACATCTGCCCGCGCCTGGACTTAGACCTTCTCATCTGGGGTGCGGACGTCATCTGCCTGAGCGCGCCGGCTTGGAGCCCTTGAGGATGGCCGTCAGCCTGACCGCCGGCACCGTCTGGCATTACCACCCTGTGCCCCCACATCCACGCGTGGGAGTGGATGTGGGGGTAAAAACTCTTTCACCCTCGCCATGGACAGAGGGACGGGGGAAGAGCACGAATGGTTTCAGCCCAGCAGAAGCAGCCCTGTTGCAGTCCTGGGTGCCTTTGGAGAGATACCCGGGAAGAAGGAGCCCGGCTGGTGCCAAGGGACTGGAGTGGAGCTGAGGGCACACGCCAAGGTTCCCACGCTCCGAAGACAATTCACAAAGTCCCGGGAGCCAAAGTATATTTAGCCCAATAATGGCACAGAGAAAAGGGAGTGGTTTCATAGCAACCTCTCTGACATGCGAAATAGTGAGCGGCTAAACAATAAAGGTTCGTCTCTAGCCAAGCATGCCCCCTGGTCTTCTAGGCCAGATACCTAAACGAAGAAATTCCCCCGTCCCCTCGCACGCAACCCGGGGCCGTTTTCCTGCAGATGTATCTGCCCTGGTGCCAGTGAGCCAATATCCTCCCTCGGAGCTGCTTCCTTCCCATTGTGGGGAAGATACTCGCTGCCTGCCAGCAATTACCAATTGTCATGCACTTTCACAAGACCATATTTCTTCGCAATTTCTCTTGATGTTTGTGGGCACTTCGTCAAATCCTCTGTCATCTCCTGGCGCGGCCCGCTGCCACACCGCCCTCCGAAAAAGAAAAAGAAAAAGAAATTAAAAAGAGAAAATAAGAAGCCGACCCCCCCTATCCCCCCCAAACAGCTGGGTGTAACATAAAGCTGCATATCATAGGTCGTTTTGCAAAGGAAACATAAAGGCTGGTGTGCCTTTGCTCACAGAAGTATCTATATCCGCCAAACGCTGCTCCTCGCTGTTGCCAGGTCAACAAATTCTCAGCCCAGCGGCTCTTCCCCGAGAAGTCCATCACGCCGTGTGGACGTGGATCCTATCTGAAACCCGTGTGCGCAGATATGAGAAGCTGGACAGGCTGAGCGGATCAGGGCATTGGTGTAGGGACCAGAGGAACGGGGGCACATCCCACTGCCCCGGCCCGGCAGCCCACCTGCTGCGGGGGTACACCACTCCAGATCCCAAATCCGTCGGAAATTTTACCACGGGAGTAATGTCACTGTGAGCTGATGAAGGCTTGAGCAGACACGTCATCACCACTTTGTGTGTTGTAAATATTTGGCAAATAAAGGAGAGGGAGCTTGTTTGACCTATTAATTTTAGCGGCATTCTAGAGGGAAGGGGGATCCGGGTCTGTGACTACTCTGGGAGTCGCTAAAAGAGAGGTCAGAAGTTTATGCTGAGGTTCCTACGAAGTTTGGACAGTGCCTAGCCAATAAGTAATCGTAATTTCATAATTAGCTTTCAATCAAAGTCTTATTTTCTGTAGATGGCAAGTGGGAAAAAAAAATCCCCCTTAGATGGAAAGGTGAAATTATGTATGCAAGTAACCCAATCAGAGAATTAAGATTTAGTTGCATTTATCGGGGGGTTGTTTTGTGTTGTGGACTGTACTATTTTTTTTAACTATAACCACAGGATGGAAACCTTAAAAACTGTGAGCAAGAATGTCTTAGCCAACATAAAAGTTGCCTGTATATAAAAAGAGAATCCCATATAACTCCACAGCGGAAATCGGTTAGCAAGTATCTTCTGCCCCTTTTCAAACATCAAATGTTCTTGCCATATGTCCGTTCTTATTTGTATACCAGCTAAGAAACCTGAAACGTATATATGCGATATTAAAACAAAACATGAAAGATTTTCTCAGAAATCTGTGAGAGGGGAATGTAGGTCTGAGGCGGGGGTTGAAGGAAGTAAAAAACCCGAGTGATACTATTGCCAAAAACTTTAATATTGAACAACACAGCTGAAGCTTTTATCACTGTACGAAATTTACAGCCTAATAATTCAAACCTGTGTGCGCATTGCAAGATGTCTCTTTGCCTTGCTGGGTATCCAAAGAGACAGTTTTCTTCCGAGGTGAGGAGCATTCCTGCAAGCAAGGGAAGTCTTTGGGAATGGCAGGTGACTGGCAATTTGAGGGAGAGAAAGGGTAGAAAATAAGGTTATGGAAGATGATGGCTTTTTAGGATCAGAAGACATTTCTGATACCTAGTGTGGAAATAAAGATGTGGCATCTGTAGTCACTAAAGGAACAAAACGACAAGAAAAACCTCATCTGGTGAAAGAAAAACGTGTGGGCTGGAAGAAAATAGTTTAAGCATTCACAAGTTGGAGATCTCCGAGCATCCTCGTCATTTGGGCAGATGATGGGGCTTCCCACATCTCAGCTGCAACGTGATTAGGTACCAACTAAGATGCTGGAGTGATCTGAACTCCTAAGAAGAAGATGAAAGGCGGGATGGAAGGATAACACCCAGTTAAGAAAATATCCACCCAACTTCCCGCAAAACAGAAGCAATCCTGGCATTAGGTCTCGCTGTAGCTTGAAAGCGCCTGTCGTGCCCAAAGAGAAGCCACCTGTTAGACAGGGACAGTCTGGGACCTCCGGCTACGGAATGATCGGTCTCTAGTGCCAGTACATGTTTTAAAACTCAAGGTCAACGGCTTTCCCTCGCCTCTCCCACCTTCCCCGGAAACTCCGTCCTTTCCCAGCGGCGTAAATGAAAATATGAATTTCTGCCATGACATTGGGGAAGCCTAGAGCCGAGCTCTACGTATGGTTTACCCATCCCCTTTCCTGTCTTTCCTGCCTACTGCTGCTGAGATCTGTGACCCAGAAAGGAGCAAAAAGTGTTTCGGGTAAGCTCGGGTGTCCGCCGTCCCGCCGGAGCCGCGGGTCTCAGTGCCCCGCGTGCCCTGGCTTGTTCGGGTGGCCCCGCCAGGGGTAGGGGCAGGGGCAGGGGCAGGCTCCCGTCCCCTAATGACGATAACCGTCAGGGATTTGCGAGTGTAAACAGAGCCCCAGAGGCTGCGGGGGGTGTGTATCCTTGCTCGGGTTTCGAGCACCGCCCGTGCCAAAGGGAGCGAGGCACCGGGCGGAGCGGCAAGGCAGGTTGTGGGGTCGCTCCTGCGGGGCTGAAATCGGTCGGGGGCCGGTCTCGCCGGAGCAGAACCCGGGCGGGGCCGGACTGGCACTGGGAGCCTCCAATAGGGGCGAGCGGGGGCCGCGCCGCGNGGAGCCGGGGTAAGCTCCTTCCCGCGGAGCAGAGCGGTCGGGCTGCAATAGCGAGCCTTTCCCACTAGGTGTCTGCACAGCTAATGATAGGCGAAAGCTCTGTCTTCTCCCGGGTGTATCCCCCAGCACCCGACCCTCCGGCCTCTTTCAAGTCTGCCACCCCTTTGAGAAATTAAATCCCTTTCCCCCCTACCAACCCGGGTTTTCTTTCTCCACTTTGTTTCTTTTTTTCTTTCGAGAGTGTGCTGGAGTTTTGGCTAGACTAAAATACGGATTTCTCCACAGAGGAAGCTCTCTGGTCTGCAACTCACGCTATTGGAATCCTTTTATGACCTTTGATGTGTTTAAATAACACGGTAAAACTGTGCACACAACTCAGGTTGAACTTTAATCATCCCAAGTCAAGGACATCCAGGTGGTAAATTACTTTACTTTGACATTTCTACTTTAGAACAATCGCTGGTCATTTCTAGTCTTCTCATCCTTAGAAGCGCAAATATACTTTACCTGCAGATATCAGAAACTCGTCTCTCCTCTTACCTTAATAAAAAAAATAAAAAAAATTTTTAAAAAGAGTGAAAACCAGACCCCAAAATCAAGGCTCCTGGGATTCTAGTTCTATTGGATACCTCCAGACTTCCCACAGGACTGGTGAAATGTTCATCGCTGTTAAGCACTGCTCGACCTCTCCAGGAATATGTTTGTGCGTCATGTGCCATACAGGAATTTAGGCAAGTTTTATATATACATATATTTGTGTGTATGTTCCCTTTCTGTGAACAGTGATGCTGTAACAGACTGCTTTTAAAAAATTGAAGTAATCTGCAGATTTTCTCTTTGGTCTCGGTGCGGTGTGAGAACAAAAAATGAGTTTGGTTCATCATGAACAAAATATTCTAACAAATAAAGTAAGTATCTTCAAGAGAAATTCAGAACTCTTAATTTTGTTCACTGCTAGCACCTGGTTTTAAATCAGATAAATTTGGGTGAACACGTACAAAAGAGAGGAATTTGTGGGCCTTTTTATTGTCAATAAAAATTAGTGACAACTTAATTTTGCCTTGATTTTTTACCAAGGGTTTCCTGGTCAGCCTCATCTTATGCTTGTCTTGGAAGCTGTGGAACATAGGGACCTAAAGCCAAGCCTTTTGCATGGAGTTTTAGGTCCTGAACTCAGTCATAGGAAAGGCCTAAGCATGGGAAATCCCATCCGCCTTTGTTATTCCGTTTCATCTCTGCTTTGACCCTCTGAGACTTTACATCCACTCCTAAGAAAATTAAAATATGGTTAAATATGAGATAAATTTTAAGGGAAAACTAGCAGGAGGGAGGTGGGCTCGTGCAGTTCCTTTTGAGAGGGGTGTTTAGAAATACACGAATCCAGCTAGATAGCACAGTATCATGGGGGAAGAGGTGAGATTTTGGCTCCACTCGGGAGCCGGAGCAAGTTCAATTCCTCGCAAACGAAGTACTCGCGACCTTTATAGCACAAAAACCATGAGGGTGAACTGACAGTCAACCTTGGAGGAACGGCAGGAGGGAACCGAGAAGTGTATCGACACTTTGCTCCTAGGGTCTGCCCCAGCCCTTTGACGGTGGAGGTTGCCACCCTCCCCGTGGGAGGAACGGCAGAGTGGGGGGCGCCGAGCGGTGGAGAGGGGCAAGGCTGCTGGCACAGAGATCTGGGGTCTTGCACGGACCTTGTGACACTCCTGAGACTTTATTCTGACTATTTCCAGAAGTCTGAGTGCGAGAGTAGCATTTTAGCAAAATTTTTCGGGATTTCGTGAACTGTAGGAGAGGAAGCCTCTGCTCCCCGCTCCATCTCGGCCCCTGGTTACACGCAATGTCTTCCGTGACTGGGCTGTGCCGGGCGGCGTTATTGCCTTATGTACTGTTACTATTCAGTAGAGATAAATAGGAGGGAAGGAGACACGGTCGCCATAATCGCGGATCCCCGAAAGACAAAAGGCTGTTCTTTTGTTTTATTCTTTTTTTTTTTTTT
>VZTH01006222.1:36232-58790 GCA_013397815.1 Aleadryas rufinucha
TTTTTTTTTTTTTTTTTTTTTTAATATCTGAAATTCCCGAGTCGAATTATTTAACTGTCCGTTCTCTCCTCCGCTTCTCATTATGAACTCAAGATGTTTAATGCTGGAAAAATACATCAATTGTTTTATACCCGGACAGAGCCTTTACTTGTGAAACTCACTTAAAAAAAAAAAATCTGGAAATAATTAACTCGTACAGTTGAGAACATTATGTTGCTTTTACTGTAAACGTGTCCTTACACCTTTACAAGACGTTACAGAGGACTTACTCAACTAATTGAAACTGTTATATAGCAGCGTTATGTATTCAACATACTTGTTACATTTCATCTTTATGGACTTACGAGTTTTATTCCTTTCACGGTGTTGTGATTTTTTTTTTCAGCAGCCGCTCCTTTAATCTGCAAGAAGGAGAGATGTTCGAAAAGCTATAAAAAGAGAAGCAATTTAGTACAATTTAGCAATTTTCTCAATAGCAGGGTAAGACGGATCACACTGTCACAGGCAGAGCATTGAAAAAAGAAACTCAGAAAATGTAAGAGACGAAAATCTCTGCCTCATCTCAACACCCCCGGAACAAATACGTATATATGTACCAGCTAGTTTCTGTGCTAACTGGATCGGGTGGCGGGATCTCCTGCTTCCCCTCTCCCACTTCAGCTGCACCCTTGAGGTGGGGAAGCGGGGCAGAGCAAAGCCTGGTTGGCAGCGAGATGTGCTCATTCCGCTGAGCACCGGCCTGGGGTGGTGGCGGTGGGAAACCACGCCGGCCGACCACGGGGATATCCCTCGCGTAGGTGTTGGGAGCAGGCACTGCAGCGCGGACCATCTGCGTGTGTGTGTCTGTGTCTCTGTGTGTGCGTGTGTGCACTCACAAGGAGCAGCGAGATATATGCTGCGCGGGGTCCCAGGCGCGATCCTTGCTCCCGTGTGTCCTGCCCATCCTTCCCGTCTCTCTGTCCGTTTCCCGGCGAAGGCGACTTGCTACGGTAGACAATTTACCCTTCATACTAGTAGCGAGGGAGCCCACAAGGAAGCGTTTTCATTGCTCCCACCAGTGTCCCGCCTTCAGGAGCTGATGGAGACTTTTGTCCAGCCCGGAATAACTAGCACTCACATAGGTCAACACAAACGCCCGATTCACGGGGCACCGGAATGCGGACCAGGATGTGGGCTGCGCTCTGAGCTCGGATTTGTGCTGAAGCCGCAGTCCTGCAATTATTATGCTGTGTTATTTTCAGTGCAGAGGGCAGGGACTACTTCAGAAGAATAAATTCGTTCCACGCGGAGTTTGCCCCAAAAAATTGTGTCGTGGCTGATACTTAAAGGCAGAGCCTGGCATATCAAGGAGAAGGGCAAAATGAAGTAGGGAAATCTGGTAGCAGAAGTTCACTCACACGAGGAAGAGGTGTGCATATTATGGAATTTACGTGTACAAGCCAACACGCCTATACACCCACAGATGTGTTTGTAAATGACAGGGGCTCTGTGTGTCTTTGAAAAGATATCTTATGAAAAAGTGTTTCCAGGGAAATGTTGAAGTTTCAACTCTACAAGCGAGGCTTTCCACCCAGAAACCAGTCTGCATCCCTATACTTTCCCTTGACTGCCCGAGCAAGGAACCGCCCCGACGAGCTGCAGGTAAACCTGCACCTATAGGCTCATCCTAGATTAATCCCGCGTATTACTCGACTCCGGCGACGGACGGGACGCGGAGCCGCTCAGGTGCCGGCAGCTCCGCCGCTCCCCGCGCAGGGCCCAGCTGCCGGCCGCAGGTGATGCGGGGACCGAGGCTCCCGAAACATGTGCGCCGCACGCATCGGCACTGTCTCCTGACAACGTGGATGTGTGATTAATGCCGACCGACGGCTGCCCCCAGCCCTGCTCCCCCTCCCATTCTCTCCTCCCTCCCGCCCCTTCCTCCCAAGGTCCTCCGCTGGTTTCAATAAAAGGCAGGATCTAAGCTTTCTCTCCTTCAAATCAAAGAGGTGTTACGATTGGCGAAACGAGGGGCAGATGGGGTGTTTTCAAAGATATTTCCAAACAATACGCAGCCGGGACGCCCGGTTTCTCGGGAAGCGAACGTTGTCCAGTAAAACAATGGAAGTGAATAAATCAGTGATCGGGGTCCCTGTAGGGATCCTGGGGTGGTTTAACGCGGGTGGGTGACTCTCCTTCCCCGATCCTGCTCCTTAGAAAGTTGATAGGAGGTGCCGGCGATTTATCCCGGGGTGGCGCAGGGGGAATAGGACGACCAAGGCCGAGGCACCGGGGAGACCTCTGCTTTTAGCAGAGCCGTATGGCAAGCGAGGCTACCGGTGGCCGGAGCGCCCGTGGGCTCCGCGCCGGGCAGCCTCCACCCCGCGCCCGCCCGCTCGGAGCACGGGCAGTACCGCCGGGCTCTCCCGGCCCATCGCCGCCGCATAAGGGCTGAGTGGGCTGTGTTCACCCGGCTGTTTTACTGTGGCCGACGCTGCTCTTTTATTCTCTTTTTTTTTTCTTTTTCCTTTTTTTTTTTTTTTCCCCCCAGAAGGTTAAGCGGGTGAAAAGTAAGATTTATAGGCCTCTGTGAAAATGTGAAAATTAAAAGAAGTCTTTCAGGTGTAAAATACACTCCTGAAATACAATTTTGAGATTTATTTGCTCAGTTTTTAGTTGATAAACTCCATATTACTCCAAAGGGAAAAACTTCTCTCACTTACTGAGTGCAGAAGGCAGAATTTACACTCGCTTGGACGAATCATACTCTGAAAGAGGTGGTAAAGTCCTTCTGAAAGTGACTTTTTTCAGCCTCATGTCTGACTGTCCCCCTAGAACAGCATGAATTTTCTGCTGCCTTGGTTCAAGGGAAGCAATAGTTTTTACGGCCTGCACCACGACTGCAGCTGAAAAGTTTTGCATGAAAGACAGAGAGATTAGTGCCCCAGAGCTAGATTTTCTGACGGAGAGCTTGGAGTCATGAACAGTCGCGACATTTTACTAGTCAGTATGCTTTTTACTGCAGAGCTTGACTGCTCTATCGAAAGCGATTCCTGGAGGGGTATTTTTGCACTGGGTTTCATTTTTACGTGGTCACTCGTTTTAAATTTTGAGGTGCTCAGAATCAGGGTATAACCGTTTAGTGAAAAATAACCTGCCCCAGCTCTCTATTGCTAATGAACAGAAATTAATTCACTTTCATCTCGCTGCTCAGAAATATTTTTACTTAGAAAGGGCTGGCTGCTAATTGGGGTGCGCAGTTGCCTTTAATCTGTAACACAGTACTTGGAACATACCCAGAATGAATTAAAATAAGTCTGATACACAAGAAGAAAACACGGCTTCCCAGTAAAACTCGTTTTATGATCGCAGCTTGTGTGCTATGTCAAAATGTTAAGTTTAGGCATTTAGGGCATAAAGAATAAAAACCCCTTTTGAAAGTCACTAATGCTCACATTTGGTACTGTTTTAATCTTTTCTATTAGAAGTACAAGTAAGGAATACCTTTTGTTCTAATAAACTACGGATGAAGTAAAAATTTGCATGTTTACATGTAGTTTGTATGCTGAAATAATCAACTGAACCTATGGATAAATATATGTATTTCTCCTGAAAGCAGACTGTGGGAGATTATCAGACCACCATCCCCACAGAAGTGCTCTCTCCTTTTCTACAGTACTGCTAGGAAATAGAAAGGGCAAAGGGTGTGTGTTTGCGTATGCACAAGTGTGTGTACAGGAGGGATCTCTGCCACCCTGTTGTGCAGCTTTGGTTGAGTGAGCTGTAGATCACAGTTTCATGGTAGCTCAGCAAGTTGCCAAAAAAAACCCCAAAACCAAATAACCCTGAAGGTGGAAGTGGCTCTGATAAAACCTGTGTTGTATGGCTTGCCGTGCAAAAGTAAACACTGCACTGAACACCCAGAAGACCCAAAATTGCCGAACCTTTTTCCCACCAAAGAAATTTTCCTGAGTTTCTATGGTAGAGAGGGCCATTGGCTTGTTTGTTTTCTTGTTTGTTCTATTTATGAACATTCCTGTGGAGCTTATGCACAGAGCATCTGCATGCCCACTGGAGTCAGATCTGGTTTCCTGGGTGAAGCTGCATCCTTATTCAGTAGCAGCGTGTTGGAAATGTCTGCTAAAGAAGGAATCAACCCTCCTGCAGCCTGTGGCACTCCTGTTAGGGACTGGAGTCTGCACCCTTCCTTGGATACTTCCACACAGCAACACAAAATAGTTAAATGATCCTGAAAGCCACTCAAAATAACAAGAGCATGGTGAAATATCTTGTGTTTGTCAAAGGATTTCAGAAAACAGGTGAAGAATTAAGATAGGACTTAATGCTATGCATATCACATGTAAATGAAATATTTAATCTGCCATTTCATCTCTCCTGTGTGCTCAAGCACCTCCAACAGTTCTTTGAACAAATATTTAGTTTCCAAACTATAAATTCGTCTTATGCAAAGAGAAAGCTTTTAGGATCTCCAGTTTAAACTCGTTTTCACCACTTGTTGTGGTGCCGAGAATTACCAAACTGGTCAGCTTACCTTTCCCACGAGTGGTAATTAAAAGAGAGCTAGGGGCTGTGAGGGGTGGAGTAAAAGAAAGAATAATAGCATTCAAAAAATTGTGAGCTCACAAGTTGTGGTTAGCATTCTTCCTAGTTTATTTCTTTCTTTAGTTAACTCCTGATTTCCTCTTTTTCCAATACCTCAGCATCAGCTCTGTCTTTATAGTAACCCTGCAGCATATTAAGAGCCCTAATTAATGTAATTGTCAAAACTGTTAAGGAGAGGAACTCTTACAGTATTCTCTGGTCTGCCAGAGGAGCTATCTAAAATGAGAGCATCTGTGCCATATCCTGACATCCAAGGAAATCCCACAGAAATAGACTGGTATTTTACCACACTAGGTTCAGATGAGATATGAAAGGGAGAGAGAGAAGGAAGATCCTTCTGAAAGACTTCCACAGAGGTAAGTTCTCTCCACTTCCAGACAGGAGAAAACCAGCCATGATGACAGTGAATTAGTGGGTTTTGACAGGCAGGTGAGGGGCCCCTTTCCCAGTCACAATCTTCAGATGCGGGGGTTGAAGGGGGAGCAGGAACCTTTCCCAGCGACCCTACACTATTTAGCATTTATGGACGGATAAAGCTGAACATTGGACAGGACTCCCCAAAGGAAAAGAACCTTTCAGTGTAGCCATCAAACTGTCATCACTGCAATAAAGGTGTAATGCACAGGAGTGCTGGTAAGAGCCCAGGGTTTATTTCCTGGCCCTGTCACATGACATGGGGCCAGGGTTACCAAAGGTTACCCCCTCACATGGAAAGGATCAGTGGTCATCGGCTCCAGCAGCTGCTTCTCTCTTCTCCTGTGTCAATTTTATATTCAGCTCATGCGTGTGCCTTGTTAAAAATGCAAACCCGGCAACCCTGATCAGCTACAGCCATCGAGATGATGGATGAATTGCATGTTTGCCCACAGCCTGTAACACCAGCTGGGTCACGGCCGAAGGCTTGAACACCTTTCTGCATCCACCTCGTGTCCCTGGAAGGGTTCCTTTTCCCAGCTGGTGGAGACATATCAGTGGGTCACATCCCAAAACTGCAGTGCTTTTTCCAAACAAGTTATTTGTTACCTTCCAAGCCAGTCCCTCTGCAGTGATCTGCTTGCATTTGTGTGAAATTTGTGGAATGTTTTTTGGCTGGGCATTGCAGGGTCAGACCTTCCATGCGTGTGGTACTGTGAAACCAGTGTCAGGAGTTCTGTGGGAAAGCTAGACAAAGACTTGGGCTGTGTCATTCCTTGTCATGAAGTTCCTTGCTGCATGAGATATGCAAGCTCTGCTACAGCCTCTTGGCTACTATGGCTCATGGCAGAAATGACAGGGAAGGCCTGGAATCAGGAAAATGGAATGGGAGTAACCAGAGACTACAAAATTAATAAGAAAGACTGTTTTCCACAAAATGTTGGTTACAGTAGCTTTGCTGCGGCTTCCTCCAGACAGACACTTGTCAGACAGCACTGTCCTACCCAGGAAGTGGGTGTAGGTAACTGGCTTTCTATGAAGCCTTGCAATAAAATCTACCACAGAGCATTAGAGAGTGCAAAGCATTGGTTATGGATCTTGGAGGTTTACATTACTTTTACAGAGAGTTTGGGTTATATTTTAGATTTACTTAGTGTTACAGAGCCAAGCAGTGGTGCTGCAGACAGAAAATATTTGCTGCCTCTAAAGAATCAGAGCTACGGCTGAGCCCTTTGATTCATATTCCCACCCAACTGTACAAAATACCAGAAGTAGTGTGGCCAGGAATGCCTGCACTGACCCTGTTCCAGAATGGGCCTGATCCTCCATATGGATCAGGAAAATCCAGACTGGCTTTGTGCAGGCTGATAGTAGGAGGCTTCCAGTCACTTCTCCAATGTTGAGGATTATTAGGGCTAATGATCACTTAATCATACCTTTTCATCTTTATTATCACTGTTGCTCCTTAGCGCTGTAAACAGGAGTAGTGGAGTGTGGATAAAGCAGAGGACACCAAGATGTCCCCTGCTCTGGAGAGTTTTCCAGTTACATGTAGGAAAAGAAGAGCTAGGTGAACACTGAAAGACTTGGAAACACAAGACAGTATCCTACCTGAACAGCATCTGCTTGAGGGCTTGGAACAGAGCTGAAAGTAAGACTTTTTAATGAGAAAGTCTTAAATAGATGTTTAAGCTGCAATGTTTTGGGATTTTCATTTTGATTTCCTGAGAGGGAAAAACAAGAAGTTTCAACAAGATCAAAACAGGGGAGAAAAAGAAATTGTTACAAAATAGAAGTGTAAGTGAGCAACATGAACCTTGCCATTAAAATACTATTTGTTCTTCTGGCTAAAATCTGCTGTAATGACAACTGGGTTGTTTTCATTTCAGATGTTGTACAGCAGCTGTATGATGCCTGGGATGCCCCTAAGCAGATGAATTGGATTACAAACTGGATTTGTCCCTTTTCCAGCAGGAGACTCTTGGAGGAGTGCAGTAAAGTGATCCTGATGAATAGGATAAAGGGATGGGTTGTTCTTATAATCCTCAAATATCAATATGCATAACAAAGACGTTGTTCTTCTTTAAAATACTACAGGCAATAACATTCAAAGCTGGGGTTCTTTTCCATAAAAAAACTGATAACTGATCACTACTGCAGTCATCACCATGAAGTAACTAATATTAGCCCAGTTTTATAGGCTAGGAAGTGGAGTCAGAAAGATTAGGACTTGCCCAAGGCCACAGAGCTAGCAGCCAGGCAGGAAGAAAACTCCAGATTTCCTGGCTCCCACTCTCCTCCTAAATTTATCATCCACACTCCAATGATGTCAGAACAGTGGACTTTTTTCACTGAGATAAAAAACATCCATTTTTCAAATGGTTAAAATATGTCATGAAGTTCCACCCAAAATCTGCATCACAGAATCGGGCACTGCTGGAATGTGATTTAGCATGTTTTAGAGCAGCTTTGCAATACCCTGCACAACAGGAGACAATGTGTGAGTGGCCACAGCCACAGCCTTTGCTCTCTGAACTAACCAGAACGGGCTACATGGAAGAGCTGCACTGTGAGACTGTGCAAGTCAGAAAGAGTGGGAGAACAAGGGCTGCCAGAGCATGCACAACACTGAAGCAGATTTTGGGTCAAGGGATCCCTGCCTTGACTAAAGCAAAACCCCCTGTCACTTCAACTAAGGTTTTGTCCATCCAACTTCACAGGCAAAATGACAAGTAATGGTTGGTTAAACCATTCAATATGTGACATGCCCATTCCTGGACCATTATAAGCCCAGTATATTTATTATCCTCTAGGTGATTAAAAACCTGTTTATACAGAAATGAGATACATAAGTGGGCACGAGTACATAAGTAGGAGCATTCACAGAATGCAGCATTTCACTGAGGGATGTGATTGATAATTCATCTTGGATTTAGCTGATGTACATGTTGTAGTAGGTTACCGCTGTTTTCATTCCAGCTGTAAAAAAAAGGGGATGCCCATTCCTCAGCCTGGTGTGTTAATTTAAACTGAAATCATGTTAGGTTAATTAATAACAGTAGCTGTGAGTGAAGCAGCTGAAGGTAGCTAGCTCTTCCTCCTTGTCAGCAAAGCTGTCAGAGCTCAGGAATTAGAGAGACTAATTAGTGTGTTCCAACAGCGGTTTCTATAATCCTATTTTCCATTTCATTGCAATGGACTAAGAGGTGCTGTGTCAATCAGCTATGCTGTCACAGCTGAGAGGTGGTAGCTTACAGATGAGCACACCATCATTGCTGAAACTTCCTTTCAGGAACACTGGGGGTGACCTGCTCTTTCTTGCTCAGGTGACGCCTCCTCGATTGCAAAAGAAATTAGTTTCAACTCCTTATATCCAACCTCTGTGCAGATGTGGTCTGGGTCGAGGTTTGAGATGAGAATCTACATGGAGACTTATGGCAGCCCTTTAGCTCAGCTTAGTTTCATTTAACTACATTTAGATTTCGATTAGATGAACTTAGTGCAAACCAGCAGAAGACACTCACACTGAACTAGGAGTTATTGAAAGGATCACACTGTGCTAATGAGCATCTACTATAGAAAGCTCATGCAAATTAAGATAGGATCTGAGTTTAAAATACAATGGCCCTCCCAGAGTACCTCCAAACATGAACATTCTTGTTCTGAACAAGTTACTGTGTTCTTCCTTTGGCAGCTCAGGTTTGTCTAACCAGGAAATTAACCTTGGGCTGAGATGGGGTGTGGATCCGAGGTGAAAAAACGAGTCCTGTGTGGACGTTCTTAAGCTCTTCCATGTGTAAACAAGTCTTTACCCTCCAGTTATCCAAAACAGTCTGTATGTTGAGCTCTGTCACTCAAGTTCCACATATTTCAAAGTGCAAATTACTCTGTGGACTTGCCTAGTTCATAGGTCAGATCTATGTTCTCTGTTTTGTCGTAGGTAGACACCTGACAACCAGTGCTCTGGTGTCATTATATATGCAAACGCTCTGAAAGATGTTGGTTAGCCCAGTACAAATGCCCACCGTGTTGACTGGGGGGTGTTTAATTCATGAGAATTGCTTTGATTAATTTCTGCTCTACTAAGGGTGGGCAAAGACTTCCAGACAGGGTTCAGAGAGAGAAGGAAGGCTTTATCCTTTAATTAGTCCACCCAAAGTCCATCTAAAGGCTGATACTTACACATTGGAAACTCCAGTTCTGCAGTGTTGATAGGAGATTACTGGGCTTCAGGAACAATCTCTTACTAGTGTGAAGGCTTGATGCCATGGAAAATACAGCCTGTGGACAGTGCATCTGACATTCATGTAAGATTTGTGACTCTCATCTCCCTGCATGGCTTGGAAGACACCAGGTTTTCATTTGGAACACCCCTATCTGATACATATGCTCCTGTCTCAGAAATGAGGAACTGGCTGGTGTTTCAGATTGCTTTCACTGGGATGCATGCAAACATCGCTTTTTCTATCAGACATCTGAGGAAGACCCACTTGATATCTTTTGGGGCATTTACCCCATGAAGATCAGTTTCAGAGACATTTCTTGTGGAGGAGGTAGAGACAGGTTGTCTCTAAATGTTGTACTATCAGCAGGAAAATACTTGACATACACACAGCTAAAGAGTAAAGACAGTAAGTAACATTCCTGTTGAAAGAGATGAGCTGAGGATTTGTCCCTACTCGAAGAACTATTAAATTTCTTTCCTGGTTCTCTGTCATCATCATGATATGCATTGGTTTCCCTTCAGCTCCCGATGGCTGGATTAGGACCTAAACTTTGGAAAATCAGACTCTTTGGTCCTTTTAGCAGCTGCCCTTCCACTGTCCAATTTTCATGCTGATATATCCATTTGATTTCATCCTAATCCACACAAAGTTAGAATTTCTTAGAGCTGGAGGAGTTTTTGCCTATGAGGTTCTGGAGTGGTGATTAGATGGGATTAATGCATCTGCCATGCAAAGATTCTTTCAAAAGTGTTCAGATTTTTTTGATTTTGAAGGTCTTTGGGTCTTTTTTTTTTTCTTTTTCCAGCATTCACTTGAATAGATTTTAACCCTTCATAGGACATTACTTTGTATGTGCATGTGTGCATGTGAGTGTGTACCTAATCCCCTAACCTGAGTGCAGTAATTTAAGGGGTTGGTTTATAAACCCACATTTCCAAAGCCCTCGATCTTGCACGGATCTGGCATGGAAATCTCAGGGAGCAGCCAGAAATCAAGTCCTCTCCACTCCCATCCTTTTTATTTCTGTGAATGAGTATGTAAGAGACCAATAAATCTAAAGCTGTGCAGGCGTGGAGGAAATCATAAGAGTCAGCCTGGTGATATTACCACGGGGAGCTGTGAAATCGCTGAGGATTTATACAAGCACACACAGTGATGTTGTCATTAAAAAAAAATATGGGAGGATGGTGGTTCTGCTCTGTGCTGCGTGTGGCAGCCACCTCGGACACATGGTTCAGTACCTCTCCTCTGTGCTCTGCTCGGGAACGCCAACACAAGGGCAGAAACTTTTCCAGCCCCACCAGTCTACTGGAAATCAGCTTTTGCTTGGGCAGTGTAAAGCAAAACATTTCTGGCTTGGTGTCTTTCGCATTTGGGGAAAGACTTATGGGAGAGAGAAGTAATTTCTGCTGCTACACCCAAATCTCATGGAGATCACAGAGGCCAAACTCTGGTCAAATGGGTACTGGGACCAGCTGCACAGCCTGGGCCTTGGACTATTGCCCTTGGTGCTCCTGGGCCAAGAGGATGCTGCTGACCAGCCAAACAACCCATGCATCTCACTGAAGGGAGACGGAAGGCTTTGAGTCCTGTCTACCTGCCCAGGGCTTCTCCCATAGCTTCAGGGGAATGGGACCTTCACAGGTTTCTTTGTATGTACAGCCCCTTGTCATCTGTTCTACACTGGGAGTACTAGGTATCTGGACAGATATGGCCCTGGGCAGCCAGGAACATCCTCCCCTGGGTGCCAGGATGGGGGACTGGTGCAGGAAATAGCTCCAGAAATGGCTGGGTGAGAGGGAGACAAGGGTTGAGGAGAAAGATTTCTCCCTACCGTTTCCCATCCAAAGGCTACTGCAAAGTTGGTTCGCTTCCTTTCTTGCAAGAGGGCCCCTTACAGAGGGTGAGGCCCTGGGTTCAAAGAGGATGGCTCACCCCGTAGCACTGTGCCCGAGGCCGGGCAGGAAAGGGCCGGGAGAAGCTGTGGACACTGGGCCTCGCCCGCTCCTTCCTGGCCGGGGCCAGCAGCGCTGCCTTCAGCCCT
This sequence comes from Aleadryas rufinucha, assembly GCA_013397815.1. NCBI lineage: Eukaryota > Metazoa > Chordata > Aves > Passeriformes > Aleadryas > Aleadryas rufinucha. Next base: position 47,519 of record VZTH01006222.1, read on the forward strand.
CCTCGCCCGCCAGAGCCACTTTCCCGAGGCGCTTCGTGAGGCACCCGGGGGAAAAAAAGCACAGCAGGGGCTTAATTGCGCTCTCCTGCCTACACCCTGCCAGTTTCGGGGCCGAGGGCTGCATCCGAACGATCTGGTTGTCTCTGCTGAGGGAACGTGTGAGTTAATAACCTCCACGCAATTAACATTACCTCGTCTCCCGCAAAGCCGGGCGGCTCCTTCCCGCTGCTCCGGGAGAAGTTTTCCTGGGGAGCACAGCGAGCAGCGAGCTCAACCCACTCTGCCTGGAGCCCTTTGCTGCTCGGTCACAGTGGATTTGCGGTTTGATCTTTTAATCCAAAATCCACGCGCGATGGAATGAGACCACCGGTGAAGAGGCAAACTGCGAGCTCCCAACTCTCGATTCTCCCCTCTGTAGCCTCCATGCATGTTCCTTCCCCGCGCTGGAGGGTGATCTGGAGCACACGCTCTCAGTTTTAATCCAATTTCCAGTGACTTTCCTGCACTCAGCCTGGATGCCCGGAAACGTTTCCCTTGGAACTTTTTTTCTGCTTCTCTCTGAGTTGTGAGGAGGTTTCTTTTTCCTTTTCTTTTCTTTTCTTTTCTTTTCTTTTCTTTTCTTTTCTTTTCTTTTCTTTTCTTTTCTTTTCTTTTCTTTTCTTTTCTTTTCTTTTCTTTTCTTTTCTTTTCTTTTCTTTTCTTTTCTTTTCTTTTCTTTTCTTTTCTTTTCTTTTCTTTTCTTTTCTTTTCTTTTCTTTTCTTTTCTTTTNCTCCTCTCCTCTCTCCTCTTTTTCCTTTTTCCTTTTTCCTTTTTCCTTTTTCCTTTTTCCTTTTTCCTTTTTTCTCGAGAAAAACACCGATTTCGTAGGATAGGTTAGGCTTTTGCTGAAGAATTGCAGTGCCTGAAATGTTACCCCCACGCCTGGGAATGGGCTTTGGCGACGGCAGGTCCAATCGCCCTTCCACCCTCGGATCGCCCACAGCGCCCGGGGGAGCGTCTCGCTTCCTGAGGCCTCCGGATTTGCCGTTCGCTCTCCCAAAACGTGGATGGGGGCTGAATCCCATGGTCCTGTTCTAGAAGGAAGAGCTATAGGGGGAGAATAACCCCCTTTATATTAGAGAATAACCCTCAAGTATAAAGGTGTTTCAAAGTTTTCCCTAGGGAATCATCCCGTCGCAGTGCTGTCCAGGGAAGGACGTTAATCCAGTAAAGTCATTTGTGCTTCCTGCGGGGCTAGAAATATTGTAAGAAAGGTGCTAAACAAGAAAGGAGCAGCTCGTGGGATTTCTTCCACATGCTTTGATTATTAATTATACCTAACTTTTTTAAAAAAAATTTTTTTTGACTGCTGGTTGGCAGCAAGACCAAAAGTATTCAAAAGGAGTTTTGTGGACTGGAAATGGCAAACCCCTACAGGTTGCAGTGTATCCATAATAAAAGGCATGTATGTACTGGTGCATAGATGTAGTCTTTCTGGATTTGAGCAGTTTTTTCGAAACTGGATTTTAATGGAACAACAAGGGCGAGAAGAACACAACCAGATACTCCATAAATATGTGTTCGTATATATATATGTATGTACATACGGGATAAGATGTGCCATATGGCACGCACCACGGATCTAAATGGGGAGAGCGTATCGTGTCCTAGAAGAAGCCAACGAACGCGATTAAAGCAAAGAGGCATATTTATTTCGTTGTATTCTGGCTCCCCACGCCTGAACCCTTGACTGCCTGTGACAAACGTTGGTTTTCCGGAGACCCTCTGAGAGCAGCAGAGAGTACCAAGCTGCTCCGGCCAAGATGCTGCCATGTGCCGCGACTTCCGCGGGTACCGCCCTAGAAGGACCTGTTTGAGTTCCTCGGTTGTTGTACCTGCAACAGCGGTTTCTCTCCCTGGGCGTGTTTTCCGAGAGTTTTAAGTTAATCTGGGCAAAATGTTCTTGACCTCGAGGGAGGCTGATGGTAAGAATGACGTAATTTCTGGAAGAACCAGCGAATTAACTGCGGGCTGCCGAGCCGTGCCCCCGGCAGGGTAGGAGCGGGGCGGTGCTGATGCCACCCGGCCGCCTGGGAGGCCGCTGCTCCGGTGGGTTCCTCCCAGCCCCCGGGAGGAAGGCGGGGGTAATCTCCTGCGTCTCGGCACCCCGGGCAGGAGCCGTCGGAAGAGCTGCCTGGTCTTCTTGCTCTTTCTCGTATACTCATTCCTGGCACAAGGGGAAGAAAAAAAAAGAAAAAAAAAACCGGAGGCGAAAGGGCGAGCGGTCTGGCTTGTCTCCTTTCATCTCTGCGGCCCATCAGCAGTGGGGGGCGCAAGAAGACAGCAGTTAGTGTAGGGCCGCGGTGATCACAGCCAGGGACCGCCGTCTGGGAGGGTGGGAGAGAGGGGAGATGCTGCCACTGCCGTTGCGGGGAGGACGGATGCGGCTGGGGGCGCGGACGGGAACGGGAGGCCGTGCGCAGGCCTGAGCTGGCTGAGGAAGGCAGAGACGCCGTCCTGCCCCGAGCCCCCACTCCCCCAGGGCTGTGTCGTGTTCCCTTGTCATCTTCTTTGTGGATGACACTTGCCTGGGACTCCGGGATCAGCTCCTAAAGGAGCGTGCAACAAGCCGGCAGAGAAGCAGAGCCACAGAGCGCGGGACAGGCAGCGCAGGGAAGCCCTGGACTGAGCAGCTGGTCCCGTCTGTGTGCCATGGCTACCTGCTGCAGCCTTCACGGTGCTTATGCCGTGCCCCTTGCACTGCTGCCCTGCACGAGAAACCAGCTCCTGCCTTTCTCTGCCGGGGCTTCCAAGTCCGTGCTTGTTTCCTCTTTTGGAAACAGCTAAGTCCGGACACTTGGGTTTCGCTTCTAACATTATCTTTTCTCACGCCAGTTCTCAGGCAACACAACAGGCAATCACACGAACATGTCCAGATTTTTCTCTCCACGCAATATCGATACGCCCCCTATTCCCAGCAGAAACGTGATGACCTCTCAGCCTCCCTGTGGCTGCAGCGCCTTTTCCCGCTGACCAGCACACCCACCCTGCATGCTGGGCATCCCGTGCGACCACCTGGGGAGACATCCATCGTGCTGGGCACCCAAGCGGGCCGCAATTTTGTCTGCGATTCTGGGAGCAACATGGTCAAGGTTGGGCCCACCTCGGGATCTGCGTGAAGGCAGATTTTTCCTCCTTGAGCTCAGCCTTGCAAGCAGGAGGCCTGAAAGACAAGCCCTCTTAGGCAAAGAGCGCAAACAGCCCCTAGCACTGTGTCTCTGTGCCCGGGCGTAGAAGGAACAGGCAAGGTGACATTGGGCATTGTTGGTATATGTGTATCAAGGGGTTAATGCAGTTCTGTTACAATGGTGGGTAACTCAGGTTGTCTCATTTCCCACTTAATCCTTTCACCATTTCTGGTCCTCAGTGACTGAAAAACTCAGTTGAAATGGTTATCGGAAACTATTGATACTGATAGATAGGATCAGAAGTCAGTCAGTAGTTCCAGCAGTATTTCTGTGTTCTTCTTAAACATGCATCATCTAGGAAGGAGGGAAAAGGATCATAAATTAGTCTGCTTCCAAGGATTTTATTTGCTTTGGTATAAGTTTTTTAGACAAACTCAGAATTTCCTACATGTTCCTGGGCTGAACTCTCTGGCAGAAGCCCATGACTTGCTGTGAAAGTTTTCTACATCTCTGCTTGTCCCCTGATTACTATCTCACAGCCATCTGAGACATGACACTCATGGTGTGCCCAGAGCTGTGCTCTGAGAGCAGGGAGGGGAACAAAGGGCCGAAGGAGAGGGATCTGCATTGGCACAGTTCATCAAGGTCACTGGCTTTGCTCAGTGCACATTGCCTGCTGCTCCATTCTCACCTTGTCTCTGTCCTTGTCCAGGGGATCACAGATTCCACAGATGGGGGATGGACAGAAAGTGGTCAGGCACGGGGGATCCAGTACTCAGAGTGTAAGCCTGGGCATTTCTGTCTGGCAGTAGGACTGAAGTACTTGGCCACTGCTCAGGGAGTCAGGGCGGAGATTTTGTTTTTGTAGGACAGATCCAGCCTGCAGATTCATATCCTCATCCCTGGGGGCCATGCACAGAGGTACAAGCCAAAAATAAACTAGACAGCCAAACCTGCTGTTAGGATGCGCTGAGAACAGATGATGCCATCTCATCTTGGCTAGCTGTAGATGAAGATTTTTGAAAGTAGGACTGGAAGTTAAGGGGTTAACATTCCACTCTTCATTGTTAAAACTATGTAAAATTTTCATTCAACATGTCTTCCATGCCCCTATTTGAGATTTTATATGTGTTTGTTTTGGGGAGAGTTTGAATGAGACAGTGATGTACAGCAATTGAACCAGCATTTTGCATCAGTGCAACTGCTATTTTTAAGGACACTCAGATTCAGTGAGGAATGAGAGAATTTCCACTGAGATGCCTGTTCTAGGTGACTGCGGTTTCCTTTTTCTTCCCTCCCCTCTTCCCCTACCTCTTTCCCCTTTCCTTCCCGTTCCCCTTTCTCTTCCCCTTCTCTTTGTGTTCCCTTCCCATTCCTTCCCTCTATTTTTTGTTCTTCTTTTCCTCCTTTTCATTTGTCTCATATACATCTTTCTGTTCCTTGTCATTCTAAATGGAGTCTCATGACGTGTGTAAAGAGAAAACAAGAGGCAACATGCCTGTTCCCATGGGGTCAAATCTGCTCCTTTTCAAATCTAAGAGGAAATCACCCTTTCATTACAAGAGACACACTGTTGTGTCTCTGGAGTAAGATATACACTTCTGGCATTTCCCTAATGGCGAGAGGTCCCAGAAGATCCTGTACCCCTTGGACACCCTTATCTCCAAAGGAATTTTCCTTAGGGATTTCTCACACCCTCCCCAGGGATGAAAAGGGCCCTCAGGATCCAGTATACAAGCTAGGACTTTTCCAACCATTTCCTCTAGGCAGAATTTTCACCTCTTAGTGTCAGTCTCCAATGTTCTGAACCACATCTCTGACCCTCTTTGCACTTGTTCATGAGGCTCCGTGTAAGAATATCTTCATCCTGGTGAAAATACCAGGGTTTGGCCTATCTGGAGCAGAACCAGGCCTAACGCTGGAAAGCGACGGGGCTGCAAGAGGGCGCAGAGAGCCGCTGGTTCTGGCCGTGCGCCGCCTGCTTACAGTAGACACAGTGCACTGCAAACGCCCCTCGTTTCAATAATTTCCTTCAGGGAAGGGCCGGGAGACCGTGTCTCCGGGACATTGCCGCCTACCTGGCGGCGACAGTGGGGGAAATAACTGGGTGTTCCGGCGTGCGGCCAGCGGTGGGGCCGGGGCGGGTACCGGCGCCCTGACGGGAGGGCGGGCAGCCTGCGGGGCGGCGCCCAGGCCGGCGGCACCGTTTCTCTCGGCCCCTTCTGGGCCTCCAGTTTGTTTTAATAAAGCAGGACACCAACATACTAAATGCTGTGAAAGAATGTGTGTTCGCCTCTGGCATTCCTGCGGTTTTCTCCTGGTAATGTCACATCCCCCGTTATGGCTCTTCTGTTGAGCACCCCCTGAAACTCCTCTGTATTTCTGTAGGAGATACTTCGGCGCACAAGGTCTCAGAAGAAGCGGTCACCCGCGGGGGGAAATGGCGAAAATGCACAGCACGAAGGGCTGCTAGATCAGTTCTCGTTAAAAATATCTTTAAGAAAAAAGTCTAGTCGCGGGAGCCACTGAAACACTGTCGATTTTCATTTACCTGTGCCTTCCTCCGAATTAAATTCACGCCATAAATACCTTTTTGTTTTCAAATCAGGGAGTTTGCCGCGCAGATCATGTTCCTACTCCTCATTTTAGCATCAAAAGCCTGCCGCAGTTTTATGGCTCTCGACCAGTCTGGGAGAGATAGGAATTGAAATCGAAAGCCCAAATTCCTCACGATTTACTCACTGACATCACAAAAGCAGCAGATTTAGTTTCCACGGACAAACTTGTCCTGAATATCCTAGGAGAGGGAATCGTGCCCTTACCCCCCACCCAGGTTTTGGTCTAACAAGGTAAAAATCCCCAGAACCTCATGCCGTGACAATGAGGCGTTGCCAACAGGTAAAAAAAACCCAAACAAAACCAAAAGAATCCAGAGCAGACCTCCGGCGAGGTGCGGGGATCTGGGATTCAGAGGCACGGGGAGGCAGAAATGTGTCCTGGATCGGATTCTGTAAATACCATTACATGCTCTCCTAGGCACATCCCACTCACGGCTCTGTCCTCTCTCTCCTCAACGCCACTTACGTGTTACGTGCTGTCATTGTACCAGCTTGTCTTCACACACAAGAATAATGCACCTATTATTGTCTTCTCTCCAAAGCTTCCACCTCTAATCATGTCGTAAAAAATAGCCTTAATAAAACAGTGATAATTACGCCATTATTGTTAACACTACCCATTAAAAATTTAAAAATAGGTTTTCTGGTTTGGTCACCCATTTGAACTAGATATCAGTTTTTGCGGCACTAAATCGTTTCGCGGTATGTCAAAACTTTCTTCCTTTTTTTAAGACGTCAAGACTTCACGGTTGTTTTGGAGAAACATGGGTTCTCGGTCGTAACTGGACAGTATCGGTCAAAAGTTATCGACACCCTGTTGAACGGCTAAGAAGAAAAAATATCCCGCGCGGAAGGAAAGTGTGATGTACCTTTCCTTCTGCAAGCTTAGCATTTTCAAGGAAAATTCCTGATTTATGAGCATATCACTCTAGCAATGTTTTAATGTCCCCCTATTAGGTCCTTGTTTTGGGAAGGGTGTGCGTGTGTTTCGTTTGTTTTTCGTATACGGGGCTGCCTTCCAGTCAGCGTTAAGGTGGGATTCAGTGTCCTGATCTCGCCTCGGCCATATATCAGCAAGGAAAACTGCAAACTCGAAGAAATGAATAAGTTTGAAAAGTTTTGAGCGTATTTATGGTATCCTGACTGTGACCTATCGAGCGAGAGAGAATAGGTTTTAAATCTCCGTCTGGAACATGCAGGAAAAAACCCCTCCCACACCCATAGAGATAAACTTTCCAATCTGCCTGGAAATTAATCCCAAATGAGGGAGTCTCCTTCCAAATAGGGCATGACAGATCTGAGAGAAACACTAGACAGAAGGCAGTGCGCCGGACCCCGCATTCCCGGCGAGGCAAAACTTTGCGGCGGCAGAGAGCTGGACGAGTCTCCTTGCTCCACCACGCCGCGTCACCGGCTCGTTGACGTGCGAGGGACTCTTGCGGCGGTACTCTTCCTGGGGAACAGAAAAATGGACATTTAAAGAAGCCTTTACTAATCCAACCTAAATTAACCCCGAAACTTCCAGTACTTTTCCTCCCATTCTTAGATTCCACTCGGGCCTTTAACTCTCTGTGTTTACCCTCGGCAAATTAAAGCATGAGTATGTGTGGGGGGCGTGTGTCTGTCCGTGCGGGGGTGTTCCGGAGCCTGTGCTGTTGCGGGCTGCGTCAAGCCTTCCGTGGCAATGAGCATCGTCTCGGGCTCAACAAAACCTCCGTCCCGAGGTACAAGACGGGTGGCTTCTTGGTGGGAACGAATTAAGAATGGGGTGAGGAAGGAGGCAGCGGTGACTCGTAAACGAAGATGATAAAATTCCTGGGGATCGGCCAGCATAATCCACAGGAATCATCTCTAAGGCTCCAGTCTGCCAGAGAGAGGATTTCTCAGTAACTTCCCCACAACCGTTTCCATCGCCCACTGTGGTAGCACTCCTTTGCACTCAGAATTCAGGTCCCAATTACGGTCTTATTTAAAAACAGACATGAATATCCTTCTTACTACCACCAAACTCGTTGTGATGCGGAAATCCTGTCTGTCCGCCACAAGCACCGGCCAGCCTCTTCCCACAGGGCTGCTTGGCCGAGCTAGGAAGGAAGCTGAAGGTAAGCTTCCTCGGAAGGCTGGGGCTACCGTGGGCCCGGGGGGAGGCCGAACCTTCACACACCCCCCCGGAGGTGCCAGGAACACGAACACAGCTCCCCTGCCTACTCCAACAAAGCGCAAAAACGACGCCACCAGCCGTGGGAAGCGGCACCAGCGCGACACGGTGACAGCGCTGCCCGAGCACTCCCGCCTCGCCCTGTCTGGCCTGGCCCCACAGTTCCGGTCCGCACCGCTCCACGCAGAGGGATCAGCGCTGCCCTTCTGCTCTGCTCAGCACCGAAGACGGACTGCTTCATCCATCCATCCATCCATCCATCCATCCATCCATCCATCCATCCATCCACTCATCCTCCACCCACCCGGATCTGGTCCTGCTTCCCCGACTCCGAGCTCACACAGCCCGCAGAGCCGAGTCCGGCTGCGACAGGGATGGGCGGCGGGTCCTCACAGGGCACACAGGTCGGTCTAGAGGCTGGCAAGGGAGAGAAGGGAAAGGGAATTTAACAATGAGTTTTCAAGAATTTCGCAAGCTTTGGAGCAGCGCACACTTCACACGAGTGATGGAAAGCAGCGCAGTCCAGAGTGCATTATGTGCATGATGTACGTTTTCATGGAAAAAGACATGCATGTATATACAGGGAGAAAGGGAGAATGGTGGCCAGAGCCCTGTAAAAATTCGTGGTTAATCACCCTGAAAACAGTTTGCTTATTCCTAGGAGCACTCCTTAATCCACGCATCCAGCAGACCGGGAATCTCGTTTGCTTGTTTGTTTGTTTGTCTCTCTGCATCCTGCTCTCAGGGCTAGACGGAAAATCACAGCATGTTTCCTATTGCGCTGCCTGTTCCCCACCGAAGCAACGTCACCTCAGATATGCCAGTAAATTCCTTACCGGGTTGGGATTGTAATTGGTTGAATGTTTTCTGTATCCTGACTAGCCAATAACACTCCGAGAAAAAATTTAGAACAACCTAGTTATGACAGATGGCGAAAAATGACTTGACACTACACGTGTGAGGCAATATTAACTAAAGATGAGATCCTTAACGCATTCATTAGAAATATCATAACATGCCAAAAAGATTACATGTGCCGCTGTATTTATGGTACAAGGTCCCTTATTTTCAGACAAGTGCCATCCAAATGGTTGCCCTTGTCATGTCTGTTTTAACAACATCTTCTAGCTAGCATAAGCTCTGGCCTTGATAACTTGCATTTTTCTGAACCTGAATTATTCTTGGCAGACCTTCTTCTTGCAGTCACCCCCTCCCCCCGCGCCCCAAAAGCAGATAATAATTTGTGCAAAACAATTAGTTAAAAAGAAGAAAGGAGATGAGAGAAAAAACCCTCATAAAAGCACAAGAATCGTGGAAAAATGGAAACAGTAAAGGAATAAATAAGAACAAACGATAAAAGGCAGATAGCCAGAATAACTACAGTTACAAGTGAAGTAGTCGTATCTTTTCGTATGTAAAAAGCAATAAATATATAACCGCATTTCCAAATTTTAAACTGGCGTTTTAATCTCAGTAAACAGAAAACAATGACAGTTATACCGATAGGAACCGATATTGACCCAGAGCAAGAAATCAAAGCTATTTTTACATTCAAATATCAGCAGCGCGTTTCTTTATCCTCAAGTTTGCAAAGGATTCTTGGAAGCCTTATATATGCAGTTAGGCGGAAGCTGATTGCCAGCAATAAATAATGCATCCAAAGAAGAGGCTTGAGTAGGTATCTTCTCACTTCCAGGATGCAGCTAGGTATCTTCGCCTCAATTCTACATCAAGGTTGTGGCTTAAAGCAAAGGGCTATTTAATTGTCAGGCAAGGCTTCCCCCTGCGGAACTCTCTCCGCATGTTACAACCTCTTTGCAGCTCCATATGCATCTCTTTTTCACACTTCCCTCTCCATCTCAGGCTCCTACACCTGGTGCATCACGCATTTAGCCCATTCGCTCCGGCTCTTCCTTTCATCTTCCCAATGGCAGACGTTTCTATTTATCCACTGGCAATCAATGTGTGGCGTCACCGGTGGTACTGTAATGACGACTGCACCATTGAGGATGACAGCTTAGAAAGAAGAGGGCAATGGTGATCCCTCCCAGAGCAGCACAGCAGAGTGTAGCGCTCGCATCACAGGGTCGCCCTATCTCACCGCTGGCTCCTCTGCATTGGCAGGAGAGGGTTGCTGGGTTTGTACAAGGCTGGGGCGGGAGCAGCAGGGAGGGGGGGAAGAGATCTGGATTTTTTTTCTCCCCTCCCTTAAGCAAAGCCACAATGGAAACCAGGAAGGACATGGTGATGTTTCTGGAGGGGACTACTCTTGGCGCTCTAGTTGGCAAGAGGGTGCCTAATTTGTCCGAAGCAGTGGGGAGCCCCGCTGCGGAGCCGCAGGAGAAGATGATCCATCGGAACTGCATCAGCCCCAGACCTGGCCCCTTGTCGTCCCGGGAGAGAGGAGGAGGAGGAGGTGGCGGAGGAGAAGACGAAGAGGAGGTGGAGGTGCTGCCAGGGACAGGGACGGTGCCGGAGAGCCGCTCGGCGGCAGCAGCACTTCTTTCGGCCGGACAGCAGCCCCCCGCCCCGGAGCTCCCCTCCAGCAAAGGGCAGCAGAGCAGCTCGGACACCGAGTCGGATTTCTATGAGGAAATCGAGGTGAGCTGCACCCCGGACTGCGCCACGGGGAGCGCCGAGTACCAGCACAGCAAAGGTACCCAACTCCTTCCCATGCCTGCAGCCCCGCGCCCGCTCCGGGGCTGGGTGGCAGCACTGGTGGGGCGGGGGGACTGCCGGAGGGGGTTTTCCCCTCACCAGCTGAGCGAGTGGCAACGAAATCGGGTGTGTGTGTGTCTGCGTGTGTGTGATCTCTTTCCTGACTGATTCCTTACCTCCCTGCCACCGGGAGACTTGTTTGCGAGTCGGAGGACACGACACCGTGCGGCCCCCGCGTCCCTGGAGGGGAGCCAGGCTTCCCGTCGCGGATGTGTCAGGTCTGCAGCTTGTCCCGTAGGATCTTTTTGGCCAAGACAACCACGCGCTCTCCTCTTCAATCTATTCTATTTTGTTTTTATTCTTCCACATCGCCTAGACAGTGCATGCTCGAGGAAATCTCTTACGATCCTCCACACTGGCGAGGTTTTTTGCATGTGTGTGTGGGGGGCTAAGATCAAACGGGTTTTCTGGCCAAGAGCTGTATGTGGTTTTGCAGGGTGAAATGTGCCCGGGCGAGTGCGGAAGCGCCCATAAAGACCGTAAAATCGCTCGCCGACTCATGCCAGCCCCAAGTGCGGTAGCGAGGGCCTTGTTTGCACGTTGGCTTAAAAAAAAAAAAAAAAAAAAAAAAAGCACAAGAAACCATTAACACCTCTGTATCCAGGTGGAC
>VZTH01006222.1:58795-273743 GCA_013397815.1 Aleadryas rufinucha
TTCTGTGTCTCGGTGGCGCCAGCTCGGAAATTGTCCCAATGAATTAATTGCCTTTGGTCTCGGGCACAATGAGGGAGAGTTGCATTTGAAAGCAAATGCAGCGGACAGGTCCCTTTTCCCCCTGCCCCCACTTCCCACTCCCTATTCCCACCTTCCCAGCCCGGCAAAGATGCCCCTACCCTGACAACAACCCACCTCCCCCCCCCTCCCCATTCCTCAATCACTTCAAGAAGCCGGCAAATGTAGAGAGCGCTGCCTATCCTCTCTCGTCCCTTAGAGGCTCGTTGCAAATATCCCATCCTGGGCTTTGTCGGCTGAGTGGAGAGCCCTAAGGCCTCGCCTTCCCCTCGGAGGGCACAGTCCCTGCCTGCTGGCTGCTCCACTCCTGGGTCCTTGTTGGCCTGGAGGAAGGGACAGCGGAGCCATGCTACCTGGACGGCGGGCACACCTGCCTTTTCCAGACGCTCGGGGTCGGGGAATGCTGCGGCTCTTCGGTTTCCCAGTGCGGGAAGCGGGTGAGGGGCTCAGCGAGCAGACACCGCCAGTGCGGGGGGTGTGCGTCGGGGAGGGCGGGGGACAGGTAACCTCCTAGCCAGAGTGAATAAACACCCCTCAAACTCATAGCCAGTGTTTCATCCCCCTTCTCGCCGCCCTTCTCGCCGGTCCTGCTTGGATGTCAGTACCCCAATACCCTCAGTACACCGGGGCAGGCACGGCAACGCCGAATGGGGGTGGAATGGGGGGCAGAAGTGCGTACACTGGGGAGGCTGACGGCGAGCATCCCTCCTTGCCCTCCCGCCTCAGAGCGTGTGTCGTTGCTCCGGGCTCCCCACGCAGGGCCGTGCTCCGAGGCTTTGGCCGGCAGCCCCAGCGGCGGGGGGGATCACCCCAAGGGCAGCGGAAGCAGCGGCGGCTCCCAGGGCTCGCTGGCCTGCAGCGCCAGCGATCAGATGCGCCGCTACCGCACCGCCTTCACCCGCGAGCAGATCGCCCGGCTGGAGAAGGAGTTTTACCGGGAGAATTACGTATCCAGGCCCCGGAGATGTGAGCTGGCGGCTGCGCTAAATCTGCCAGAAACCACCATTAAGGTACACGCAGCTCGGACATGTTTCCAATTAGCACGATATAAATCTATATGGCCAAACTTCCTTGCAAAACTCGGGAAAGCACTTCGCCAACATAACCCTCCCTCTCAGCTCCCCCCGCCTCCCGCCCCTTTCCTGGCCCTGCCCGCACCCTTCAGCAATGCGGGAGACGGGACACGGCTCCCGGAGCCATCCCGGCCAGCGCCGCTAATCTGACCTCTCCCTAGCAGATTATTTTTAATCCTCCCTTCGTTTCAGTCCAAATCTCTCTCATTTCTTGGGGGAGGGAAGAGGCAGCCAGTATCAGATCTTGTTTCGATCTCGCTTTGCTTTGCCTTTTCAAAAACATTTGCACATGAAAATAAACCCGATAGCAACAATCCCAGGTAGTTCTGGATGCGAAAGGGCAGCAACGAGGCAGAGCCGCCCGCTTGGTCGGGACCCAGGGACGGGAGGTGGGGGGCAGCAGGACAAGCCCTAGCAAGCAGAAAGGAAAACAAGCACCCTAAAAGGGCTGCTCCTCTGGGTCTCCCTGTAGATTTTTATAGGGGCTTAACTGATCCCTCCGTACGTGATGACAAGTCCCTCTGGGAGGGAGAGCTGGCGCCGGTCTCCGCTCTCCGGCAGACAGACCCACGTCCGCCGCACCAGCCTGGGACTGGGGCCGGCGGCCAGGCAGAGCGGGGCGGCGGTGAGTGACGGCTCTCGCTTCTCCTCCACCCGCAGGTTTGGTTCCAGAACCGCAGGATGAAGGACAAGAGGCAGCGCCTGGCCATGACCTGGCCTCACCCGGCCGATCCGGCGTTTTATACGTACATGATGAGCCACGCGGCAGCCACCGGGAACCTGCCGTATCCATTCCCGTCCCACCTGCCCCTGCCCTACTACTCCCACATGGGCATCGGCGCCACATCGGCCTCTGCCGCCACCCCCTTCAGTACCCCCCTGAGGCCTCTGGACACCTTCAGGGTCCTCTCCCACCCTTACCCGAGACCAGAACTGCTGTGCGCCTTCAGACATCCCTCTCTCTACCCTGCCCCAACTCATGGACTCAGCAGCGCCGGAGGCAACCCCTGCTCCTGCCTGGCATGCCACAGCGGCCAGTCCAATGGGCTGGCGCAGAGACCCTCCGGATCAGACTTTACCTGTTCGGCCACAACCAGGACTGACTCCTTCCTCACTTTCACGCCCTCTGTGCTGAGCAAAGCCACCTCAGTTTCCATGGACCAGAGGGAAGAAGTACCTTTAACGAGATAAACCTTTGTCTCAGGGTTGTTAAACACTCATCCCTTTCCCGGACTTCTCTTCGAGTTAATGTACCTACAGCCCATGTTTATTTAATCGTGTTCTCTCCTCAGCCGTGGACACCCACAGAAAAAAAAGAAAAAAAAAGAAAAAAAAAAAAGACTAAAAATAGCTCAATCTTAAAAGGATTTACATTCCAAGGGGGGGAGAAATAAAAGAAAGAAGAAGGAAAGAAATCACTAGTGATTTATCTCTGAGAAGGAATTTAGGCACGAAAGAAGAAGAAAATCAACTCGAATGAAATATGCTCCAGCCACCTATAGAAATGTGCTGGGACTTTCCTTTCCGTGGATAGACTTCTTCCCTAGGGCTGGGGCTTCTGCGGATCACAACAAACCTTATGCACAAACCTACGAGACGTAGAGGGAAAATCTGAAATACTTGAAAGAAAAGCTATCTTGATAACGAAATGGCTTGTGCGCATGAAGAAAGCAAAGATGTAATCTCTCGGTGTTCAGAAAATAAAAACAACAGGCAAACAGGAAAAAAAAACCCCAAAACACCCCAAAAGGTTTCCGGCTTGCAACTCGGCAGTATTATCCAGTTGTCTCTATAGAAAATAACAATGCTTTACCATAAAGAAAACCTGTCATTCTGTACACTATTTTCGTGGTTTAATTGCATTCTTTATCCTCCCTTGTCTCGTCCTTAGTTGTGAGCAGAAATTCAGCATTTCATTTCCTCTTTCATTCCAACTTTTATTTTTAAGAGGCAGACTGGAACTGGCAGGGAAAAAAATACGAGCTCCTGCCTCTTTATGGGTCAGAGCCATTTGTCCTTTAAATAACAATGTCCTATTATCAGTCGCTGAAATGTGCACACACTGACGAAATTAGCAAGTGATGTATATGTAAAGATGGTTTTTGAATATCGAATGTACAATGCTCTGTGAGCAAAGACCCCGTGCCAAACGCTAACAAGCCGCCAAGGGAAGAGATTAGGTGACAGGGAGCACAACTCCTTCAGACAATTACCAGTCTGTAAATTGGAGCAAAGGAGATTTCCCTTCCTTTGTACCTCAGCCTTCAATTCTCTCATTGCCTTTTCCTTGCTGAGTCCCTTTTTTTTAAAAAAAGTTTTTATTTTATTTTTAATTAATTATTTCATGTGTTGGGTTTTGTGTTTCATTCCCCATCCCTAATCTTTGCATTTGTGTGTGTCCTTCACACTAATTGCTCTTCCTTCTTGCGAAGTATTTCTTTCGCAAACTCACCCACCCGTCTCCTATTCAAAAGGTATTTCGGAAGAAGGTGGAATCATTGCTTTTGCTTGGATTTTTGTAACCTAAAATTTAAAAAACACTGGCAAGGAGCTGAGTTGGTTTCTTCCAAACCCGAAATTATTTATTTCATTCTGTTTTAAAATAGCCCAAAGAATACGCTGCCATAATTTTTTACCATGTCGGAATAAAACTTAACAGCAACAAAAATAACAATACCAAAACCAATAATAACCACAGGTTTTAACAACATCTCACCCATATTTTTATCATTCTCGTTAAAAGAAAAAAAAATAAGGTAAAAGTGTTGCTTAGGACGAATTTCACCGTGCAGTTTCTGATAGTTACAGTTCAACAAGCAGGAAAATAAATGCTGGACAGAAAAAAGACGTGTTGACACCTCTGTATCTACTTCGTACTAAATTGCTGAGAAGCCTCTGGTTTATTGTCACACCGGAGACTTTTTGAACTCAGGAGAGAGAGTGAATAACAGCGTTTCCCTATAGCGGATGGAGAGCAGGGAAGAGACACGGGCATGCCAGGATATATTTTTTCCAATTAAAAATATTGTTTATTACAGCTTTTAAAAACCTGATCCAAAGTCACGGTCTTTAAATCATTAAGGGCAGATTGTTCCACCCTTTATAAAAGAGATNGAGAAGGGAGCGCTGAAGAGGTCTGGGGAGGGGTGGCACTGCAGATGAGCACTATCCACCAAAAACGGGGGGTCCTAGATAGCTCACGACCCCTCGTTCCTCAGCCAGGCACAGTCACCTGCTGGGCCGAGAACGCAGGCCAAGATCCGGCTAAGGCTGCTGCTGCGGTCGCGGCACCAGTTTGCTCTTGAAAAATGATCAGTTCAAAAAATGCCATAGGCTGGCGCGCAGGGCAAGATATATTTTCAAATACATATATTTTATATATCTAGGTGTGTGTGAGAGAAAAAGAACATTTAAGCCTCTGATTACCACTTCCACCGTGACTGGGATATCCCCCTTTAACGAACGGGGAGCGGGGAGGCAGGGACAGGGAGCTCCCGCAGCCGGCACGGTCCCCGCTCTCCCCGCGGCTCCAGTGCCGCCATCCCGATCGCCCACTCTTGAAGGACGGTGCGGCAAAGGGTGGCTGTGAATTTCTCCGCGGTTCGGTCACAGGGCAGAGATTGCCTGCGACAGGTAAATAGGCTGCGGGTCGCGGTAATGCCAAGAGTATTTTCAGTTAATAGGGGAGGGAAAATGAAGTGTCTGGAGCGATATTGGAAAGTACAAGATCGATGATCCGTCCTCGTGTCCAATCAGCAGCCTTTAATTGACTGTATTTTCTAGGTAATTGAGCCGCTGTGCTCCTAAATTGAAGTGGAAGATATAACAATACATCTCAGTGGGAGGAATTACTCATTACTTCATAATGAAATTTTCCATTTGCTGCGTGGGGCCGATGCCGTTAACGCCTTCGCCGCCGGTGGTGGTGTCCGCGGCCCCACGCGGGGCGTCGGCTCCGGCCACGCGTGGGGCATCGAGGGCGGCAAGGGCAGACACAAGGCACCCAGCCGGCAGCAGGTTCTGCCTTTAGCCCCGAGCCACTGCCACCAGGCAGGCAGGTTTCCACGACGTCGCCCTGGTAGGGGATAAGACCCTTCGAGGACTTAGGGCGAGACCCCGGGGGAGTCGGCGTTGGGCACCTGGCCCCTGGTCACCAGCGGGAGCGGAGTTGTCTTCGGGGTACCCCATGTGCTACATCGGGTTGGCTCCCTAGCCAGCCAAATTCAGCTCCTAAAGGCCGTTCCTCCCACCCCTCCTTGTTAGCGTTTGATTGATTGCCTTATTAAACCGTGTTCTTGTAAGTGTGACCGAGCTGATTGCACTGCATATGTTTGGGATAATGCTCATTTTAAACAACTGAATAATAATACTACTAATAAAAAAAGGACCAGAAGAGGAAGAAGATGAGCCCTAGAGAACGGGTTAAGCCTAAACGATCCCGGCGAGCAGTGCTGTAACTCGCGCATTAAATTGTTCCTTTACTATCAAATCACTCAGCCCATCTTTGTTGTATTTTATCTGTCACCTCCTGTACCATTAAGTGAAATAGCAACGAGACTGACGCTTACATTCCCGTCTCAGACTATATGTTTTTATTAAGGTTATATGATTAAACTGGATCGGATCTGCTTTCCCAGCACTATGCTTTACTTCAGAGCCTAAATCATTGGCAAATCGTCTCTCCATATTTCACGTTTTCTGCTGGGTTGTTCGGTCATTTGCCGGCACCTGCAGAAAAGCATGCGCCTCCTTTAGCTTTTTGGCTTGTCTATCTGAAAGATCCTTTTGTTTTCTATTATTCCCTTGCTCGCCTGGCTACTTTATTTCACTACTGAGTTTAGCCCCTGAAAACACCCTCCACCATATGTCACCCCAAGGCCCGCTGTCCTGCCTCTTACAATAGTGTCACCCTGGGGTAAAGCCCACGTCAGGATGAGCTGAAGTCTCGTTAACATAAATGGCTTCATTTAGGCTCATCAGGTTCCTGGGTGGATGTAAAGGGGGAGAAAAACCAGTCCCACGCGCTTTTTGCTTCATTCTTCTTCCCGGAGCCCGGTATTATGTTGCCTGCTTCATTCAGATCTTCTTGCTTCTCCTTTTGTAAGGTGGGAGGGTCCCGTCCTGAGCCTGGAGAGCTGGTACTGCGGAAGGGATGCCATTACGGTAGATTAGGGTAGATCCCCGCTGGAACTGGTCCCTGTTTTAGAAAGTTTATTCTCTCTGTCTTTCTCAAGTAGGAGGAAGAAGAGATAGCTAGTTCAGGATCTTCTAACAAGAAAACAAATAGACCACAACCTCTGGCCTCCAGTTCATCGTTTGCTTTCCCCTCCCTTCCTTTTTTTTTAAAAAAAAAATCAGTTAAACTGAGTATATCTACGACCAAGAATGTAGTGCAGGTTTACACTAATATTTACAAACCTCATTTTAAAGAATCTGTCAGTGTATTGCATGCACACATACATGCAAAGCAAACACATAAAGTGTTTTTCCCTGCTGCCCTCTCTGCAAAGAAGTGCCTGGCACTTCAGAGACAGAAATTGCCACTTAAGAACATCACATGAAAGTTTTAAGTAATTATTTAAAACAAGGCTGTTTAGAAAAATATTTGTGTTTATTGCAGCTGCTCGATTGGCCTCGTTAAATCTGGGGAGCATTTAAATTGTGTTACAGTCTCATTTAAATCCAGTTTCGTTCCAGCAGGCTGCAAAGCCTGAATAGAACCAATCACTCTATAATGATGATGAATGAGAAATTAATTCAGATACAAGCAAGACAATTTAGGCCTTCATCTGTTTAAATAGCCTTCCAAGATTATTCGCAATTGCAGGTCACAGATTTAATCAATTGTCCAATCTTGTGAAAGTCATATTCTTTCATCTTCATCGAGATTATTTATAGCGCGGCGAAGCCCAGTGAAAGGTATACGCTCTTTACAGGAGCAATTACTTAAAGAGAAGCGTTTGCAAAATGAAAAACGAATGCCTCCGTGGGCAGTAAATGATCAAACACTTCCTCGCTCTCCCGGCACATCCTCCCTGGCTGAGGAAAGGAACGGAGCTGCAGGTGGGGGGTAAAGGGGACCATCACCAAACTCCATCCCTGCCGTATCGGCTCTTATGCTCTTCAGCGCAACCACCCGCCCTCCTTCGTGGGCCACCCAGTCTAGTCTCTGTGGGGCCGTGCTTTGCTCCTGAGGGCGATGGCCGCAGAAATGACATGTTAAAAAGCAGCTTTTAATCACGCAAGAATAAGCAAACCGCGCTGCTGCTCAGCCCGGGGATGCCAAGGTCTCCTGCGGGGAGAACTGTCATTTTCTGCCTCTGACTGGCTCCTATTCGAGATATATAAATATATGTGCACCAGCAGCCCTGTTTTAGGCCGAGCCCTGCGAATCCCCCGGCCCAGACTTGCACATAACCCGCCTCCCCCTGGCGCGGTGCTCGCCTGGCTCGGGATGAAGCCGGCAGAGAATCACTGCACCTCTCCTGGAAACGCCGGCTCGTCTTTCGGGAGTGGAGCAGCCTCACCTGGAAAAACCTGAGGTCCAGAATAGCTCAGGGTTAATAAAGCCTCTAAGAGCGTTGAAACAGACCATTTTGGTAAAGGGGAGAATTGTTTAATTTCTCGAAAAAGAGGTGGAAAGCAGGGAAGAGACCGGACTTGTTTGTCAGGGTCCCGCTGTATAACTGCCTCCTCCCGCTTCTCACCCTTTCTCC
This sequence comes from Aleadryas rufinucha, assembly GCA_013397815.1. Classification (NCBI taxonomy): domain Eukaryota; kingdom Metazoa; phylum Chordata; class Aves; order Passeriformes; genus Aleadryas; species Aleadryas rufinucha. Next base: position 66,663 of record VZTH01006222.1, read on the forward strand.
AAACACCTCCCATGTACCTGGAGCCCTCATCCCCCTGGCACTGAAGCCCTGTCTGGGACGGCTGCTACAGGCTCCTGCCCAGACTCGAGGGGTGATCCCGGGCTCGGAGAAACACCTGCTGCCCCGAAGAGGCTTACCCCAATGCACAGGGAATACAGTCCGAAGGGAAAACCTGGGGTATGTTAGGGGTAGAACCCGGCCCCACCTCCTCTGTCCGAGGGACCCTGAAGGTGGGAGCTCTGAGGACCCCTGGGCAGCGCGGGCCCGCCGGCCCCGTCTCACTCCTGTGGTGACTCACCGAAGAGCCCCTGGGAGTCACCACAGTTTGACCGCAGAGAGCGGTGTGTTTCATGGGTGGGAGTGTGCGAGGGTCAGCACAGATGGGTCAACACGAGGTGAGACGTCCTCCCTGTGAACCGGGAGCCCCGAACCAATGTAGTTTTTCCGCACCGGAAAGAGGAGCGTGGGGGGCACTCACCCACGGACACTGGGGTGCGGAAACGCGAGGGTTTCGGGCAGCGCGGGGGGGCAGAGGAGTCGCGCGGGTGCGCAGCCCGACACGGGAACCTGGAGCAACGCCGGTGCCTAAAACAAAAGCCTGCCTACAGGACCCCCAGAGCTCCAAGGAGCCGGTCTCAGCGACAGACTTTGATGTATCGCTGTCCAATTAGTGCCTTTAATTGGTGTCCTCTGGGACAGGCAACCCAGGAGCTGAGGCGGCGAGAGCTCTCTCGGCAAGCCCTGCCCGCCCGCTCGCAAGGTAACAGATAAATAATGCGGCTGGGAGGTAGGAATCCTGCATCCCTCTACCTCCGAGGAGGAGCAGGGAAACGACCAAGCAAACCAGAGGCCAACTGTTTGCAAACCGCCCCTCGGGGCTCCGTGCCCACGGACACCCGTGTGCCCAGCCAGGGAGGGACGAGGGGTGTAGCTGCTCCCACATTTATCCCGGCTGCGGCGATCAACGCCCCCCTCCCTGCTCGCTGCGGAGGTGGGTCAGCAGCGTGGAAACGACGCTGCTTAGCACATACTGCACGTTCCTTCCAATTTGGCTAATGAAGGTCGCCTGTTAAGCGTAATTTTAGAGGTTAAATGAGGCTGACTGCAGATTTAAAGACTCTTGATAAAACGTCTTATTTGAGTGACACCAGCTGTATATATAGATGCCATTACAGCGGTCTAGATTTGCCTTGGGGGAGGAGGAGGAGGAAACAAAGCACACACACTAACAGGGAGGGAGGAAAACGCTTCGCCAATTTATTCTAAACCAAAAATGCTCGGTCGAAACATAAATTGATCGCTTTATTCATCAAATGTATAAAATACATTTCTGAGATCAGAAGGTGCTCGGAGAGAGAGAGAAAGAGAGAGACGGGGGAAAGTTCGTAGTTGACAAGAACCATCGAAAGGAGCAAGAAGTCACTGGAAGCTCACCTTGAAGTGTTTCTGGTTTTCTTCTTTTTAATTCTCCTTTTCCCTCGTTTTTTTCTTTTTTTTTTTTTTTTTTTTTTTTTTTTTTTTTTTTTTTCTTTTTATTCGAGTAGTCATAAAGCGCTTTAAGGAAAAAAAGGATCACCTGAAGCCAGAGGAAGATGAGATTTTTTGATTAATAAGGAAATCAATTTGGCAGAACAGAAAGGATGCTGACTTCTCAAATTCGCTGTTAGCAGAGGCGTCTCTGGGGAAGGCAAGCAGTTCGAGGCTGTTTCGGGAGCTATCAATCCCTAGTACCCGGGTACACCTCAAAACTAAGCCACCAGAATTTTTACAAGAAAGCATCTCTGACCGATATTTGTAAGCTGAACTATTTTACTTGCTCTTCTGCAGTTGTGATTTCAGTGTTAAAATATTTCATTTCACCACATTCTTCCCAAGCAACAATACAGGGTTACATTAGAGGCATCTTTTATGTGCAGTCCCCAGAAGCTGTGTGTATGTGGGTCATGCACTGCCACCAAAAATCACAGCCTGAAAATCCCACTTCCCCAGTCCTTATAGAGAGACCTTAATTTGCACCAGGATGGGTACTCTCCATTTCTTACTCAAGGGAAAAGACCCTAACACTCTGGACAGCCAGTTTTCTCTATAGCTTGATTTCGCCTTGCTAAATTTGTATTAAAGACACATTTTACTCTCTCTATCTTGCCTGCCTGGGACCAAATTCCGAAGGTCCTAACTTGTCTCAAAATGCATTTTTGCCTTTTGGGGAAGTTTGCTTACTGCTGTTGCAGTGCAGGATGAAAGATGCGTTTCAGAACAAATAAAGCAACTACTATTACTAAATCCACACAATTAATATGAATCACTCCTGGGAATTATCCTACAATTATTCTAACGTTTACTCAAGCCTGTGTACTTCAGGGAGGGAAGTTTTCTCTAATGTGGAGAGACTGAGTCATAGGTTCCAAAATCCCTTTCCATAAATGACCTGAACTAAAATTGAATACAAACTCAGAAGGTCAGATTTACCACATAGTAGCTATACAGTAGCACAGTCTTGCCTCCTCTCACATCTACAAATGAAGCAGAAAATCATACAGGAAAGAGAAGGAAAAAACTGAGGGGGAAACCCCTAACTTTGCCAATGTTTATGCTCCCTTTTCAGCCAGCTGAAATGTGGAGTGGGATCTGTTCTGGAGGCAGGAGAACACTCAGCCTGTGGATCGGTGCTGGTTTGGCTCCAAAAGTTGTTCTAAACCTGCTCCTATTTCAGCAGAGTTGTGTATTTGGGCAAATGGACAAGCTTGAGTGTCTGAGCCATTCTCAGCCCCAAGCAGAGCATTACTGCCCGTTAACTCTGGCTCTTGAGATACCGCAAAATAGAGGCTGCATGACCCTACACCCCTCTCCCTCTTCTTTGGCAGTCACAACTTCCCACCTGAAAGCCTGTGTGTCATTTGGGTCACAAAGGCAGGTTTTTACGTAAGAGTTGTACTGAAGCATTGAGCAACTGAATAATGTGTTGATGGTAAGGAGACAGCTATTCCTGCACCTCTTTAGTCCCCATTTAATCAAATCTAACTTCAGATCATGACACCAGGTCCTCCTAGAAAAAAAAGCTGTAGCATCACTAATTATGATTCCTTTCTTTTGATGTCATTAGGTCAGTTGCTATCCATGTGTCTGACCCATCTACTGATTTTTTGTATCCTATTCCAGTTGGCCACTTGTATCTCAAGGGCTTTGTGCAAGCATTTGTAAAATAATAGCACAAGACAGGATAAAGGACATCATGACCTCCATTTTCTGATGCTGCTTCACAGAAAAAAAGAAAGCCATGTTCACTAGTGGGAGTTTCATGTGGGTTCTCTAGATCCAGATGCAGGAATCAGAGATGCTGGCACTCCCTGTGCTGGCTTCCAGTGCTGATTTTCTGGCATTGTCGCAGAGAGTATTCCCCAAATCAACATTCCCCAGCCAAACCCAAACTGCACTTGACACCACAAAGGGGCAGTCACCAGAGATTTGGAGCAAGTGATGATCAGCCATATCACAAAGTTTTAGTATGTTCAGAATCTTAAGCAATTCCTACAGCCAAGGCCAATTTTTGTATTTACTTTGTCTTCAGTGACAGCCTCACTCTTCAGCCAAAAGAAAATATTCCAAGGTCTGACTCTAAACTTCTCAAAGCCCCGATATGCAGTTAGAGTGACATCTCTACACTGGAATGCATGGCTTCATGGTGCTGTGGCAACAACATATCATTGGTATATAATTCTACCAAGGGCAAAGTCATCTACCCTGATAGGCCCAATCACTTTTTCTACCAAGGGCAAAGTCATCTACCCTGATAGGCCCAATCACTTTTTTATGCAGGAGCAGAATTCTCACAAAAGCCTTTCCTTGAAAAAGTGGTTCTAAATTTGAGCATCTCTGTGCACATCATTTCAGTTTGTCATAACCACCCCTTCAGCAAGGGTTGGTACTTGATGTCTCCTGTAACATGGCACACCATTAGAGAGTTGCTGTTACATCATCATATTGTAAGTGTACAAATAGTTACTCCCTAGACCTGTTAAACTTTTGCTTTATAAATTGATAGGTTGAATCTAGAGGAATCTAAGGCTTGATCTGTACATCACAGACCGTTAGATTTCTTCCAGTTAATTTTTACTGAGTGCAATACGATACATTCAACTTTCAAAACAGGTGCTTGATGTGACCTGACTTATCTTCTTATGAAGAATCTTGGTACTATATGCTAGCCATGATTCATTGGTTAAAACAAACAGAATAGAGCAGAAAAATAAAAAACCTCCATATTTCTTTATTTCTAATAAAAATTGTTCAGTAATTTATCCTTCTGTTCTTATCAGCTAAGTTACTGAACTTTTATTATCCAGCATTTTCCATTCAAGAACTTTACATATTGTAGTAAAGTACCTCTCTATCCTCACTCTGACAACTTGAGCAAACAAAGTTTGTGTGACCTGTCAGTGTGAGGCACTTTCTTCAGTTATTGAGCTCTGAGTGAGGCTTTCTCTTACACTGTCACCAATTCTACAGCCTCCTCTCTCCAAGCATGAATGCTGTAACTACCTACACAGTATTGGGGTAGTTTGCATTTGTTCCCTCAGCAGCCTGTCTTTTTATTTCTATTTAATATTTCATGTCTAGGCAACCAAGAACTGTGGTAGCCCAAATGCAGTTCTGCAGCACTGCCGCAGGTCTGCATGTTCACACATTTCTTCAATATAACCTTGCTTTTCTCCACCTCTCTCTTCTAGCACATATTCCTCAATATGTGAGGTCTGGGTTCCTAAAAGGCTTATTTTGTATTTTGCAGTATTTAGAATAGGTTTTTTTGTCAGCTCAAATTTCTCTGTGACATTTATGCCCATTAGCTGCAGGACTGACCTGATAACTAGAAAAACGGATTTACTAGAGGAAAATACAGGGGATTAATAAATCTGATAGTTCTGCTCTATGAACCATCTTCCATAGACATGGTAGTAGCCATGTAGTTATGCAGGTGCCACAACATGGCAAGTGCATCTTTGACGCGTTTGATTAACATTAGGTATGTACATATTTCTGATCACCTGATTACAACAGCCAGTAGTGCTGAACATCACAGTCTGTGCAGAATCTTGTTAGCCACAATCCCATTTCATGATGATGTCTATACTAGCGACACTCTTTTGTGCTTTTCAAATTAGCTCACTTTTAACTTGTTTTAAATAGTTGCTGGCACCTACTGATTGAAAATACTGTAGGGATAACATACAATATGTTAAGATTAGAATGTCTAGGGGTAAATTCCTTACAGAAGCCTAGGCTGAGACATTTATAAACTAACTCCATAATCTCATTAAAATAAATCAGATGTGCAATGCCAAGACCTATTTTTCATAAAAACTATGTTGATTGGCATATCTGGGAGAGGAATGCAAGTTACTAAATTAATATTTTGTCAGTTTCACTGTTATTTTCTTTTAATTTTTAAGGAATTTGCAAATTCACTGATTATTCCTCTAACCCAATAGGCATTGTTTAATATCCTCTTTAGTTCATAATCTTCTAAAAAGTGCTTAATCTTCCTCTTTTGTTAAGATTACATCACCCTGATTTTCAGGTGAAGATTAAAACACTGATTTTGCACTTCCAGCTAATATTAGATCCACACTGTTGAGAGGATTTCTTTTGGTTTCACTATGCTTTAGAATCTTCATTGCTTTTTACCCCTTCTGCTGCATATTACTCCTGTATTTTTCCTGTTGTCTGTAGATTCCCTTGACAACTTCCTGTGTTTTATAATATATAATCTAGGTTAATTGCTATGTAATGCAGTTCCCTCTGCATGTTGTATGGCAATTTCTTACTTCAGATATTTGCCTTCATTTCACTCTCTCTGAGGACTGTTTTGGAGTCAGAAACTTGCCCTCCATGTAGATATTTCTCATATGTAATGTATTTCCGGCCTCCAGCCGCCCACCAGTTTCCAGTCTAAAAATTAATACATCATAAAAAGATCCAAAAAATATTTTTTTTTCCATGCTGGACATCATGCCTTTCAAGATGTGGATTTATCCATGATTTTTAGAAACTATCAGTTATGGTTTATTGCTAGCTGCATGAGATAAAGTAGCACACATGCTGAACTAAGTTTGTCCAGATGCTACTATTTTTATGCCTAGATATTGCAGACAAATGTTTAAAAGGTAATGCATCCCATTCTTGGGTTTGATTTGGCAGTTTTTGACACACACCTGTCAGCACCCTGGTTTTTGTTAGTTAGTACATCAACCCATGTGCTTTTGAGACCAGTTGGTTGTGAGTTATAATTACCAAGTAGGTATTCTCTCCTTCCTTTCACTGTTCACAAGACTATTCCGATCAGGTGCTATTGCTGATGACTATCTTCTGACTAATAAGACTTTCCTGTTCCCTGACTATGCTATCCATACACCCTACCACTTTTGTAAAAGAATCCAAAGAATTAATTTTCTTCATATTCTTTGTTACATCGATTCAAACTTTGTTGTTTACTGTATTATATTTGCAACAGGAAACATGTTTGTATCTTGCAGCTGTCTGCCCTGGAGTAACTGTACTAAAACCCTTTTGCTGTTCTAGCTAATTCCCAGACACTCCCTGACTCATGAACAAGACACACTATTCATGCAACTTCTCTCCTATTACTACATGTTCCATTCTTCCACTGAAGCAAAAGTTCAACTTCAGACCAGAAGCCAGGTCCTGAGAACAATCTTTGTGACTTGTAAGTGTGGAAGAGTCTCTAAAAGGTTGGTATTGATATTCATCTAGCCATGCCTCTTTCTTCCTTCTCAAATCCCCAGTCTTTCTTTGACCCTCTACCACTAGTTGCAGTATCAGAGGATGATACTCACAGGATGATTTCACAAAATTTCTGCTTATGCAGTGCATCAACTCTCATATTTTAATATGATCATCTTGGTAGTTTCAATGTCTTTGGCTGTTTGCAACTTGACAGATAACCAATTGTGGCATTTTTATCTCTACATCCAGTTTGATACTGTGCTTTGGAAAGCCTATGACATTAAGCATTTGATTTAGCAAAGGATAGCTACATCTCATAGCCCTTAGTCAATAGCTTAGGGATTTGTTGATATCACTATATTTCATGTCAATCCTTTTCTGGCGACTTTACATTCCCTAAAGATTTCAGTCACCTCGTGTGATTTTATGCCACCATGAGATCTTCAATGCAACATTCAATGATGACAAATTAGAAGTGAAGGTACATGGATGTGCTAAAATAAATCTTAAATTGTATCTTTGAATCTGGATAGTTATTCCAGCACTTTTCTGAATATTTCCCCAATAAGTCTGCAATGTTTTTAAAGTGAAAGTTGAATTCTAATGATAGATTTATGCTGCATATAGTTAAAAAAACCTCTCTGCTTGTTACCACCATTTGAATTACCGCTATGAGCTACCACGCCCCCTTGGGAATTCACGTTCAGTTATTCTCAATCTTTCAGAGGTTTCAGCTGTTTCAACTACATGCTGCTCCAGATCCACATCCTGTGATAAAGTCAAATGTGGAAGTAGATGTGGGACCATTTACCATGTGATCCAGGTAATTTAGTTAAAGTGACAAGTCCTTAAAATGTATTTTTGTCTAAAGAAACTCACATTATTTTCCAGAAATTCCTCTCCTGAAAATATTGATAAAATTAATGAGCAGTGGTGACTCATAGGAGACCTGGTGGAGGATCTGTGATACCTCTCCCTTAGGTGAGGACTGTCTCTTCTGTTGATCTATTAGTTATCTGGCTTTCAACTTATTAAATAAGTGTTACACTCAAATAGTTTACTTTTTATATCAGAATCTGGATTAAATCAAAAGGCATTCAGAGTCTGCTAGAAAAATGCAGATATCTTTGCCAACAAAATATATTATAAAAAGAAAAGAAAGGCAAACCCTATTACCGAGATTCTTCCTTAATAAGGCAGACAAAGAAAAAAAAACTTTTTGTGACAATTAATTGTTTTGCTATCTTGTCATTCTCTGTTGATTGCATCTTACATTACTTTTTATATGGCTTTTCCTGGGAGAAACTATTAATTTTAACTTTGATATGCTGATTTTTTTTCCCACCCTCTTTGAAATTGCCTCAGACTTATGAGATTTGCTACACGCCTTTATTGCACCCTGTATTCTTCCATGTCCCATGGCATTCTTTGAAAGGAAATCTAGAATTCAATTCCATAGATAGGTTATCTACTCAATTTGATCATCTGTGTTTGCAGACTGCTCTTCAATCAAGCACACTTGGGACTTTCTATTCCACAATTTCAAACACCTCTATCTGTTAGCAGGCAGGCCAGAACAGCTTTGCCAAATGGACTCATTTTGATCTTGCTATTTGAAATGTGCAAAGCTTTGAATTTTAACTTTGGGCACAGCGTTTGCTGTGATTATGTCTCATTCAGCTCCACTGTCTATTTGGAATTCACTTTTTATCCATTTCTGTGCAGTGTTAGAAGCCAACCTGCTATAGAATATACCAGTGCAGATTCAATTAAGAGTCTTAGTAAAACCTTTGTTTCATTAACAGAGCTTCATCCTCCAGCTGCATTTTCCTATCGGAGACTGGTGCCAACACCTTTTCATGGTGTCAATTCTCTCCAGGGGTATTGGAAACACGGTCTTTACACCATGCTTCCCCTTGCAGTCACACATTGTTTGGGCATGTGTTTCCAATTGTATGCTTCATTCTTTCACTGCTTATTAGATACTTGGATTAAGAAAACATGCTTTCTGCTGTGTTTCAAATACCTTCGCAACTTTGAATTTGTCTTTCGCATTAAAGTTGCGGTGGCCTAGTTATCCTTTATTTTGTCACAGATAGTTTTGTTTAGTCTGTTAGTCTGTTAACATTCATGTGTTTTGGCTTTACCACACAGACTGATGACTTAATGGGACAGACATTTCAACAAGGAGGTAGTTTCTGCTAAACAGAATTTATTTCCTTGAAAGAGCTGTTTTGTTCATGGGTCTTCTTTTTGATGCTTTGTATAACACATCTAATTCCTCTTGCATTTATCTGCTTCACTTAAAATACCTACACTAAACTTTTCTGTGCTTCTAATCATTCACTAGTTCTCCATCCTTCTTTCTTCTCTTTGCAGTAACCCAGCATTTTAGGTAAGAGAACACTACTGCTTCTCTCTCCTGTTGTATTTTCAGTGGTGTAATTTTAAAATTCCTTCTGCCCTTCACACTAGGCCTGTCTATATATCAGTAAAGGCATCTCAGGCTTAACTCTAGCAGAGCCAGTGTATCTATCCCCCAAAGAAGCTCTGTCCAGCAATTGCCTAATCCCAGAAACATTTTATTTGGCTGCTGCCAGACTCCAAACATTAACACAAAGAGAATCAAGGGAACAAGGACTAGGAATTAGGGATCCCAAACACTTTGAGAGACTAGGCTGTACAAAAATAACTTTTTTTCCTAAAGGAAACCCTCACACGCAGGCAGAATGAGTATACGGTGTAATCCAGTTGGTCCCCAATGGTCCCCCCATGGGAAGACATGACTGTGCAGCAGTCCTCTCCCAGGATGAAGGCTCCACTGCAGGAAGGGATGTCTCCCTGTGCTTGTGCCTTCTCCTCTGCGCTCTTGGAGAGGAAGTCGTGGGGCCTAATGCCAGCTTCTGGATTCACTGCTGGGGTCTGAGGTACTTCCAGAGCTCCTGCTACCTTTTTTTACAGCGGCTTCAGTATGCCATCAGTATTTGTAACAAAGCCTATGATACTAGATCTCCCTGTTCTGCCTTATGCTTGAGGTAGTTTTTTTGAGGAGGTACATGCCTTGAAACCACTCTTATGCCCTTCTCGGTAGATACATAATTTAGAATTTAGTCATGATTTTTTTCATCCTAATCAGATTCAGTTCTGTGCAATACTTATTCATTTCCCTTGAGGAAGCCTTGAGGTTTTAGTCCAAACATTTGGGTCTAGTACAACTTTCTTCCCGTTTCTGACAACATTGGCATTTTAAATAGTTTGCTTTCATTCATCTATCTGTAAACCTCAGCATTACACATAACAAATTCTGAAGTATTATTGATAAATGGACTACCTTTCAGATCATCCCTGGAGCTTGCAGAGAAATGGCAGAAACAAACAATTTAAACCAAAGCTGGATAAAACAGAACTTGTAAGTGCAACATTTCCCACTGCAGATATAGGCCTTCTATAAGGGAAATTAATAATAGTTGTTAATAGCAAGATCTAATTTTTAAAGAAGCAACTTCAGACAATCATGAGGAAATGAGATAAATAATCAGCTGAAACAATACAGATCAGTTGTAGCATAATTGCAGAACAGCATTTAAGGACTCAGGAGATCTAATGCTTTTCTCTTCATTAATCAGAGTAAATATAACATTACAGATGTTACTTATTCAAAGACTGTTATGTGTGCATATACAGCACATCTCCGAGAGCAGAAGTCAAATTGTCTGTGTGTAGAAGAGTCTGACTGGTTTTTTTTTGCAGAATTCATAAGGACTTAAAAGTTCAGACAAGCTGTTTTAAAGCTACTATATAGCTTTGGTAAAATAAATAAACCACACCTTCCAAATGTTGAGGAAGAACACTTGCAGCTCACAAAAATCTCAACCGAAACACAAATTATACCAGAAAGAATTTCTATAACAACACTTGCTTGTGGTACTCCCATCTGGGGAAATTCTGTAAGGAAATTATGCAGTCCAGCCTGGAGACACTTACGCAATGTAACACTTACCTGCAGTTTTGGAGCAAGAGGCACTCTGTTGCTCATAACAGAATGACTTGCCATCTCTGTGTATGTCAATAAAATCCTAAACATGTTTTCCTCTGAACTGTGAGCAGTTAAGCGACTGCAGGCTTTGCAAGCAGCCATCAGCTGTAACATGTCCCTGAGAGACCAACCCTGCCTCCTTGAACTAGCCTGGTGGAAACAGTGGTTTTCCTTGCAAGCACAACCTCTCTTCACAACTGCCAGCATTTTACTTAATGGTTTCTCTGCATACCTTTTATATAGGATTTCAGCTTGGTCTTATCATCTTGCAAGCACCAGAGTTTAAATGTTCTCTGCCCCCTCCCACTTACTATAAGGGGTCTTTCACCTGTTGTGTCATAGATGAGAAAGGCATAAGGGTCACCACATGGGTAAACATAACCATTCCACATTATTTGTTCCCACTTTTGAGATCCTGTCCCAGCTCACAGCTTAAGCTCAGGAAAAAATGCTCCTCTCTTTTTGGAAATCAAGTAGCTGGCCCACAGATCATATATTATTGCAGGTAGCAATACAATATATTTTCTAAGGAGCAGAGATCTGCTACATATTCCCCTTTCCCACACTTAATTTTTCTCACTAGCTCCTTGCTGAAATATGTGGTCACTGATGTAAAACAGAAAATTTGCCAGTGCATGATGCTCTCTAGCCATGTGTTTTATTGTAGGGTGGATGGGTCACCCTGCCTGTTACTGTGGTTGCCTGATATTTCCCATGATACGATCTTCCTTTGAGTAACTTTCAATTTTGCCAAACACCATAGACATTTTCTATGTTGAGTCTGCAGTGCATGGTGAATTTATATATATACACATATTTATGCAGAAAATAAACTGCCACTTCTAAGAAGGAATATGGAGAAAAACATGGTGTTCTTCCCATGCTAAAAATTTCAGCTGACCTTTTATTTGGAAAAACATAGGTCATCTCTCCCCTGTCTTGAAATCTGACAGCCTTTATTAATTTGTGGCCTTTATTCAAGGTTGCACCTTTTATCATCCCTTTGAGATGCTCCCCAAACTTGCCATCATGCAAGTCATTGAAAAATTATGGCTCTCAAGAGGTCTGTAGAAGTATTTTAAGGCTGAGTGGGCTACAAAGCCATAATCTCTTGTGTTCTCAGTCTTTGACCCACTGAATCATGACTTCTTCCTTGGGCTGTGACACAAGAAAGTCCCTCTACCTCAGAACATTCCACAGCTTGGGAACAAGGACACTAGCCTGAGAAGCATGGGAGAGGGGGTGTAAACCTACTCAAGGGAAGTAAGGCACAGGCATATATATATACATGTATATGAAAACAGGCACCTATTTCTCACCTAGATTTTGAAATGAACGATGACATTTTGGATGGAGACATCCTCTTGGTGATGGCAGAATACAACTACAGCACTTTCCTGACTGAGCCTCTTAGAGGATGTGGGGACAGACAGCAGGTCCTGTTCTACTGAAGGAGTCAGATGTGTGATGAATTTTCAGTGACAGTTCTGGGGTAGAAGATGCAACTCTTGGCACTTGGGAAGTTTTCCAATAAAAACAGGAAAGAACTTATGGAGTTTACAGGTTGTGCTTAGGTTCTGCCTAATTTTTCCTTCAAGAAACAGTCTTTGGATGTGGCTGTAAATTTCCTGAAGATTCTCCTTGCATGGAGTTGACACCAGACAGCTTTCCCATCTTGTAGGCCTTTCTGTTGCTCAGTCCTCTGTGACACAGAATACCAACTCTACTCTTTCACCAAAGCCATCTTCAGTGGAAGACTGACAGTCTTTTATATTGCAGCAACGTGTTCCCAGAGTCATGACTATTCCCCTGCCTCAGCAGTAGCTGAACCAAGCTCTTACAGGGCAACAGCTTCATGACCAGGGATCTATCCCAGATGATAGCAAGACCCACCCTGGGGTCTTAATATCTATGATGGATTTCTACCATCAGCTCAAAAAGTGACAGAGACTTTTTTTAAGCACTATGAGAAGGGCTACCAAGAACTTGGCTAGATAAGACCATTGCTTGGTTATCGTAATGAGCTGCTGAAGCTACTGTGAAGCTGTGGATTCTGAAGTGAGAAGTATGATGGCAAAGTTCATGAATAATTCCTTCTTCGTGGCAAATATTTGAATGACATGCAGTAAGTGTACTCTGAGAGCACACAGCGACCAGCGCAAAGAATCAAAATAGTAAGTACTTGCCTTAGGTCAACAACCTCTTACCTGAATGACAAAGCATTTCTCCTGAAAAAAACAGCACACAATCACATAAGAAAAGGTAGAGTGAAACAGTCTAATATTTTGTGTTTCCTAACTTTCGTTGTTTGACCTTGCAATTTCGAAGGTGTTTCTTTAATATTCTTTGGTTCACCTAGTTTCCAAACATTGTTTTATGCTTCTCTTGTCTTCTGTTGTTCCCACTTCCTAGGTGCTGATTTCCTTCCTCAGTTGCTGTATTGAAGCTTCTTGGAGTGTGTGTTGTCTTTTCAATTAGTGTCTACGTGGCATTTAGCACAGCGGGCAACTGAATCTGATCCCAAATACATCATTTATGTACCTTGTTTGGGTCACCTCACATCTGCTCATGTGATTTGTCTGGCCAAATGCATAAGTGGTTTCTGTGCAGTTACAGACTGATTTGAAAATCAGTCAAGGGGCTAGACAGCACATCAGATATGATGGATCAAGAGTTCGAAAAAGGCCATAACCCAGAATCACTGCTGCTGAACCACTTTTGGAAAGCTGATCCATTCACTGTTCTGTGAAAGACTTCCTCATCAGAAGTTAAAGGGATAGCATGTTTGTTTACTGGGCAAGATCAGGGGAAAGAAAAAAAAGGGAAAAAAAGCGGAACCAGTGTATTGTGTCTTCTATTGACACAATATGGAAAGGACTTAGGTAGTGAAAATGAATTGCAGTATGAGAAAACTACCAACATGCTTCACTGCTTGTCAGAGTGAATAAAGTATACAAATAGGCCTGTGGCTGAGAAAACCAACAAACAAAATTTCCTGAGAAAAACAACTGTGAAAGCTTTGGCCTGGGATGTGAGAATTTCTTACATGGCTGTTAGAAACTGCATCTTTAGCAATAGGCAAACACAAAAGTAAGGCAGAAGAAGAGAAAAAAACAGAGCCACAGTCAGCTGCCAAAAGGATTGAAATTTGAGATACAGCAGTACTACTTTCCAACATGTATTATTTTGAGATTGTGTTCTGAAACTCTTTTGGTCTCAGTTAGACAACACTGGAAAATGTGTTGGTAATGAAAGGAAGAAGAAAGGTGCAGTAGGGTTTACAGTGGCCTACCTCTTCAAGATGTGCTAATAAGATGCTGGTAAGCATTAGTATTTGCATGTGGTGTCTGCTATGAAGGTCAAGGCAGAAAACATCAACTGAGGAATGACTGAGTGGGCAGGATTTCAAGGAGAGAAGTGAAGATGTGGGACATGTAGGGTTTGGGACTACAGGGAGAAGGAAGATCTCTTTTTGCAAAGAGATGATGTTTGACCTAGTAAGCACTGAAGTCAGTGGAAATATTGCTATTGACTGGTCCCTAGCCCAGTGGTGTAGGGTATAATAAATGTGGTCAGCAGGAGTTGCAAGCCTAATGCACAATCAAACCCAGAGAACAGCGAACAAGAGTTGAGGAAACACTAGCAGCTTCATGGAAGGTTTCATTATTGGTATGTATTGCTGCTCAATAAGGCAAGGATTTTATCCCTGCACTTTCCACCCACGTGGAGATGAGTTTAGGTGTATAGCTCTTCTAGTTATTGCTGACACACACTATGAGCCACACAGATGAGCTTTTGGAAGTTTTTTTGGCTTTCACACAGTGATGTGGTTGTGATTTTTAACAGCAAGAGCAATGCACTTCAGTGTGAAAGGAGACTGACATCTGACTATGAAGTGATGATCTTTTTTTCTATGATTATTTAATCAAACAAGAGAACTGAGAGTGTCAAACAAGTACCAGCAATTTATCAAGAGACAGTTGTAGAAGGAAGCATTCTCTGAATCATCAGTGTGATAATTACCACTGACATTTCCCCAAGGGGAACTGCATTTTTAATTGTTACAAATATAATCACACTTCTACAGAAAAGTGGGAACAGAATCCTTTTGAGGCCTTTTCTGGAAATAGAAATGTCTAAAGTTTTCATATGGAAACAATTTGTGATAAGAAATTATTGTGTGCACCAGAATAAGTATGTCATCACAAAGGTTAACTAAAATACCAGCTACTGTACTCTAATTTCCAGAAGATAACGTATTTAATAAGAATCTCTGGGTTAAGTCCTGGCCCTGCTGCAACTGCAGCTTTTTTAGCTGGGCTGCAGCTGGCTTGAATTTTGATGGTGAGGAGAGAAATGTCTCTGATCATGCTGGGTGAGCAGGAGCAGTCTCCAGCCTGTGTGCACAGAGGACATAATCTTCATGGCAGCCTAGGGAAAGACTGCTTGAGTAAGAGTCCAAACACCTCTCAGGACAAAACTTGACTCAGCCGCTCACAGTGGCTGTGGGCAGCACCTCTCAGGCTGGTCTGCAACACATAACCAAAGGGACCACCAAGGCTGGCCCTCTCCCTCAGCAGCCATTACCACGACCATTCACAATGCAACCACTCCAAGCTGGTTTTTCCCAAGGGGCAGATCAGAACAAATTCTGCTGATTTTTGCTTCCCCTCAGCATCTTGTTGCAAACAAAAGGCCTTAGTTACTCATGTTCCCCATTTCAACATGTCAGATGCATAAACTGTGTGATTTTTCCTGCCAGGATGCTAGGACAGTGAAGGTCTTCAGCAGAGACGTTACCTCTTCAGGTGGTAAGGCTGTTTACTTGTAGCCTGCTGAAATGAACTGAGTCAATGAAGTATTTGGCCACTACTTGCCAAACTACAATATTGCCTTTATTAGTTTAAGTAGCAGTGCTGGTCTGAGGATAAGTTTTATGGGAATAAATTGTCTTTTAATTGGGCCAGCTGATATGGATGGAAAAAACCTGAATTTTCATCAGAGCAGCAAAGCCTTTGTTCAGTCAGCTGAAATAATTTGCAAAAATCTATTTACAAAAAATTAAATCAGGTGTTTTAGGTGTTTTTATTTTCTCTGAACATAAGGGACAGAACAGCAGGGTAGGGGAAGGCTATTTAATCCCTCCTTAGTAGCAGGTACTCTATCATATGACACAATCACCATCTTGGGCTTCCCAGCCCTTTCACTTCCACTTATTCAGGAGCTGTGCCTCTCCCTGTATCATGCAGGTAACAGACAGGCTATTTTAACTAAACTGTGATTTATAGAAAGTTGCAGTCTTGCTATTCAGAGCTGTTGATTTAGCTAACAGATGCTGAACATCAGCAGATAATACAATCTGATACGTGATCTACACGATTTAGGATTTCAGCCTGCAAATTTATGAGGGAAAAAACCAAATCCAAAACTGTTCAGCTAAGAACTATTTGGTTCTACTCCTTTTTCATTAAGGACCTTAGCCCTTCTTCAATTGAAATCAATGGAAATTCAACTCTAGGTTAAGCAGACACTGCTCAGTAACTCTGACAGCGATGCCAATTTAGCTTGGGCTGCATTTATTCTATTAGATTGCCCTTCATAGCTAAAACCAAAAGGGATGTTTATGTCTTGTGTAAAAAAAAGGGATTACACAGAGAAGACAATCAAACAGTAAAAATACACTAGCTAATCACTTCCTTAGGTGGTTTAAAATGTAAGAAATGGTATAATCAGAGTTTTGAAGAGTTTAAAAGAGCTCAGTTAACTGATTACAGCAAGATTTTTAAAAAGTTTTATATTATTGAACATGATATAAAAGTTAAAATAATGCTGAATTTGCATACATTTTTACTCTAATTTTACAGTTAGAGAGGGCATGTGCAAATATTTGATTGGCTATGAGTTTTGCATATATACTTTTTGCATGCAACCATCCTGGAAGCTGTATGAAAAATTTAGGTACATGTAGGAAAAACCCGGCGAAATAAACTGAACCAAACCAAACTTGAAACCAACTCCCCCAAAACCCCAAACCCAAACAAACAAACAACTAACCCCCCCTGCCCCGAACCAGCTATTTCTTTTTATGTGTGAGTATAGGACTTAACCTTCTTTCAGGTCTGTTTTATGATGTTGATTATCACCAGAGTCTCTTCAGTGCAGAATTATACCCATACTGATGGCTATCTTATTTTCCTTACCTATCATCTCAGTCATTGCTGTGAAGCCATATGGATCTTTCCAAGTCCAACTTCAGCTTCTGTGACCTTGTGTTTGCTGTGGGTCTACAGCAGGCATCGCCTTGTGCTAGCAGTAACTGGGGTTTCCGGTCCAAGCAATTCACAGGTCCAAGTCTTCTGACCAGGTGAATTCATCCTGTTAGCACCAAGTCCTTCTGCTAATGGAAAAGTTCCAGCTTGCAAAATAGGTGTTCAAAATGAGGTCAGTATTTCAAAAGGCTCACTCTATGCAAAGGTATACAGGTGATGTTAACTCTCTGCAGTAATGCATGCTACTTACATTTCACAGGCTACTAAAAGCACAAAGTACTTCCAATTACAAAACTACTTTTACAATGACAAAGCCTTGCAGAAAAAAAAAATTAAAAAAACCCAAAGCCCTAAACAATTTATCAGGAATTTTCTCACTTCAGACTAAAATATATATCCCAACTTCATACTACCACTTTTCCCTCAATGTCTCAAGATCTTGCTTACAAAGTAAAGTTGGAGAGCTATGAGATCATTTTCCTAAGGAAAAAAAAAAATCACTAAGCATTTCATGATGTCAGTTAATTTGACTGATTGCTCTTGATGCGATTTGACATATCAGAGCAGTGTGATTCATGAGCTAAGAGCGAAAGACTTGTTAGCAATTTGTTCTCAACTTATAATGTGACATCAGCACTTCTTGAAAGCTAATCCCACATACCGTAGGCAACCCATTTTCTAAAGATCCATCTCCATTTATATTGTTCCAGCTAATATTCTTTAGTAAGCCTTTAGACTTTGCTCTTCTTAAGATTAAAACTTTCTTTTTTTAAAATTAAGAACATTTATCTCTCATCAGAGAAGTGCACCTTAGGAGAGACATGAGAGAAAGATTTGTGAGACCTAACAGATATGTACAAGAGAATCATGACAGGTATTTAATAATGGAAAGATCCTCAGAAAGATAATTCTTTTGCATACAGATGAGTTTGCTACCTTAGCAGATGTTCACCTTTTAAATAAAAATAAGCTTTTAAGAGATCCTCTGAAATGTCACAGTTATCCCCATTACTAAAAGATATCTTGATTTACACTATTACAGTTGTTGAAACATTCCTAAGCAATAGGTTCTGAAAGCTGTACCTTACCTGACCCGCAAGACATTTAATTAATTCCATATTTTCATTGTAGACACTGCAATTAAAATAATTCTTGACTACCTCATGGAATTTTAAACGTTTTCAAGAAATGAATTCAATACAAGACAGTGTGTGTGCAATTCTGCAACTTGGTCTCCCAGCTGTGCAATAAATTGCTGGGAGAAACAATTAGTGTAGAGTCATTTGTTAGAGAATGAACCAAAAATGTATCTAAAAATGCCAGTACTAAATGTGCTGACAATTAAGAGCAAATTACTTAGCAAAGATGCCATGTGTTCACATGTTTCTTCAGCTACATGCATTCGATGTCCAGCACCACATTTTTGTTTAAGACATAATTGCACATTTTGTTCAATATTCTATCTGTACTGAAATAAGGTGATACGATGCCAACACTTTTTAGGCAGGACTCCCCAGTGACTCCAGTTATCACTATACCTTTTCATTCCAAGGGCAGAAATATTTTTGATTAAATGTGACGCGGACCCTTTTCATTCATGTTGATTATTTTTCCCTTGCCCCACAGAAAGTTTTATAGGGCAACAGAATGAGAAACAGAAAGGACTTAATGTGGAATTGATGTTACATGAAAAGATCTCTCAGGGGAAGCTGTAAGGCTGTCATTGCCCAATCAACTAAAAACTAGATGAGACAAAGCATTTAGTAACCCTTTGCAGAAGATGTTCCTGCATTGGTTGGGACTTTCAGGATGACCTACAGGCTCTCAAGCCCACACAATCTACTCAGGAGAATAATTTGTGGTGAGTCATTACACGTTTCAATAATAGTACCTAGACAAAATTTGCCTTCACAGTACAAAAAACCACTTCCCCCTCCCCCCCACCCAAGGATAATTTGATAGTATTTAAGTTTACATTTTTCAGATGTGCTTGAGTAACCAGGAACTGACCCCTTCCCCTTAAATAAGAACATAAAGTATCTCTATAACTGAAATTCCTTCTTTCTTTGAATTCTTGAGAACAGGTAGCACACTGAGAGAGCCACTGGCAATGTTTCACCATCAACGTTTTACAAGATACAGCTTTATTCTTCCACAGACTGCTAAAAGCAATGTGTTTCCACTTACCTGCACTATGGTATGAATTAACTGCATTTCAGAATGAAGCTGAAATCAAGATGGAATATGGAGATGCAAAGGAAGAACAAAACTAAAGCATGTTATTCATACAAAGTCAATACAAATCCAAAACTGTGACCTAACTTTCCAAATAATACTACACTCAAAATATATCCTTCAAATCAAGACTATTTGTAGAACAATAAATCTGTTGCACTTTAGTCACATTTCAGTCTTCTTTCAAGATAGTTTCATTCACTTCTTCCAAATCAGTTTTGGATTTGCTTGCTCTTGAGTCTGGTATTCTGTTTCCCTTGGCCAAGAAGGATTGAGTTAGAGAACACCCAGGTGAACTTGACATCCACAAGTCCATGGGCCCTGATGGGATGCATCCAGGAGTGCTGAGAGAGCTGACAGGCACCTCAGCTAGGCTGCTCACGATCTTTGAAAGGTCATGACCATCAGCAGAGGTGCCTGAGGACTAGAAGAAAGCAAACGTTACCCCAGTCTTCAAAAAGGGCAAGAATGAGGACCCTAGAAACTACTGGCCAGCCAGCCTCACCTCAACTCCTGGAAAGGTGGAGGAGTGCCTCAACCTGGAGTCCATCTCTATCCACATGAATGACAAGAGGATGATCAGGAGTAGTCAGCATGGATTCACTGAAGAAGGTAAATCATGCTTGACCAACCTGATTACCTTCTATGATGAAGCAAGTCCACGGAGGGATGAAGGGAGAGCAGTGGATATTGTCTACCTGCACTTCAGCAAGGCTAGGATGACCCTGCTTAAGCAGGGTGCTTGGACCCGATGACGCACAGTGGTCCCTTCCAACCTCACCAGTTCCGTGATTCTCCATGATTCTGTTTTGGATAACAATAAATGAAAACTACTGTATCACACACATGAGACTGTTGTGACTTAATCACACTTCACAGTTAAAAAAGCAGGGAAGAGATATTTTTGGGACTTACAGCAGAGAAGCAGCTTCTCTTTGACAATCATTTTGTTGTACAGTCTAAATGTTTGGGGTTTTTTTAAGGTAAATCTGGTCAATGGGCTGGGAATTTGTTAAAAAGGGTTCAGAAGGACACACACTTCCAGCCCCGGTGACAAATCTCTAAGGCTTATTACTTCAAGTTATGTCCAGATAAAAATGTTTGTATTTTTCATATTGATTAAGTATATTGTCTACAGATCTATGTCTATAGATCTATCTAATAATTCGTAAATATCTTGCATTTATAGAGAACATCAAGAATATTCTTACCTGCTGCTAGTAATTTATTCTGTATTGGTAGGTCATACCATATTTTCAGATGAGATTGATTGGTAACATAACCCATAAGAGAGTTGATCCGGTTCATCACTGAATAGATTCATTTCTTCCTGCTTACAGCTTTTTGTTTCAGCTTTTAGAGGCTTCAAAGCTTTTTACCACCCTGAAAGAAATGTAGGCGTTATTATCCTTATCTTCACAGGGTCTGAAATTTCCAGAAGACTCGGCAGAATAAGGAATAATGTCTTGTAGATATGTTAGTTCACTCCAGTCCTCTTTCCTAATAGACTTGCATTTTGGACAGTGAAACAGAGGAGTGTGGTGGGGAAATGGGATAACTAAACTTCCTTTATCTCTGAAAATTTTTTTCTGGCTAAGAAGTTGGCAATTCTAAAGTCAATGAATAGGGTTAGCCTCAGCCTGCCAATTACACAAACTTCTGTCCTGTTAATCCCCTCCAACCACCACTGTAATCTGCTTTTTTGAAAGGAAGCAATCTTATCCAAATTTTTTATTTTCCATATGATGGGGACTTCTTTGACTTCTTGATTTTTTTCTTGCCACCCTCCCCCTTTCAACTTACTAACTTCAAGAGCTTTCTTGACTGGATCTTTCATGGATTTTCTCTTATTGCCCTTTTACTGTCTCCTTTGATCAATTCTTATTTTCCTATTTCCCTTTCCCTGAGGACATAAGCATGCTCAGGGACAGCACTATTCCTGAACCTATAGCTGCAGCTGTCTGTGTGGATGATTTCTATTCCAGAAGTTCCCCTTCTCTAAGCAGCCTTATGACCACTCCATGTCTTTAAACCCTTGCTTATTCTGAAGTCGTCCTTTCTTACTAATTGTTTCCAAAGCTACCTGCTTTTCACCCTCTCCTGTCCTAGTTAATTTTGTATTCATCCTTACTAGTCTTTTCCTTTTCCATTCTTTTAAAAATATTGCAACACAACACAATTATCTTCTCCTGGTAATCTGCAGCAGGCAAATAATTTCTTCTTTCTGTTGTCTATTGTCTTCCTTTTGAACCCCAAGTACACTTCAAACTCCTCATCCAAGTTTAGAGAGACCCTATCCCTATCTTTAGTCCTGTTTCATCTCACACTCTTCTTTTCTCAACTTCTCCCATTGCAGTTCCTGTTAGCAGAAAATGACTTGACCAAGATTTCTTTATCTTTCTTTCTTTGTGAATGCAAGTATTCCGACACATTTTCCAGTGCAGGGAACACCTTCCTCTTGCCAGACTCCTCATTCTCTATTCTTGTTCAAGTTCTTTTTTTTTTCCCTTTGAAGAGTCATTTATTTCTTCTGGGCCAGCAGTCCATGAATTCTGTCTTTCCTGGGCAACTGTCTTAGATTTTTTTTTCCTCTATTTTATTACATTTTGAAAATAGTGCTATAATTCTTTCAACAATGCAAGACTCTGTGCTATTCTATTGTCAGGACAATGCAGTGGTTCCTATTTAAATGTATAATGCAACTATATTAATACACATGTTAAAATAAATCCATTTGGGCATGGCAATATTCTAATCTGATCCAAATTCGGATTTATTCCTTTTTCTGTTTAAAAATATTTTTTCTGTGATAGCTGGCCAATAAACTTTTTCTCCTGCTGAAAACTGCATACATTTAAGTTTCCTCAGTTTATGGAAGAAAATAGTAAGAGCTGATTTGATTATGATCTACATATGGGTATGGGTATTTTAAAAGAAGTGACCTCTTTAGACCATCAGATACGGTGATATTTGACCTCTAGAAGGTGAATATACACAAATTAAGATGGGAGGTAAGATTCAGTCTTTAAAGAGTGATAGTAATTAGCCTTTGGAATACCTTTAATAGGTATACAATGAATGCTTCTCTATTTAAAACCTTTAAACCAACATTGGATGTGTTCCTAAAGTACCTAGTTGAGACACAAGTTCTGAGTTTAACACAGGGTTTCCTGGATGGGTCATAATAGACCAGCCAAGATGACTGTCATCCTTAAAGTCTAAGGGCAAAGGCCTGGTCCCACTCAAGTAATTGAAAACATCCTTCATTTCAGTGGGGTCAGGAGTTTAACCTGGGCATGTAGGAAAAATAAGATGAGTGGTGGGCAGACAACACCCAGACCTCCCTTTGCCCTTCAGTTCTCACGGGCCTGTGGTGGAGGCCTCATGCCATCAACAGTTTCACATGGTTTTCACTAGCACTGATTTATCAAATGAAATGATGGCTGTAAATGTTTTAAGTTGCACACCTTATTTTCTTGCCTTGCAGAATAGAAATGGAGTTTGAAATATGCTCTAAGACAAGCAAGTACTTTGCAGAGCTGAGGTAAAACGTATTACACTCTCAGTTGGTTAACAAGGTGGTTATTTTCTTGTTAATGAAGGAGAGGAGAGGGTATTTTTATTTTGTTTGTCAGGTTAGATTTCCTGAGAGGTTACATCATGTGAAAGGAACCTTTCAACTCTTTCATGCTGCTGCAGAATTTTATGCAGTGTGTTTCTTCCCATGAGGCCAGAAACATATTTCTGAGTGCAATAACCTTGCATTGAAAGGCTACTGCCTGCCAACTCTGAAAACTAAAATTCTCTACATAGCAGCCCAGGCTTCTTGCCACAATCTCGCGTTGAAGTGTTCACTTCAAGAGGTGCTTGTTTTTCACCACATCATTGAGTAGAACACTGTTGAGTTTTTGGCCTCTTTGCTCGTACCTACCGAATTCAAAGTAGACTGGATTTTGGGAGTGGACATATGCAAATCCTGAGGAGTGCTGAGGAGGAGTTATTTTCATTTTAGAAACTAAAATACATCTGAGGACCTGCACCTCTGATTGTGGGAACTAAGCTGAAAACACTGGCCATCTAATTTAATGTACATCTCTTTGAACAGCCATCAGACGGTAGCATCATGGACGGTTAGCATTTAAAAGAAAAGTAGACAATGAATGCTCTACTGAGAAATGTGTTTGAATTATTTTAATAAATTATGCAGGGTTTTTTAATGTAGGTGATCATCTGGCAAAGGTTAGGTTGAGCCCATCACTCATCTCACTTGTGACCTGTCAAGCACATTAAAATACAAACAGCTACTAGTAAGAAGCTAATGCCTTAGACTACAGCATCTCCTCACCTTCCTGCTACTCTGAAGTTCCCAAATGAAATACCAGGTCATTTTCAATAATGACCACACAATCAGACAATCAACTATAATTAAAACAAGAGATTAATCATTTTTGCCTGCGTCTGCACTCCTGCTTGCACACTGTCCACATGCCACTATATAATTAAGCACCTAACTGCCAAACTCTCTTTCTGAATCCAGCACTTCTCTCTTTATATCTCCCTTTCACCCATCCTAACTTGCATGTTAATATCAGATTGGAAAATGGCAGAGAAGCAGGGTCTGCTCCCATAGAAGCCAACAGCAAAACTCACACTGGCGCCAAAGCTTACTTCCCCCATGTGTGCATGTTTACCTGCTCATGGCTTCACACTAACGATAAATATTTTCCCTGAAAACTTAATTATGTCTGATTTAAAGGAAAAATCCCACAACCCATAAAATGGTCTTTGTTGCATATCAGCACATTCTCTTCTCTTTAATAAAAGATTAAAAATCCATTTACCCTGAAACTGTCAAATCTCATCCAGAATAACAGTGCCTAATGCTAAAGCTGGCTTATAAAATGTGGGAGAACAGATAAACTGTCTTTTCCCCTGGGTTGTCTCTTTTTTCTTTTCCTTTCCTTTTCAAATGACCCTCCCCAAATAATAGAACAGTGGTTTATGTTTCAAATGTACCATATGGCATGACGTGGGTGCAGTTTAATTACACATTAGCATATTCCTACAACAAGGGTTGGCTGTTTAAAGCAGATTGACAAAACAGGAATTAAAAATTTTGAATCAACACTTCTGGATTAAATCTGTTTTCGTTACTATGACCATTTATCAAAACTGTAACTGTGTGATGATCTCACTAAACTTTGACAGTGTGGGATTGTGAAACAGCAAGAAAAACTAGATCACCCTTTTTCTGGCTGGGATTTTAACTATTATATTAAGGACTACTGAAATATATGAGTAACAGCAACTCACAGCTCCCTATGATTACCTGATTTTCACTCTTCCTTCAAATGTTGAGGTAAAAAATAAGTAAAACTAATGATAAGGTCAATATTGCTTTAAATTGAAAAGTGGTGAAATCTGCTGGTCAAGATTTACCCTGCTTTCTGTCTCATTAAGAATGTTTCTTTACTGATACATTTAACCATCCTTGTGCTGTCCTCAGCACTTGTGGATGATCAATGGCGTCATTTGGTGTCTTAAGAAGAAGGAAGCAATTAGCAGCAAATTTATATGAAAGATTTCCCCGAACATGAACCCTCTCCTACACTATGCCTTCTCTCCTATTATTTCCTCTACTGTTGCCAAAGCATCACATTTTAAAATACCTTTATTTAAAATACCTTTTAAACAAAACAAACTAAAAAATACCTACGCAGACTGTGTATATCACCTGCAGCCCTCAGATGGTGCTGGAACATGTTTGTATTTGCTGACTGAAAAACCAGCTTTGGACATTTTTGCAAATGTTTAGACATGAGTTTCGTGGAATTACTTGTGCTGATAATCACTCACACAAGTAATTGTTTACAGGCTCAGACCCAGCATTTGCTAAGTGGTCCAGATCTTCCCTGTACTGACATTTCAACTCCCCAGTGTTCAACGAAGTAGAGGCATTCTCCGAACATGCTCCTGCAATCCTTTATCAGTGTTATTTTCCTCACAGTTTGTCTTGAATTGTTTTTATTTTACTTCCCATGGGTAAAATTCTTGGTTCTCTATGGTCTGGATAAAGCCTATGTACCCCTGAAGCCTACAGAAGAAGGATCATGTGGAATTCATACCGTGCATTGGCCGGGTGCTGGCTCCATGCACATGGATGAATTGCATCCATGTCAAATTGTTAATCTCTCCAGAATGCTCTCTATAGTGATAAAGATGACTCATGTTTCATGGAGATTGGTGGACCAGCAACATCTGATCAGACTTTTCCCATCATTTGTTGCAGCCACTGTAGGACTGAATGTTATCTCTGGAGAATTTTTTAAAAATATAAAAAGAGCATTTGAGAGTTTGTCAGTTAAATGAATATCTAATCCAATTTGTGGGATAATTTCTATTTTAAGCCTGATTTTAGCCTTGGATAATTTTCTGTAAGCAAAATAAAAGCTGCATTTTTGCATGAGATGTACAAAAATAATATACTTTCCACTGGTAAGCTGTGTGGGAAGAGGAGCACTGCTGCCGGAAAGAGTCATGAGGTCAGGAATAGTCAGGCATTTTATCATGATCTCTTTGATAGATGATCTTGGTCCTAGTTACAGAACTTTACCATTCAGAGATTGTTCTTCTGCCAGTCCTTCATGTGAATGGAAGTGTACAGTGCATAGTAAAGTGCATTTGTTTCCCCAAACCAAAGTGCAAATCATTACCCTCCATGTGAAGAAGTCTCCTTGAGAGTGATCTCTTCTTGCCATGTACTTTGGGGTACCGTCCTTTCACATGGTCTGTGCATGGCATGATGAGCAGGGCAGAGGCAGTTAGGCAAGGATGGCGCTGATCTGAAACCACAGGACCAAGGCTCAGCCTCTGCTGGCAGAGAAAACAGAGGAGGATCAGCCTGCCTGAAAGCTGAGAAGGCATGAGGGTGAAGCTTGCAGCCCTCAAGGCAGAGGTGCTGTGTTTTTCTCAGTAGTCTCAGTCTCACTCCTGTTCCATGGGCAGCAGCCAGCCTGGACTCTGGCATTAATTGCAGACAGTAGGGCTGTTGCATTGGCCTCTACTATTTGCTGTCCTCCTTTCCTGGTGTCTGGAGACAGATCTGGTTAAGATGTTTATCCCCATTCAACTGAAAAGTTACCCATAAAGAGCTCAGGCAAAATCCTCCATTTACACGTTTCCCCTTTGGTAGCATGACCTCGTCTCTTGCACTCCCCCTCAAAGGACAATGGCAGGAAGCACGGGAGGATGAGAGGGTGAGGGAAGGATGATGTTTCCCTCCACCCCCTGAGAGTGGGGCAGTGCACTGCCAGATGGGACCATATGACAGTGTGGTAAAATGGGCAGGATTTTCTGGGAGAATTTGGGAAAGGACTGTATGCTTTGGGTACATTAGGAACAGGAAGTGGTGGCAGCAAACAGTGTGAAAAAAAAAAAGTGATGGGAAGAACTTCCTGAGAGGCAAAGAAACAAGGATGGGCAACAAGAGAGTGGGAGTGTGACTGTAAGCAATGTAAGTAAAGGAAGAAGAAGGGCAGAGGGGTGAAAAAGGGAAAGCTGTGTTTGGATTGGGAAGATCTGTTCTCATATGGGATCAAGAACAGCTCCACAGACTGGAAGTGATGCCAGCCTCCAGCCACATTCTCTGGCCACATCTGCATGGCATTGACAAACCTCCCTATTCCTTTAGGTGTTCATCACCAAAATTGCTAAGATTTATGATCAAACTGGTGCATTCCCTCTCCTTCACACCAGACAAGAGGAAGCTATTTCATACACTTGATTTATTCGGGTAGGCCAAGGTGTTGAGATCAACCAGCTGCATTACTAGTAGTTCAGCTAAATGAACTCTTATATTAGGACAGCTTTGAAAACAGACTGTGCAGCTTGGCATATTTAAAGTTTAAAGTGGGATTTCAGTTTTGCAGTGTATTTCTGAGACTTTTGCTTACAACAGCAGAAATCTCACAAGGTCCATTTTTACTGAAAGACATTAGAGAAAGCTAAATCTGAACCAGAAAATATAATTCAGAACTGGTCCAGCACCAGTTGATGCATGCCTGAATATTTGTGGAGGAAATGTCTTTCCTCCCTAAAACACAGATGAATTTGGGGTTGAAGAATGGGCTTTATCCAGTTTCTTCTAAAAGGCTCTTTTGGTGATGTAAGTTATTTGGGGAGTACAGAGTTATGGACCGTATTTATAAATTCTGAGCTCTCAAACAAAGCCATAAATGTGCATTCCATAGTTCCCAGACAGAAATAAACAGAGCCTGCTATTTCTAATCCATTCCTCCTCTCCCTTGGTGCTGATTAGATTGCATATCCTGAAAGGGATGAATTCAGGCTTTTCCGAAGTTATTTCTTAGAGGTTCATTTGTGATTTAACGCAAATGTTTTGTAGATTTGAAAGATATGTGGCACAGCTGTTACTTCTGCGTATGACAACTTTTTTCTGAGCTCTTCAGAAGGAAAAAAATCAACACACAGCTATCCGTTTGCCATGGGATGCTGTGGCTTCCTTCAAGCCTGAAGAACATCTCATTCCAGAGTCTCAGATAGGGGATGCTTTTGACTACACTTATCTGACACTAATTCCATGTTTAGAATATTGAGGGTTGGTATGTTTTTATCTTCTCTTTTAAAAAAGAAAATACATTTCCTGGGTCAAAATGAAATATATTGTAATGAATTCCGATAAGCCTAGAGTAGCAAATAAATTTCAAGAGTTTACAAGTAATTCAAGTATCAGTGTTTCAAATAAAATAACATGTAAGAATTTGTTTCCGCAAAAATAAATGCCTCATGTGACTTAGCTGAACCCGTTCTCCTGGCAACTGTCCATATTTTCCCCTTAGATGTTACATTTGTGCTTCAAAACCAAGTGGCTATCACCAAGCTCTGTGGCTTTCTCTTTGTACTGCTGTCAGCCTATTCACATGTAAAACAGCACCCCACTGCTTAATCCCTAATCTGCATTGAAATCCAGAGTAGCCGTTTCAGGTTTGATGTTTATGGCTCATCTTTACCTTGGAAAGGCTGTGGGTGGTGCTTCCACATCCCCCTTCCTCTCAGTAGACCACCCTAAAGGATTAGTACATTAATGACCAGAGGTTTTATAAAGGCCAGTGTTTCCGGCAACCTGAAGATAAATCAGTGCTCCTTTGCCATCAGTTATCTGCCTGACTCAAAGAAAACATGGGCATTTTAGCTTTTCCTGTTGAACACCAATATAGGCTAGATTGAAGGACAAAAGCATGTCACAGTAGCAAATCCCATTAAATAATATATGGGTTCAGATAATTGAATATGCTGTGGAAGTTACAAAAGCCCAAGGCTAGTATGTTATGTGTACAAAGGCCTCCATCTCTGTTTATTCCACACTTCCTATCTGTGATTAGATCTTCAGGGCCAAAAAACGTCAGAATTCAGTGACATTTAAAAACATGCATTGATAATAGAAGAGCATTGCTGTTGTGCTGTAGTCACAGAACCCCCGATCATTACAAGCACAGGAAATTCGTGGTTAAATTATGCTTCAAAGCAATGCAAACACATAAAGGTGCAGAAATACAGGTCTAAGTAATAGCAGCTTTGCCCTTTCCTGCCAGTAACATGATGGAAAAAAAGAAAGTTAGGAGGAAGACAGATTTGTGTTTTCAGGGCCAGATAGATTAAACTGATTTGCAATGACATTTTTTCAGACACCTCTCTTCTTGTTAGGAGAATGACAGGTTTTGGTATTTAACAGCCACATTCACAAGAACGACATGAAATATCAACCTGATGCTATTGTCCCTTCTGTAATCATAACAGTTAGCTGATGTAATCATTGATAACAACAAGTTTCCTCCAAATGCAGCCTGTTCTGATGATTTATATTAATTTGAATTGTATTAGAAGTTTAAGATTTAAGGTTTCTTCATTATTCTGTTATTGACACCTTTGAGACTAGAAAAACCCTACAAGTATTCCAGGATTTTTTGACCTATTTCACTGTCAATTAGCAACTGATTAAAAGATCTGCAGAAAATGACAACAAAAACATCCCCTTGCTAGTCTGATGGTACTACAAATGGTCAGCATCTGAGCTTCACTGTGAACAGGAGTGGGTAGATTCTTTCTTGGATGATATACATGCATCCTGCCTTACTGAAGGCAGTAACTACTCCAGACTATTTGTTCTTTGCCCGTGGTGATATTTTTCCTCATTCTCTTAGGGCTTGTTGTATAGCAGGGAAATGTCACTTCTTCTTTTTTTTAATTCATTTTTTGTGTCAAGGAACTCAAAGCGGAGGGAGTATCAAGTATCATGCAAGTATCATGTTGATATTTTTGGTGAGGTCTCTACTGTGTTGGCACTCTGTAGCATTCTTTTTCTGATGTCTCCAGAAGAGTTTATATTATTGAAATGCAAGTGTTAGAAAGAGAAGGGTATCTGAGCTCACTTGCAAGGAAATATAGTGGACCTGTCTTCATACTGCCTTCTCTCAGCAGCACAGAAGGGCACAGCTCTTGTGAACTTTACACTTCCTTGTGTCCAGTGGAAACAAAGAAAGAGAGGGAAGGAGTATGGAGTTCTGGCTAACATTAGGAAACACTTTTCCACTGTGAGGGTGATTGACCACTGGCACAGTTTGCCCAGGCAGGTTGTGGCATCCCCCCTCCTTGGAGATATTAGAAAACTCTGGACATGGATCTGGGCAAGTGGCTGTGCATGGCCCTGTTTGAGCAGGGGGCTGGACCAGATGAATTCATGAGGTGCCTTCGAACCTCAGGTCATTATGTGAGAAGATTTTGGTTGAGGTGTACTTATTTTTTGTTGGTCTAAGTCATGATTTCAATCCTGCCTTATGAAATCACCTTAATTTTGAGGATAAACAATAATTTTCATGAGAAAGTTACATTATTTTCTAAACTAGATATTTAGAATTTTTTTTGTTTAAATGATCAATACCAAAATTAAAGAACAAATATGAGGTTACGGCAAATCTCTCTTACACAGAGAGAATGGATAGNGTCAAGGAACTCAAAGCGGAGGGAGTATCAAGTATCATGCAAGTATCATGTTGATATTTTTGGTGAGGTCTCTACTGTGTTGGCACTCTGTAGCATTCTTTTTCTGATGTCTCCAGAAGAGTTTATATTATTGAAATGCAAGTGTTAGAAAGAGAAGGGTATCTGAGCTCACTTGCAAGGAAATATAGTGGACCTGTCTTCATACTGCCTTCTCTCAGCAGCACAGAAGGGCACAGCTCTTGTGAACTTTACACTTCCTTGTGTCCAGTGGAAACAAAGAAAGAGAGGGAAGGAGTATGGAGTTCTGGCTAACATTAGGAAACACTTTTCCACTGTGAGGGTGATTGACCACTGGCACAGTTTGCCCAGGCAGGTTGTGGCATCCCCCCTCCTTGGAGATATTAGAAAACTCTGGACATGGATCTGGGCAAGTGGCTGTGCATGGCCCTGTTTGAGCAGGGGGCTGGACCAGATGAATTCATGAGGTGCCTTCGAACCTCAGGTCATTATGTGAGAAGATTTTGGTTGAGGTGTACTTATTTTTTGTTGGTCTAAGTCATGATTTCAATCCTGCCTTATGAAATCACCTTAATTTTGAGGATAAACAATAATTTTCATGAGAAAGTTACATTATTTTCTAAACTAGATATTTAGAATTTTTTTTGTTTAAATGATCAATACCAAAATTAAAGAACAAATATGAGGTTACGGCAAATCTCTCTTACACAGAGAGAATGGATAGATGAGACCTTAAAAATTTTACACAAGCAATACTTTTGTCTTCCATCTTTGAATGCTATTGTGTTAATGCTCATAAAATGCAATGGAATTATGCATATCATTCACACCAGGGTAAATGTTGGCAGCAAGATCCACTCCAATAAATCATCTGAAGGGTTTTATGTCTCTGATGGTTCAAAAAGAGTCACTACAGAGTTACAAACAGTGAACTCACAGAAAATCAGATTCTGGACCTTAGGTCAGCTTTTCTGGGTAAATAAATTAAGAAAACTCAAAGAAAAAAATAAAATCATTTATGTGGGACTAGAACATGAAAAAGTCTGGACTACATACACCAAGGGACTTGATTTCAGCTGGTCTTAGCTTGTTCCATCATTTCTTTCAGGTGTTTTACTTACTGCACACTAATTGACCTAGCCAAATGCTGAAAGAACAGTTCACACAGCTCAAAAATAGTCTTGTTCTTTCTTCTTCACAAGCCAGAGGACAAACCAAATAATTGTAGAGGCTTAATCCTGTGGAACTGTACTCTATTACATTTCAGCATTAGGAAATAGCTGAGAAAAATTTCCATACTGACATGTGAATGGTGCAAGACCATGAGTTTTATTAATTCAACCTAATTACATTATTCACCCTTTATCTATGCAGCAAGTCAAAATCACTGTTATGCTCCACAAAGACAAGAGTCATAATAAAAACGAAATATTAGAGGTGTTGTTTGACAAGATGCAGCTTATGAC
The DNA here is from genome assembly GCA_013397815.1 of Aleadryas rufinucha. Classification (NCBI taxonomy): domain Eukaryota; kingdom Metazoa; phylum Chordata; class Aves; order Passeriformes; genus Aleadryas; species Aleadryas rufinucha. Next base: position 98,447 of record VZTH01006222.1, read on the forward strand.
AGAAAACGGTTTCCTTTCCTTGAAAAGAATGTCATTGTGACCATGTTCACTGATGATTAATTGTAACCACTGTGTTTTGTTTCACTTAATTCCTTCTAGATAGGTTCATTGGATTTCTGCTCTCTGCATTTCTGTGTGAATGTATTTTTTTACTGGACTTCCCACTCAAATATGAATGCCAAAAATCTTGTATGGATCTGTTTGGAAATGGTAGCTAGCTTTGTTGAAATGCAGAACATCACCCAGCTGGCATGGTGAAAGCAAATGACACTCAAGCTTCAGAGCCTTTGAGAGTATGCTTGAAAACCATTTCCTTTACGTTTTTTAATGCTTCACAGCATTGCCTCTAATCATAACTAATGCTTACTTTGTGCCTAATGGTGCAAATATCATGTATGATGGCATTTTATCTGAGGTGTCATAAAAACAGTGCAAGAAATCATTAGAGAAAATGCTAAGCAAATGTGAAAAATCAGCAAAGTTTAAAATGAAATGTTCTCTCTTGATTTCATACATTCCTGGCATAATAATACTGTGACATATCATTATCATTAGTTGTGCTGCTTGAATTAAGGCTATATGAACCAGTTGGGTATACCCTTGTGGTGTAAGGCGTTCTTGGCAGCCTGATTCCACCACAGCTGTTTTCGCTGCACTTTTATAAGAAGCCCTGGAATGAAAGACAATATATCTAACCACCAGTTTGACCCTTTCTTCATTTTGGGTATGGGTTTGCTACATAAAAACATGGAGAGAAAACTTGCATTTCCACAACTCTCCAAAGAGAGGCCAGGAACAGTAAGAAATACACAAGTAGCAAGAGATGATCCAGAGGCTGCCTGTAAGTAACTGAAACCGACTTTCAAACACTGCCTCCAGTCGCTGGGTGTTGCAGTCGAATCAGCAGTTCTAGCTGGGAAAGGAAATATTTCATCATGATGATTTTAATTTTTTTTTCCTAATTCCAAATAGTGCTGAACTCTTGCTTGAGATCAATGTGGTTGCAGGGAGCAACTGGCAGGATTGTGGCTCTGTGCATCTGTTTCAGCCTTTGAAAACAATGACTGAAAGAATAATATACAGGCTAAATTGTATTTTCCCCTCTTCTCTTTCCTTCAATATTATTCCACCAATAATTAGGAATTTTTGCTTGTGTTCACAATGCTGTTTCATTCCATTCAGCCATTCCATAAAGCAGGCATAGATAGCCGAACTACTTTGAGTCCAGAGCTAAAACTTGTATCTTCTGACTGTAATGCATAGTCCATCCACATATAAGCATTACAAATTCAATCTCACTGGTTATATACAAATTTAATACAGTTATAAAGATAGAAAGGTGCATATTACTAGGACCCCCCTACCCCCAACCAAATGATCCTAACTCCCCAAGAGGTACCATGCTTTCAAAATTGCAGATGTTACATTATAGGCATTGTCAACATGCCACAAAGACACTCTTCTGCAGATTGCCACTGATTTACATTCAGATAAAAATGTTTAGGACCCACTCAGGATACCAATATTTCCTATCACTCTCCCACACAGAGGGACTGGGCATGTGCATTAATGCTCACCGTACATCACATGTACTTTTACATCACTCAAAATAACTCTAAGTTTGGTGCAGGATCTCTGAGAGAACACTGCATTATTATGTTTCAAAAGAGTTTGCTCCCTTTCAGTGCATCTGCTGCACTCACTGAGCCTGCTGGCCTAAGCATGACGGGACGGTGAGATGCTGATTGCGGCCTCTGCGAATCAGATTGACGAGACAGCCGTAACGATCAGCCTGCCAAGCCTCACAGTCACAGCGAAAACACAGGCATAGGGCAAGGAAGTGTTCAGGACACAAACTTCAAAGTCATTTATTCAATGTTTCTGTACACTGGTATATTTCTAAATTTTAATTTCTCTTTCACAGCACTGGACTTCATGGAGGAGAGAGAATTGAAGTAAACCCAGTTGGAGGCATCCTCGAAATGCAAGCTATGGTTTTAAATGGCAGCTGTAATTTATGTGAGGCAAGAGGTTGTTCAGAAGAAGCAGGGCCCTATTAAAAACCTCTGTGTGTTTGGCAGGGTAATTTTATATCAAACAACAAAACCATTTTCTTTTTGTGGTAACAATATCCATTACAAAGTTTTCAGGGAGTGGTGAAGAACAAGAAGACAGAGAGGAAACAGAACCTTCAAATACATTTCCTTACTGCACACTTTCTGCTGAGCTGAATTTTAATTTTATATAGAAAATACTAGCACCATATCTATATTCTGTTATATTCCCAGGCATTCTCTAAAAAGGAAAACCAACAGCATAATGCAAATTTTTATGCACCTAAGTGATATGTGCTCAGAATAGTGATTGGCCCCCTGTGGTATTGGGAAAAAATGAAAATCTTTGCTAATTAGATGCCTTCATAATAAGGAAATTTAATGGTTGCTGTTATGCAATCAAGAATGAGAATTTCTTCCATTACTAAGAGCTATTCTTCTCTACTATGCCAGAGAAACCACTAATTTTATTTTCAGATCAATAGTTTGTATGTTGAGTTAATAAATGTGAAATGTTAATGCAGTATCAAGCAGCAATTTAGGCCTCTGGGTCCTAGTAACATCCTTCTAATCAGCATGCTCTGCAGTGATATATAGGGTTATCTATGGGGACAGATGAATCATACAATACGGAGAGCTGCTGTTTGCTCTTGTAATGATTCCAAGCTGGACAAGCCTCTCCAAAGAGGAACTGACCATACATGCTTTTAAAAATCTTGTTTGTGTAATAAAATCTGTATAATTGTGAAACTTGTTTTCTCAAGAGGTATAATGCATATTTATTCTCTGTCTCAGGCCAGTTGAACTAATAATGGTTGCAATCAATAAGAAAGTCTTTCATGAGTATAGTTTTCTGATAGACACTTGAAGGGTCTCCAGCTATCAGAGGAACCTACTTACGTCTTGCGGGTAATTTACCACCGACATCTTGCAAAAATTACTTAGAGGAATTAACACTTACTTTCACTCAAAGCTTGTGAAAACCTTGCAAGATCAAGGGAAAGAAAAAATATTTTATCTCTGCATTAGAATGGTAACTAGCAGGTTCAACTTTCAAAGGCCCCTCTTCACAGCCTCTGAAACTACACAAGGAATGGTTGCATGCCAGCTTTCACATGCAACTCAACATGAAAACATGAGTTTTCCTATGAGAACCAGGCGAGCAACACTGCATTGAAATTTCAGAGAACACATTTGAAAAATTGCCCTTAATTGTCTAGTGTGCTGTGCTTGCAAATGGATTCACTGTCAAGGTATATTTATGGGACATGTGAAAGTCATTGTTATTCTCTTTTTGTTCCTCTTGCCTGATTTAGTTGTTTGGGTTCTTTAACATATTCCATATGCAAGGGATGGCAGGAGAAGGCTTTGGCATGAGGCTTTGTGAATGCCTGTAGCTCTTCTTGATAACCAGGCCCATTCTGGGGGCAAACTCTTTGGCCTCGTGAAGCCTGGAGTAGCAAGTTGTATTCTAGAATGTAACCGTGATGTTGTGTCACAGGGCTGACAAATTTCCTGACTGTTCCATGACTCTGTAATGTTTTGTTTTTTCTTTGAAGCTATGAGTCCTAGCACCAAAAGGACCTGGCTTTCCTTTAAAAAAAAATACTCTCCAAATGCCATCTTTGTGAAGGAAAACTTGAAATTGTAACTGAAAGGCAAACATGGGACATGGAGCTTAAGACTCTAAGTTGCTTTTAAATACCTTGATTTCTAAACAAGTGTCCTTATTTTTGGGATTATATACAATAATAATGCTGCAAGTTCTAGCAAGCACACTTTTATTATTAACTTGCTGTTTTTATGAATAATGGTGTTTCTATCTCAATGGTTATTTTAAACTCATGCTTCAAAGCCAGCCAAGCTGAAGTATGTTCACATTAGATTTTGTTTAAACAGTTGAAAACAGTGGTCTGTCTCAAATGTGCTACAAAGATATTATCTAGGATTTCTTGTGTAATACGTCTGTAATTTTTTTAGTGAAAGATGAAAGTAAAAAAATGTTGATAAACTGAAACAAAGGTGTATATGTTAAACCTTCATGTGTTGCTGCTGAATGTCTTCCCCCTTACTATATGGAAAGAAAGGTAAAAAACATGTTACTTCCTTAACACAGAGAACCTGTCTTCATAGATCTAGAGTAATGGTAAATTCATCTGGCCCATTTCCATTCAAATGTGTTGGAGATTCAGTGGGATGATGTACACTTTACTCTGCAGAGAATAGTATGTGATAGCTGAATTAGCATGGAAAGAAGTTTTATTGATGTGGGACTTTGAAATTTAAATATGAATGGGAAAGTATTACATCATGATATAGATCAAATCAGATGAAAATATCATGATATAGAACAAATTAGATGAAAACATAGTCCTTCTGAATATTTGCCGTTGTTTTCCTAACCTGGGTAGCAGGTAAAACAGCTGCTAAAGAGAGAGAATCTTCTATATTACACATGGTGAATATAAAGCATGTGTATGTTCACATCAGTAAAGTATGTGCAGAGATAGACAAGTTCAGATAAATTAAAACAAATTATCTTCTAAGTACAAGGCACTACTGCAAATTCAGTAACAGCTTTGTAAATGAGTACTGCTACCAAAGTGGTATGTGATTTGCCTGTGCGTTATCTTATGCAGAGATTGTTGAGACCTTTCAATAGCTATAATGGAAGATTCAGTCAGTGGTGTAACTTTCTCATCTGATTGACTCTATGAGTAGTCATGCAGAGTTCAGAGGTCAAATTCAAGACTTTATGGCAAACCTGAGAAAAATTACCTTTCAGTTTAAGAGTCCAGGAGGAATCCAGCCATTGCAACAGTAATTTAGCATGGCAACATAATATATGTGCCAGCAGATACATTGATATTATGCTAAAATATAGACTAATGGCAAATTTTAAAAGACAGGAAAGAAATCAGTAATACAACTTCTGAATAGCAAAACGTTATTGCAAATTATCCATGGACATCTGAGGCAAATATTGCCACTAAGCATGGCTGTCCATGCAAGAGAAGTCTTCACATCAAGAAATTATTCTTGGCTACTTACCCACTTAAAAATAACACTAATCTCCAGAAGAACTATACAGGAAACTATTCTATTATGTAGTGCCTCAGACTACACCAATAGTCACTCTCGAGATACTCCTTCTCCTTACACCTTTTAGACCCATATTTTAAGGTCTTTTCCATACCTAACAGCAAACTGAAATGTGAGTCCTGGGTGAAACCGTGATGCTTAGCCTAATTTTCCCCTCAAAAGCCTTAAAACATGCCTGCTTCTCACCATTAACATAGTGATCTAGACAATTTACACTCTCATTATAGATTATCTGAATTTTTTTTTTTTTTTGTGAGTGAGAAAACTATTTGAATGGAAATAAGATGCTGGTTAAGTGTACTTCAACCCAAAGTATTTTTCCTGCTTTTACATAAAGACCTAGGTATGACAGACCTAAATATCAATTGAGCACTGATGTATAATTAGGTAGAAGAGTAATTGAAAAAAAGGGATTTATTATTTATGAATCATATAATTTTAATTATACCTAGACAATTCCTAATAGTTCCTTTGAAAGCCTGTGCACTTTACACCTGAGGAAATGAGCCTTCAAAGATGACTTTCTGTAGACCTGTATGTTTAATAATTTTAAATACTGGCAGAGTTTTCCATGGCAGTAATTTGCATTAAATTTTGCAATGTCTGGGTTCAGTTGAGAACTCTTTGGACCTTGTTTGCATCCCCTGCGAGAGCAAGACATTTGCAATTTGACTATTATAAGACTTAGTATTATGCTGGGTATAAATAAGCTTGCTGCATGGTGAATGCTCCTGAGTATCACTTATACTTCCTTTAGCAAAAAATATTCCAGAAAAAGGGCATTTTATAAAAAAGAACATCAAGATGTCTTTGGGCTTGCAGAGCAAAGTTCACTTGCATGATGATTGATGAAAGCTGTGGATAACTTTTCAGACTACTCTGAAATAACAGCAATCTTACAGGCCAATCCTCAGAAAACTTTAGCTGATTTTTAGACTGAAAGGGGTGAAGTCTGGGGCCTGGCTGCTAAGGGATTATCACTTAAGGGGGTATCCAAAGATCTGCTTAATGCTTTGCTAAGGAAGTAATTTTTTGACCACCTTGGGCAGGACTTTGGCGTGCCAATTCTCCACGCAGGGTTGCCGGTTCTCTGAGTGACTTCTCCGGCTTCACTGGGCTGTTTGTGAAACTCTGTCTGTTTCTGCCTATACAGTCAGAGAGCAGGGAGGAAAGAGCTTCCCACCAGACAAGAGTCAGGAACAATTGCAAGACATAGCTGGGGGCTAAAGAAGGACAAGCTAGCTCATATTCCTCATATACTGTGTTTTGCCGAGGGCAGACATTCCTTGTTTAGGAAACAGAAGGTGCCATTCAACACCTCACTCTCCCGATGCAGTCACATCTGGGAATCTGTAGCTGCATGCCCTTATCACCAATTTAAAGACAGTGCTGAGGTTACATTTCTAGACATAAAGTTTGAGAAAGAAAGGAAGAAGAAAATCATTCTTTTTCTGCACCAGCTGGAAGTAAAAATAGACCAACCATTATGATTTTTTTTATCATAAAATGTAGTACTCCTTCTTGAGACACACACTAGCAAAAAATTTCTTCTGCCTTTTCTCTCTTGATATATTTGTAGGAAAATATTTACAATGAAAATATTGCCTATTCAGTAAACTATAATTTCACAACAAGAACAAAGCTTCAGCAATTACTTTCCTATCAAGTAATTCTGTGGATTTATATTGTCTTTTAGCAGGTGGCCTGTTGACCTTCAGCCACCGGATAGTTCTATGTGAGGTAAGTGGTCATCCTTAAAATACACCTTTTACCTGCTGGGAAAAATATTATACTATTTATGAAACCATATAATTTCAATAGCCAAACTCAGCACGATTTTATTGCTCTCTCTGCCTGTAATTGTGGAACAGCTGACTCATCAGTCCATAATCATCCCTTACCATCGAACAGATTTGGTAAAACTCTCAAAGTGATTTGTTTTCTCATCCTTCCTGTGAGCACTGCCACTCCCTCAAAATTCCCACACTTTTCTGATTGGTATAAGAGTAATCTCAAAAGATTATAATTAACTACAGTTCAGATTAATAACGGGGAAAAATTCATGCAACAAACTCTGCACTCCCTTGCTGAAAGGTGTATATTTTTAGTAATATGAAGATAAAATGAAATTCATTAATATCTTAAAAATTATGCACATCTTAGCAATTGGTTTATTTTTTGTCTGTGGTGCATTAAAGTAAATATTCCTTCCAGGATGGAGAGGAAGTTTCTGGTGTTTCATCTCATTCACTACCATGGAATACTCCTTAACAAGCTTTCATCTACCTAATAACTTTCACCTTTAAATCTTTCGATAACAAACATGCAAACTGTGGTTTGCAGTATTTATTAAAGAATCAAATGTCTGTTAAACCACAGATTTTCCTATTTATTCCCTCCCATTTTTTAGTCCAGGGGTAGGGGAGAAATCTTTGCTTTCATAATACCTGAAGCTCTGTATTAATACATGACTGTAGTCAAGTCATGCTTCAGGGTTTTAGTGAATTAGTTGCAAGGATCATGAAAAAATACCAGCACTTTGGTATGCAACTGGAATTTGAACTTGGATTTGGTTTTTTTTCTCCTGATTAGGCATATGCTCTGGCAACAGCTGGGGTGAGGATAGTAGGCAGAAAGGCACAGCAGTCTGGGCCTCCTTTCTCAGGTATTTTCCAATACAGGGTGTTATGACTTACATGGAATCAGACCACTGACCAGAGTTGGAATGAAGGAAGGTCTGGCAGGAGCCCCATTTTTTGCAACATGGAATATAGGTCACCTGTCAGAATAATCTGTTACTAACAAATTCCCTGCCCCCCAGCAAGATGAGCTGTTAAATTAAAGAGTGTGGTCACATGTGCAGAGCAGTAAATTAATGCTCTTCAAAGGATAGATGATTGCAGAGTTCACCATAAATACCTCAGACTACCCATTTTCTACTAATGGCTTTCAATCAACATATGGCCAATGAACTGAAATACTTCAGATTCAACTAAGTCATAGGTGTCAATCTGTTGACAATTGCACTGAGCTGCCTGGCTTGTGCTCTGCAAAGGGTCAGGCTGAAATACGTGAAAGATCCTCCATGGCAAGAGGCTCTGTCACTCTGGGGCATTTGCGCAATAGAATTTTAATCTTTCGCTTACACTTGCAAGGGAAGAAAAATAGCATCACAGGGACCCACAAAATGCTGCAGTAGAATTCAGCATGGATCACTCAGTAAATCTAGGATCCAGACTACAGGAAGGACTCCCGAGTAGGTCAGAGTAACTTCATGTTGTGGTGGTTGGTTTTTGGTTTTTTTTTTTTTCAGTAGAGCATGTAGCTGTTTTATAAAAGCAGATGATCACTACAGGTATTTGTCACTATCCTCAAAGTAAGGCTCGGTTTTTGATCTGAAAGAAAGACTTAACTTTTAGGACTGTTTCCCAAACTCCTACTACAACAATTACTTCAAGCCTTTCTACTACTCTTTCAAAAGCATTGCTGAGAAAATTGGTTTTTTCAGATAGATAAGCAACATCCTGCATTGGCAGAGCATTTGAAAGGGCAGGGCTGGCCAGAGCCAGCTCCTCTGTGAATTCCTTGGCACACCTTTGTCTCTGAATAGAGTGCCTAAAATCAGAGCATTTTCCCTACAGCTGTATTTTATGTCAAAGTAACATTGACAGTCATTATTGTATATTCTGTGCTCCTGCATCCTCCATCCCCTACTTTCTTTTGCTAAGAGGAAGGGGATATTTGACTTTCATAATTGTCATGCCGATATTTATTTGAAAAGCAAATATTTTTTATTCCCTTTGCAAAGGGACTTACATTTCTGTGGTACTGGCTTGTGGCATGTGGTTCAGATAAACCAAGAGGAATTTTATTTGATTCATAGCTATATCTGAAGTGCTAAGAGGCTCCTGAAGGAAAAAATAGAAGGATGGAAAATACAGAGATTGGGTCAGATTCTCAGCAATAGTAATTGTTATATCCTCACTGCTTTTGAGTGACTTTGCACCATCTGAAGATTTGACCCAGCATTAAAAATGTTGGGAAAGACAGTTTATTAGTAATCCCAGGTAAATGGAAAGAATGTTCAGGAAAAAAAGAGAACATCCTTTATTTGACTTCTTCAAAACATTTTTAGTCTTTACTGTTAATAAGATTAAAAAAGAGATGAGCAATAAAGATATTGGAGCTGGGTTTATTATGAGAAAATGTACACTTCAGGAAGAGTGCTCTCTCACCACTTAGACAGAAAGTTTGTGTACACATCCTTCCATTCACATTTTTTTATTGCTGTTTGCCTAGGAGGAAAAAAAGTCCCTATTACAAGAATGTGAGCAGAAGTGCATTGCCTCCCCTCTCCAGGTTACTTCTGATGCACTGATTCATGTATTTCCCATAACTATGTAATTTTCTGCCAGTCATGATTGTAGACCCTTCAGTGGGTGAAACATAATACTTCCCTCAAAAATAAAGCAAGTCATCTGACAAACTGTGTTCCTCCTCTTTTGTGGGTCATTCAGTGACTTTATTTTACTGAGGGAACAAGGGGAAGTTTATAATAGGATCAGTTTTGTTTGCAATTTGTTTCTAATAGATGCCAATAAGCCGGTTAACTAGGCTCTAGTTAATGGAAATTTTATTGTGTTTCCCCCTGCAGTGCACATGACCTTTTCTTACAAGAGTTTGTGATTCTTGAAAACATGTATCTGCTGCCTTGCCTCGGGGTCTGCTTACAACAGCAGGGATATGACCATAGGCTCTTCTGAACTTGTTCACCAGCCCTCTGCTTTGACTAGACCAAAATACTTTGATCATCCTGTCAGTGGCAAATTTACAGCAACATACTGGCTTTAGTTCCATGTGTATTTCTCCAAATATAATATCTCCCACAAGAAATCAATGATAAGCTGTTAAACTAAAGAGCATGGTAACATCCACAGAGCAGTAAATTAATGGTCTTTTGTGGATAGATGGTTACAGATTTCATCATAAAAAATGGATAAAAGATTACATATCACACAGAGCGAAACTTTTAATAACTCAACATGACTTTTCTTAATGGGTTTTATTCATTTTAATCATTATAGTGTCAATGATGATTATAGTCTTACTAGATTCTGGTGATTGAGGAGCCTGTTTATGAGGTACTGAAAATCTTAGTCTGTTCGGAAGTGTAGTTGCAGTCTGCGTAGGTTTGATGTGTAACTTCATCTGCAGAAGTAGGGCTTGCCAGAGAGTTTCAATTAATACTTTTACTAAATTGCTCCTGTCTGTAGTGACCTAGGTCACAGATGACTTAAAGATTCCACAACATCAGGTTCTCAAAACAGTGGACCAGCAAGAGAGTAAATCAAAGAGAGCCAAGGAACTAAAACAGAGAGGAAAAAAAGAGGGGGAGGAGAATCATATGGCAAAAGAAACGAATCTGCTTTCCTCTCTACTAGCCACATAAGTGTCTAGCCTTAAGTTATCCTTCTAGGCTAGGTCTTCCTTCCTAGAGGAGGAAAAGCTATGGAGCTTTTCATACAGGCTTAAGCATATATGAACACTCACAATTAGAATGACTCTTCATATCACCTAGAATACGAACAGCATAAACAAAGCTGGCGCAACAGTACCATGTAATTATCTTTGCTTTCTGAGGGAGAATTATTATATCACTTTTTAAGAACTGTTTTTAAAAAGGTATGTCTATGGTAATTAATTTTAATGTTAACAAGAATACACCAGACCACTTTTTGTTGTTGTTGTTGCTTTTCGGCTCTTGTTTAAAGCTTGTTAAAAGAATCCTTTTCCTTGTGAGGCCACAGATACAATCTAAACACTACAAAATAAAAATGATGCCATAAGTTTGTTTATATTTAAAATGGAATATTTTTAGTAATCACATGTAATTCTCCCTCAAGAGTGCCAACTTCCCCTTGCAAATCAAGAGCATTATGAGCTATAAAAGATTTAGATTAGAGTCACAGAAATTTATCTAAATCATCCTGAATGAATTAATCTTTTGGGTTCTGAAAATCCAAGGAGCGCTTCAGATGCATCCTGCTTCTTAGCCTCATTCTGCCCTGTGGGCTATCCCTGACCAGCAGAACAACAGGGCTTATGCTAGCCAGATCCCTAGAAGTGCTAGCAGGATGCTTGTCCCAGTCACTGCTGCCTGTCCTCAAGTATTACTGGAGATGGGAACTCCTACTCTAGGAGGATTGGCAGGGTATCTTCAGAGCTCCCCACGTCCTTCCTCCTTCCGTCCTGCTTTGCTAGGTGTGTTCCTGGTACAGCAGTAGCCAAGTCTACAGCACCCTCACCTCCTTGTCTGGCAACAGCTTCTTGGCCATGTCATACCTCTTTCAGATTCTGAAAAAGGACGTTAGGATTTGTACTACTAAGGATTAAATTTGACCTCGGAGTCCCAATGGTTGCATTATTTTTTGCATTTTTTTCGCTCTAAAGCACGATCAGCAGTTTTCAGGTATGTAAAAGGCATTTCAGCCAGAAAGGAAATAAGCTTTTCTGTGTCCACTGGTGACAAAACAGAAAGTGTTAGGTTTAAATTGCAGCAAAGGAGGTTTAGACTAGACATCGAGAACTAAGCAATATAGATGACTAACAACACAGATAGCCAGGGATTGCTGTTGGCCATGTAGGGAAGTTATGGAAACATTGTCTCTGAAAGTTGTTTTAAACTGTCAGGAGAAGAACTAGATAATTTTCAGTCTGGTTTAGCCCCTTGTTTTAAAATGATTTCTACAATTCTCCTCCCTGTTCAAAAGTTTACACTAGTGTGGGTTTTATTGTTTGTTTGTTGTGGGTTTTTTTTTGTTTGTGTGTTTTGTTTGTTTGTGTGTTTTTGGTTTTGTTTTGTTTGTTTTGGTTTGGTTTTTGTTTTGCATGTGGGTGGTCAGACAGTTTCTAACTTACTTAGACTAGGTTTGAATTTTTAAATGTGAGTGTTTCAGGTGCTGCATTTTCTTTTCTATCCTTCTAAATTGTATCAACCATCATGAACTAGCTATCAATATTTACTTTCTTAAATCACCGTATTTGTTACTGAATCACCATATTTACAATAAAGGTCTGCAATAACAATCCGATCACTATTACACAAATGGATGCCAGAGGAAACCAACATGAATAAAAGAGTCTGGTAAAAGTCCTTTGACTCAGTCAGCATGAATCACAGAGAATGGCTGGAGCTGGAAGGAAGCTCTGGATATCATCTAGTCCAACCCCCTGGATAAAGCAGGTTCACCTAGAGCAGGTTACACAGGATCATGTCCAGGTGGGGTTTTAATATCTCCAGGAAAGGAGACTCCACAACCACTCTGGGCAGCATGAAGTCATAGTTCCATACAGTGGCCACATGGATCTATTTGCTATTCTTGATTCAATCTTCTATTATTCCATTTGCATTGCAGAGAAAATACTCCAACTGCAGACTAAGACAATAAGTGAATGATCATTTGCTATGTTCTTATAGATATAGCTAGCAGATGATAAAATGCGGACTAAACCCCTACAGATTCTCAAGTTCCTTTTCAGCATACCAGGTGTCATGTGTTGCATCAGATGGTTTAGAAAATGTCATTCTTAAATTGCTGTATTAGGCAACACACATGTACATAATCTAGGTAAGGAAATAGGCCTTCAGAATTAGCATTTCTACAGCTCATTCATTTTGTTCCTCTTTCTGGCTAAGCCTATTGGAAAGGTAACAAATATCTCAAAGGAGGGGGAGAAAGGACAAAGCATGTTTGTTTTAAAATTGTCTGGGGATTCTTTTTAGTTAATGTGCCAATGACTTAGTAAACTGCAGGGCAGACTCAGTAGCTGGGACAATCCAAATAAAGCCCACATGCTCCTGTTTCAGGCACCTCCCTTTCCTCAGGGCAGGCTTATTAACTCAGAAATGGGAGACCAAGGTTTAAAATAGTGCTACACACTTAGAGGCAGAAAACATTCCAGCTCGGTGCACATGAAAATTTGAGAATCAGCCTCTCTCCCTCTTAATGTCTCTATCTGGACCATCTCGTATGTAGCTTAGCTAATATCATGTCTCTCTTCCTCTCCCTTCTCCGCTATTATTTTGCAGGAAAACTGTCACATGTTTTCAGAAAGGAGCAATAAATCTGGCCTACAGTTTCCCATGCCCTCTAAGCCCCCCACAAATGGGGCGAATGGATTTTGAGCCTTGGAAATGTTGCACAGCTTCGACTAGATGGGTGTGGGTCTGCCCTGGTGCTTGCCAGAGAGCAAGCTCCTCCTAAAACACAGATGAGAGCTGTTCTCCACTGCCTAGCTCTGAGAGTTGGGGAATGATGCTTTCGTCTGTGGTTCTCCCATTAATCAGACAGCAAAGCAGAATGCTCCTGGCCCAGATCACCAGGAAATTACTTCCTGCTGGGGTGCTGGGGTAGAGCAGCAGAGAGCTGGGGCTCCACAGGCTCCACAGGCTCCCACAGGCCTGCTCTGCCTGTCAGGCACAGACAGTCGATGTGCAGGGGCCACCCAGGGAGACTTTCGATTCCTTATTCCCTAGTGTGGGTGCATGGGGCAACCTTGCCCTGTATTAGCAGGAAACACTTGGCAAATATATCAAAAGCACCAAGGCAGAAACTTGCAAACCGCAACTTCTTTATCCTTATGGGAAAGGCTGATAGCATTTAATAGAAAACACATACCTTTCTGAACTCTCATATCAAGTTTCACAGGGATTCCTACAGACCAGGCTTCGCAGGCAAGCATGGAGATGAACATGGCTACAGGACTCTCCAGAGCAGCATGAAAGCCAGCTTTCCTCCTGGCTGGCTTTGGTCGACTGATGAGCTCTCAAGGTTTTGTCTCTATCAAACATTATGAGACATTATAAACTTGACGTCGTTCCATCAGCAGATTGACTAAAGTTCTCTAATGTGGACGAACATTAGATGAGGATGTGCAGGATTTGCAGGTATGCTCAAGTCTGCATATGTTACCACCTAGTGACTATTTGGGGTACACTGCAGCACTTTCTTTACTTTGTGGAGACTTGTAATGCAAGCAAATATACGCTGATTTATCAGAGTGATTGATCAATGCAATTAAATTAATATAGTGAAGTATCAGTAGTAAGTTGGGCAATCAAAAAGAGAAAAAAGTCCTGGTTTCTTTAGAGAGATACCAAAAATACCGTCTCCAAACATCTGGGTTTTTTGCATTAAGGTCAAGAAGCCTATCCTGTTTCCTGGAATGGGGCTGGTAAGTTCACAGCCCCATCTTTTCTTTTTTTATTGAGGTAATAAGTAATTGTTTCTGCTACGTACCTTTGTCATACCTAATTGTAATTTTATTGTTCCCTAAGGTAAATTTTACTAAGACTTTTAAGAAGCTGAATTTAAAATGGCTATTTCTGATTAAAAGTAGGAATTCTAGGTTGCAAAGCCTATGACAGCCTTATGCTATTTCCTGTGGCAGTATTTTAAGATAATTAAGAGCAGATCTCCCTGTACTGCATCTTTGTAAAGTAACTGCAAGTGTATTAAGGAGCAGGCCTACCTGGTAATTATTCATACTTGTTTGAGAGGTGGGAAAGCTTTTCTCAAATGTTTTTCTAAATTCTTGTTCACTGTCAGGTGAAGGCCTGCGACTAGGGGTGTTCCTCAGGGGCTGGCATCTGGACTGGTGCTGTTCAACACCTTTGTTGTTGACATGCACCCTCAGCAAGCTTGCCAACAATACCAAGTGGTGTGGTTGTGGCATTGGAGAGAAGGGATGGCATTCAGAGGGACCCTGACAGGCATGAGAGGTGGGCCTTTGTGAACCTCATGATGTTCAACAAGGCCAAGTGCAAGGTCCTGTACCTGGGCTGGGACAATCCCAAGCACAAATACAGGCTGGGCAGGGAATGGATCAAAAGCAATCCTATGGAGAAGGACTTGGGGGTGTTGATTGACAAGAAACTCAACATGTGCACTTGCAATGTGCACTTGCAGCCCAGAGAGCCAGCTGTATCCTGGGCTACATCAAGAGCAGAATGACCAACAGGTCAAGGGAGGTGATTCTCCCTCTCTGCTCTCGTGAGACCCCACCTGGAGTGCTGTGTCCTGCTCTGGGTCAACCAGCATGAAAAAGATGTGGACCTGCTGGAATGGATCCAGAGGAGGGCCCCAAAGATGATCAGAGGGCTGAGTCATCTCTCCTGTGAAGACAGACCGAAATAGCTGGGGTTTTTCAGCCTGGAGAAGACTGTTCCAGGCCAGGTTGGATGAGGCTTTGAGCAACCCGGTCTAGTGGAAGGTGTCCCTGCCCATGCCGGAGGGGTTAGAACTAGATGATTTGTAAGGTACCATCCAAGCCAAAACATTCTATGATTCTATGACTCTGCATGTATACCAACAAAAGTTCTTCCAGCTGGCTATCACCAGAATTACTTTAAAGTCCTTCCCACCAAGAAGTCCAATCCAGGGATGGTAAAATGTCATATGGCAGGGTTTAATTCTACCATCTCTTCTCACTCACCTGAGCAAGGCTGATACAACTTCTAGTGGGGCTGATAATGGCTCAGAGTGAGATCTCCAATCCAGAACTTCCTATTCAGCTGGTGAGCATTACCTTCAAACTAAAATCTCAGGGCCTGCCGGTGTTGGCATCCTTGAATATCAGGGCTACTCGCTTATAAAGGTAATGAGAGATTGTGCATGTTTGAAATTCTTCGACCATGAAAAAGCAGAATGTCAGTAAGTTGGATGGAGTTACTGAGCCTGGTCATTGGGCAAGGAACTTTTAGCAAAGAGTCTTACCTTTCATCAGAATTTGCCAGATTTAGCCTATTTCTGCTTTTAATCCAAGGAGTTTGTTTTTCAGCCCGGAATCCACAGCTGAGAAAAGTAAAGGTACACGCTGAAAGTTTTTGGAAAGACACTACTTAGCCTGTTAAAGAAAGTTGGCTAAAGTATCATATAAAGGAAATA
The DNA here is from genome assembly GCA_013397815.1 of Aleadryas rufinucha. Classification (NCBI taxonomy): domain Eukaryota; kingdom Metazoa; phylum Chordata; class Aves; order Passeriformes; genus Aleadryas; species Aleadryas rufinucha. The sequence goes on from VZTH01006222.1 coordinate 114,549, forward strand.
TTTTTATCATAATTATTATGATTTTTTTCACTTCTATGATGTCTCTTTTTAAACGTTATTCAAACCAGGTTCTCATTCCTAGGAAAGGTCAAAAATTGCAGTAGACTCACAAATTCAGGCTAGCCATTAGCAAATAAGAGTTTATGGAAAACTCATAAAGCACCTAAAGTGCCAGCTTATGTAATGTATCTAACATAATAAACACTCTGACAGGAGTCTAGGAGTGGAAAAAATGCAGTTCGTTATTATAAAATATTTGAACATAGTCAAGACTAGAAATTGATCAAACTGTGTGAGCCAGAAGGCTTTGTCATGAAGCCTGAAAATCCAGGAGACCTTCAGCTTGTTGGGAGGAAGCATTTTAGCAAACCCTGCAGGGTGAATTGTTAATGCAAACGTATATTCACAGTGATCTCAGAAGTTGTGTGGGAGAGTTTTTTGGCACAGCCATTGTTAGATTCGTACACCACTGTACAAACAACTGTCTGGTTTTAGATTACAACAACTATACTGTACTGGCAGTGAGACCAAGTAATGCAGGGGGAACAGAGCATATCACTCATTTCTGTTGCTCAGATGCCTTTTAAACAAAGTCCGTGAGAAAGCCAGTCATTGATGGCTAGTTGGCACGGGGTTAGGCTGTTTTCCTGAGCAAGGGTATTCCCACAACAGCTATAGTCACCTGGTATTGTACAAACTACCTGCTCAGAGGCGTTTGATTTGACACTCCCTCGTTGCGCTATTTTTGGCACACTCCTTCCTAATTTGTGATTAACAAGGTTAGGTTGTTTTCACTTTGTAAGGACTATTTATCGTTCAAGAGGAGATTTCCCCCCATCCCTTCCCACTCCTAGAGTTCATCAATAGCACGATTTTAGTCTTAACATGTGACCACAGTAATACAGTCATGTTAACTAATTAAAAAAAGGAGAGCTGATTATGAAATACAGAGTACTAACTAGAAACATATGAACAATGTACTGCATTTATGCAACAGAAGAGAAGTAGATCATGACAAGACTTTGTATGATGGTGTCACAACTAACATGCCTCCTTCAAGCAGACTATGCTGTTTAGCAGTTCCAAAACAGAATAAAGTCACATGGGATAGAAACTGTAGAATAAACTGAAACTTGAAATAATAGTAGGACTCAGTGGCCCAATCATTTTGGCCTTGAACACAATGGGAGTTTTATGGCTGAATTCAGTGGGAGCAGGAACAAGTCTGGAATAGTTATCTAAGATGAATTTGTAAATTCCTAGGAGAGATCAATGTGACATAACACAGTGCCCATAAATTAGATGTAAGGGCATTTTAAGTGGCCTGTATATAAACTTGATTTAGGATGAAGTTATTAAAAGGACTGAATGCTGGAACAATTGTGCTCCCACTGAATTCAGTACCAAAAAATAAATTAAAAAAAATTAAATCTTTTAGTATTTATTGTAAAACCTTAACGTTTGTAAATCTTCAAATAGGGACAGAAAAAAATTGATTTAACCTGTTTTCATCTATATTGTGAACCCCTCAAAACAACACAGCAATATGTGAGGCAGCAAACAGCTCTAACCAGAAATTACTGCAATATACAGGGGGTCATCTATGCTGATTAATGTTAGCTGTACCTTCCAACAGTCAACAGTTGTATTGGGCTGAGATAGATAGCAAGTACACATGCAAATAGCAAAAGGAACAGCTGTGATTTCAAGAAGAGGTATTGTACTTTATGGAGCTGTATAAGCACTGTAGTTTTCCCAAGTGAAAGTACTTTTGAAGTAAATCATCTGGGTGAATGCAAGGTGAGAAATACATGACAGAGATATCAGCCACAGGTCTAGGAGAGTGGCTTGTATCAGGCTGCCAATATCAGTGATCCTGACCTCTTTGACAGGTCAGCTACATGTACTAAGGGTGGGATCCAAATCCTATATTGTTGCCCATCTAAAAAAATATGAGGTTCCTAGTCTAAGCCAGCAATTGAGAAAACATCGTCCCATTGCAAAACAAGTGTGAGAAGAGGTGTGATGAAATCTACTCTGGAGGAGCTTGTCTCCTTCCAGGGACAACGGCAGGAGTCTTTGGCTGAAATGCCAAACTTTTGGACTGCTCATGGTGCATGAGATGCATCTAAGGACAGTGGCTGCAAAATGCCTGCCTGGAAGCTCCCTTCTTCCTCGCTATGCATGCCTGTCTCTTCTGATGCAGCTGAATGTTGTTAGTGGGTAACTTGAGCCTGAACATCTAGAGAGCTGGATCTGTACTTGCATCCCTAGATCCCCACTCTGCTTGCTTTGCCAGTTGAGCTATCTTCATGCCCTCTTAACAGACTGCACCAATCCCTTATGCTTGTCCTACTGTGCCAAACCTGTGCGGTTCTGTTGCAGTTCTCATTTCCTCTGGTTGTCTATAGCAGATGGGTCCATCACCAAAGCTTTGTTTGTGCTGTGGCTGGATAGACTCTTTCCCCATCCTTGCCCTGTAACAGGATGTAGCAAGCCTTGCTGCAGCTGTATGTCTTTGCTGAGCCCCAAGACTGCACTTAGAATAAGCACTGGGACATCAGAGTGCAAAAACCTGGTGGATAGCCCTACATGCAATTGGCAGTTTCCAGGTCTCCATCTGCCCTGAGCATGCCTCTCAGTTCAGAACTCCCTTTCTTCCTCTGGGCTTTCCTCCCACATTTTCCTGCCTTCCTGGTAGCCTTCTTTCTGCCTCAGGGTCTTCTACTGGTATCAGTTTATGCTTTAAGGAGTTGTGGCCCAGAAACATTGGTTGCAGGCTGCAGCCAACAATAAGATGGCCATCATTTTCAGCTCTTACAAACCTATCCAATACTTGCTCCCTCTCTGTTTTGTCCTCTTACTAGATACGCCCTTTGGTGCAGAGATGCAAATCTCAGCTAGCTTTGATCTCATGAATACAAATGTTGTTTTTATTAACCTTCCAAATGACTCGTGTACTGGGGCACATCCTGCTTTCAGTTAGTCAAATGAAAGTAATGTTTCTGCTTGATTTCTTTTCTGCTTTCCAGGTACTTGTGTTGCTTTGATATAATTTTACACAACAGTGTTCTTATTTTTGTGTGCCTTTTTGATTAGTTGGTCACTTACATGTTATTATCCTCCACTGATAATTCTTCACTTTTGCTCCTAGGTATAGCTGCCTACCTTTACTAAAAAGTGAAACATGGGTAAGAGACACAAGCATAACCAAATGTAATGCAGTGTACTTTAGGAAGTCATTACACTTGTTCATTTGAATTCTTTATTGCTTGTTTTTCTTATGAAGTATCAGGAAATATGCAGATTACCATTTGGTTTTATTACTTAAGAGTTCCAGTTATGCTTACTTTAGATTAAAGTCATTGTTGTCACAATAGCTCTTCCACTTCATTGCAATGGATTGAGATTGCAGCCAAATGCATTCAGTATAAATGGGTTCTGCTACACCTCCAAGACCTCCTGCCTGGATTAGGTTGGGTTTTTAAGCTGGGAAATGACATATCTGAGCTGTGATCTGTTGTGCTACCCAGGCAAGTCTATTTAAAAGCACATTCCATTGTAAATATAGCAATAAAATACCACACTAGCAAACCTTCTTGATAAGGGTAAAAGCAATACATCCAAATCCAATCTAAATTTGACATTGCCTAGAACAAGAAATCACATTGATAAGTCAGGATTCATTTACAAGGCCATAAATGGGTGGGCAGCTATAATTTGGTTATTAAACTTGTAAAATATATTGATGGCATGCAAGGGCTAAATAAATAATTTACTACAAGAAAATTGGAAATCTTTACACAGTACTTAATTGACCAGCCACTCTCTCATGTTCTTGATAGTTTCCTATTTTGCATTTTTTTTTTTTATTTTTCACACACTGAAATGTTTCCCATGTGTATTTTTTTCCAACTTCAGTGGATGTTCATAAGTCACTATATTTCTGCACACATAGCCTGTTTCCATCTTTGTTCCATCAGTCAATTACATTCTTTTTGACATTTTCATTTGTTTGCTTAAAAGTGTGAATTAATCAAATGCCTTTTCTGGGCACAGCTAAGCTAGTGTTATTCTTAAGATTAAAATAAAATCACCTCAGTGATCAGGCTGACTTTGAATGTTAGTTAAATCTATTTCCAGTGCAAAGCAGACCAAGTTAATGGGTATTCCAGTGATCACAGTGAGAGTGGGATTGGCAGCTTTACATAAGTTTATAAAAATTCTTGTGACCACCTCACTGGCCAGCGTAACTCAGGGTAGTTGCAGTGAGGCCAATGAATTTTGGCCTTAAAGGGGTTTTTCCATCCACACATATTGAAAATCTGGTGTGAGATTACATATAAGGCCTTGATTGACTCTGCCCTTCAAAGCACCCCAACCAAACCTACTGAAGGTGTAAGATTTTGTTTTTAAAACATCACACTTGCTTTTTGTTAGATTTCTCTTCTAAAACCAGACCTCCATGGTACCCTCTCACCACCTTTTCCTGTGACCCAAAGAAGAGAAGTGGGGGCTTTCATCCACCTCCCCAGCTATTGCCATTTCCTTGGGTGGCTGTGGTGCTACTGTACACGATGACATCCCTTTGCTGCTCACGTGGACTCTCCATGTCTTTGCTGGAGCAGTGAGAGGACAAAAATGTTCCTTTATTTACCCCATTTGGGGTACTGTGGGATCACTGTGCAGTGGCTTTTACTGATTAAAAATTGCAACTCCTTTTTAGATGAATCATAGATTCATAGAATCTGGGCAACCTGATCTAGTGGCCCGTGGTGGGATTCCATGATAGAATAGTTTGGGTTGTAAGGGACATTTAAAGGTCATGTAGTTCAACCCCTGAAATGAGCAGGGACATCTTCAACTAGATCAGGTTGCTGAGAGCCCTGTCCAACTCAACCTTGAATGTTTCCAGGGATGGGGCATCCACCACCTCTCTGAGCAATCTGTTCCAGTGCTTCACCACTCTCATCGTAAAAATGTTTCTTCCTTATATCTAGTCTGACTCTATACTTTTTTAGTTTCAAACCATTACCCCTTGTCCTGTTGCTATAAGGAACCACAAAAAGTTTGTTCCCATTTTTCCTATACGTACCCTTTAAGTACTGAAAGGTCATAATAAGGTGATCCTGGAGCCTTCTCTTCTCTGGGCTGAATAACCCTGACTGTCTCAGCCTGTTTTCATAGAAAGGGGGAGTTCAAATTCCTCTTGCTCTTTTATGGTTCATTCTCATCTTTAGTCTTCCACAGCAACCTACTGTGCAAAGAATTACGCTCTTAGACAGGCGGTGGTGGTGCTTCCTCAGACAGACATCCTTGGAGCGCTTCCCACTGGAAGCGCATGCAGAAGAGGTGTTTTGCTACTATAGTCTGTACAAGTTTCCCAGGAGATATAAGGTAGAGTGCCAGAGGACTTGCAGGCATTACTGCTTCTCTGTGAGGGTTTTTCCCAAGATCAAATGCCATGACGAAACACATGCTTTGCCGTGCCAACTCATATACCAGACCCCAGGTGAGAAAAGTAGAAGTAAATCCAGAGGGAGTGAAAATTTGGGGTAAGCAAAGGGACAGCTTTCCTCCAGCTGCTCTGGGTCACTGCCATCAGCTTCCTGATTGTTACAGGCACACAGAGACTCCCTTCTAATTCTGCTTTCCACCTGCCCTCTCCAATAACTTCCTTTAAAATGGGAGTTATTTTTGCTCAAAATATTTCCATTGTTTTCTAAGGAATGTCACCCCCTCCCATCTGGGACCCTGCCCCATGGGTCAAATTGACACCACTTTGCTTAGCAGCTATACGACCATTTTGGAGCCCAGACCTAGGTTCAGAGTAAAATATTTAGGGAATGAGGGGAAAGTCCTGTGTTCTTTGGATGGTCATAGGGTGGGATGGTTATATTTTTTAAAAAGGCTTGTTGTACTCAAATTCAGGCATTAAAAAGCCTCTTGGCTGTAGGAGAAAGGGTACACGGTGGTGGAACTTGCATTCTAGGGAGCCAGAAGAAAGAAAAGCTCAATGCTCTGCTTTACATGTTTGCAGGATGCTGCTGCCTGAGGGAGTAAGAACACGCTTACAACCCCACATGGATTGCCCAGGCTTTGTCCAGGTGCATGAAACAAGCAAGGCCACACATCTGCTTACTTCCTGGGGATTAGAACTTGGAGGATGGGAAATGAATAGAGCCTGGGGTCCTTTCTCTCTGGCCAGCTCAGCTGAGATGGTGAGTGCTTGGGGGGGGTTGAGGGAGGAAGGGTGGAATATTATTTTATTTCTGATTTAGGCCAGAGGTAAATGACTGCCTGAGGGAATGGGAGAGGAGAAGGTGTGTCGCTGAGTTACAGTGCCTCAGGGGGTTCCTGCTGCAATGGCACAACTATGTAGTATGCCCCCCGGGGGACTGCATCTGAAATAAAAATGTAGCCTGTTACTTATTGGCATTAATGTTCACTTACTAATGTCTTTTATTGCTTAACTCTTCTATTTTGGCACCTGGGTAACTGCTTAGGTTCTTTTAAATTCACTGGACCAAATTCAGAGATCACATATCAAGAGATCTACATAGAGTTCCCAGTTGGCAGACTAGAGTGGATTGAAAGTAGTAAATTTAAGAAAGACTAGGGAGAGAGTTGTAATGAATTAAAGGATCATGGTAGATAAGATTCCTGCTCCTTGAACATTATTTCTGAAACTGAGTAGTCTCTCAGTGAAAAACGATTTTGACTCAGAGTCAGGAATTGCTTGTGGGCTCCTAGAACTAAAGAATCCTTTGTGAAATCTTTATAGAACTTGGTGGTATAACATCTTAATTCTGCACTAATATAAAGGTCACAGACAAAACAACATGATGATAGCCTTAGATGAGGCTTTCCATGAATAATCCCAACAGTAAACCTGTCCTCAACATGAAAAGAACACCCGATGTTCAGTACATTTCCATGATCAAACCTCTACCATCTATTTCCTTATTTAAGTACCCTGAAGCAAGTCACCACCCTGTCTGCACTCTATTCCATAAATCAGACACTATGTTTTTTACTGGGCGTTTCTCTGGGTCCTTGGCTACTTGTGGGAAAATAAGTAAGAAAGAGTCTTCCTCACTCAGTGCATCTTGGTGGCAAGGAGCTCAATGATAGTGGCACTGGCTCAGCCCCAAACAGTGCCCATGCTGTGCATGGGCATGGATGTTGGGGGAGTATTGTTTAGTTTTCTGGCCTTGGCTAGCAGACTTGTGGCTAGTTGTTTGCTATTGAGAATGCTGCTGTCAGGTTTCTTTCTCAGCCCATCACTTGGTGCCCATCATGCTGTTCCATGTCACCTCCCACTTGCAGAATGTCTGCATTTGCTTGCTCTCTCTCACATCCCTTTCTAGTACTTCCATCTCTTGCTTCTCATCAGTATGCATCCTGAAAAAATACTTTGTGCTGTCTGATCTATTTTTCTTCAGCTATGGAAGGTACATTCCTAAATCCTTTCCAAACAACCTCATTATCTGCAGTGGAATGCTGTCTTGACTTTCTGTGGCTCCAAAAAGGCCTCTGGACCCAGTGCCTACAATGGGCACCCCTGCTCCCTCATTAGCACCTACCCATCCAGTGTTTCCTGTCTTTTAAGAGAGAGGGAAAAAAAATGTTTTTACTGTTTGTACAGCTCCTTGCACCCTGGGACTGACGTCATTGCTCTAGCCATACAAATACATGTAATAGTATCTTCCCCAAAAGCCACGGCCATCTTCCATAAGATTTGAAATTACATGCTAGCACAAGGGTACTCCCATGCTACTGAGCTATCACACAGCAGCTGTGAAGGAGCAGGGGTAAAAGGGTATATACAGGGCTCCTCAGTAAGGCAGCAGGAGGAGGAGAACTAGCTCTGTGTATTTAGTTACAGTTAATTATAAGTTTATGACCTTATGATGCAACTGTTGTAACCCTTGCTCAATATACTTTTCAGAGCATGCTGAACATTCAGAGGGGGTGTATTTTATGGCTGTAGTGTTTGCTTGAGCTGTGCAGATAAGAGAACTGTAGAGGTCTCTGCGCATGACAGAGTGGAGCCATTTTGGCTGTGTGGTATTGGCGGGAGCTGAGAGTCTCTGTCAAAAGAGCTTGTGAATTGTAGATGTAAGCCTCACTGATCTGCCACCCTGTGCTTTCTCTGGCAGCAGCGGTTGAAGTTGGTTCTTGCACGTTAAGAGGGGAGGAAAGCTAAGGGAGGGAGTAGGTGTCAGTAACTCATAAGGGAAACCAGAATTGGATTTTTTCCCCCTTAATCGAGGCAGCTTTGGAATTTGACATTTGTTTCACCCAAAGATTTTCAAATGCTGTACAGTTTTTTTTCACCCAGTTCATATATATTATGCTCATTTTATGGGTAAGCGAACAGATTCAGAAAGAGTAAATAGAGTGTCATATGAATAGATTAAAAGACCCTTGAAATCTTAATTCACTTGATCCCACTTAATGCCTTCAAGATGTATTAACAGGACAAAAAGAAGTTTAATCGAAGCGCATCAAACTCAGTTTAGGCACTGTAACTCTTCTACTTAAAAGGGTAGCTACATAAATAAAAATAAGGAAGCATTAGCTTGCATTTCCCTGGAAAATAAGTGAGCGGGAATGCATGCCACATCCTGGCTGGCATTTTAATCTCATCATAGAAAAGCTCTTTCCCTACTGCGCTTTCCATGATGCACAATGCAAATGCAGTCTGAACACAACAGAACTAATTGAACAATCACAGCAAAGGAGGTCAAAACCCAACAAACAGTGTAGCATCTAAAATGACTCTGGAGGATTTTAACAGATGGACACTTGTAAATCTAACAGGATTTCCTACTGGTGAGAATGCCTTAGGTAAAATTCAGAATGTCTCATTAAATTGTCAGCCAGCTATGAGGCATTGCTTATGCGAATACGAACAGCTCTGCAGCTTTACTGTAAATACACACAACCGTGTATTAACATAGGCCTGAAAAGCAACATTTGGATGTGAGTTCAATTAGAAAGCCTGATCAAAACTGAAGAAGGATCAGATGTAATGTTTCTGGCTGGGATCCATTAGAGAGATACAGCAGGGAAGTTAAGCCAGGGGTCAGGCTTTTCCTCTCCCTGTTCTCCAAGCTGTATGGCTTTGCCTGTGTGCACTTCCATGTAAATTTGCAAATCAGTTTGGTCTAGACTTCTCTAAGTCCTTTTGCTATTGCTTTCTAGTAACCTCCTGTGTTCTTAGGCTGTTGATGAAATCAACTGGCATCAGCAGACCCAGTACAGGTATAATAACGCTCTGTCTCCCAAGTAGATGCTCCCATGCCAAGAATTTGAATGTAGGCTAGCACAACAACACAGCAGTTACACGTTTCCATTTTTACACATTTGTTTTACATAGTGCCAGTGATCTGGATAAGGACAATTAGTCTGTTTCTCACCAGAGAAATTAGTCTGGTTGTGCCCCTTTACCTCCTCCAGCAGCCCTACTGCTTATGAGATCTGCGAGCCTGTTGTTCAAATCCACATTCCTGTACAGTCCCACTTTCTCGGTAAGAAATAGTCTCTGCTGGGTTTATTGGCATTTCTCACAGTATCTGAGTTCAAAGAAAATGATTACAAGTTAAGACAGAGCTCTGTTCTTTAAAGCACCACAGCGTATAGATCTGTTGAGTGATATATAACATAGAACAACTTCCAACTGAGGAAAGCTTAACACAGCTCGGGCTAGCTTGCTGATAGCTGCTCAGCTCCTAGAATTACTGCTTACAAACCATAAAGACCCCAGCTTGAGTTTCATGGAGGGAGGGGGGAGATGTGTGTTGTGCACACCGCAAGTACAGCCACAGGGTGGGTAACCCGCCAACTTCCTAACCTCAGCCAAAAATTCTGGCCACTGCCTGACAGTCAGAGTATGTGTATTTGCTGTCTATCAGTGGCAGCAAAACAGCCTAAAGTCAAAAAAGAATTGTGTGAAAACACTGAGTTCAGTCGTGGGACTATTAGCATGCCAAATCAATGAGCTTGGTGTCTGTTAAAACTACCCTTCACTTCCGTGATATTTTTGGCAAGGAAATGGGCTGTAAATATAAACAGATCACTTCTCTCCTTACTGAAAAGCAGGCACCTCAGAGGGAGGAAGCACACTGCATGTTTATTAGAGCCACAGATTCCACACAAGATCTTAGAACGGGCATGCAGGGGTAAATTCCTGGTCGAGCTAAGAGACTAAGGGAAGGACAAGCTAACTATGAGAGAAAAACATGTGCAGTGTATCCCCTAAACCACAGAATACGCCTCTGTTGGGGACTGCTTGCACTACTGAGAGTGGGGTAATTGTGCCAGAACAGGACACATGGGTCTGTGATTATTGACCAAATCCTTCAGCACAGAACACATGCAGCATTCCCGGGCTGGAATAATAACCATGGAATTTTGTTCCCATACAGCATCTGGCTGGAGAGCCCTCATCTCTCAAACACCCTCCTCCCTCTCCAAAGGCGCTTGTATTCCAGACTGGCACTGGAGAAAAAGCATCAAATATGTATGCATTAAGAGTGTGTTATGGTAAGATGCCCACACTGGTACAAAAATTGATCTTGGTGTCACTGTAATTCAAGAGTAAACAGTGCACGCTGCATTGTTTCACTAAATGAAGCAAATGCAATCTTCAATACAGCTTTAACAAAAAAAATGTAGACCACAAATGTCAGGTAAGATTCCTCAATTATGTTATATGAACACTTTCTTTACTGCAGATGATCAGAAGTGCAAATTACTTTTAATAGAAAATTGTTGTGGGCCATGAGGAACTTATTAAAAATCCATTGTTTAAAGACTATCTTCTGTAGAGATTACTAAATTTTCTTCTTTTTTCCCATACAAGTTTTTCCATCTTAACTGACCACTTTTATCTGACTTCTTTCATCACCAAGCATACACTAGTACATTATTAGTTCATCAGAAACTTAATGATCCACACCCCTCCTTTTATCTTTCAGCATTCATCTCATTTCTTCATACTTGTTTATAAATTGAGTCTTAAGGAAAGAAGAAGGAAAATTATTAGATTAAGATATCCTAAACCTTCAAAACAAGAAGGCTGTGAAAACAGACATGAAGTTGGAAATCCTATATTTGTTTATCCGTGCCCAGTGCATGTTAGAGTCCTTAACCAGAAAAAGTAATAAATGGTTGGGAGTGATCCTGGTTGTTGTGGTTATGAAGCTGCAGTGGTAGATCGGGGAGAATCAGGTATCAAATCTGTGCAGTGGGAGAAACCCCACCAAGAGCCCTGAGAGCTGCAGTGGTATCCCATCCTGCTTCCATCCTGCTTCCTGAGCCTGCTTGGCAGGTGACCAAGTAATGTGCCTTTCTCCTACACTTTGGCAAATCAAAGAACTCTAAAAGATTTGTGAGATGTGACTCGGCAAAAACCTTGTTAAGTCTTCCCTCTTATTATACACATTTCTGTGAATAGCTACTAACATTCTTCTCTGCTATAACCTCTACCAGGGTGCATGGCAGAGGAATCAGATTTACTGATCTATAATTCCCATAATCCCCCCAAGAGCCTTTTTTGGTATCATCTTTGTTACTTCATATTCATCTGATGTTAGGGTATATTTGATCAGTAATTTACCTGTACCACAATTAATAAAGCATTTCTGGACTTCAGTTTGTTTAGACCTCATGTGTAAACATTACCTGATTTTGGAAATTTCTTATTGTTCCATTTACTGAGTTACCCTACAGCCTGCATTATTACGACTAGAATATGAAAATGATCCCTAGATTCCTAGAATCATAAAATCATAGTCACAGAACGGTTTGGATTGGAAGGGACTTTTAAAGGTCATCTTGTCCAACCCCATGCAATGACCAGGGGTGTCTTCAATTAAATCAGGTTGCTCAGAGTCCCATCCAACCTGACCTTGAATGTTTCCAGGGAGGGGGCAACTGCAACCTCTCTGTAGATTCATTCCTTTAAAGAACAGCTGTGTAGTAAGATAAAGTCTTCCTGGTGAGCATAAATGCAAAAGATTGATTTAGATTATCAGTGACAGTTTTATTTTTCCTAACAGTTCCTTTTAGATTTTGTTAATATTTCCACCATGCCTGGTCTTTGGAAGGCATCCTGTTTCTGATAAATCTGTTATTATTAGTTTTATGGCTGTAGCATAAAATCTGAATCTAGATTTGAACTTTCTGAGATTTTAGAGGTTCAGATTTGGACTATTATAAAAATAGGAACAATATGTGGAGCCTGGGGCAAGGCTCTGAGCCTAACATTCCTTGCAAACAGGCAGAGGCCTTGCAAGGTGACTGGGTGAATTAGCGTGGTTCCAGGTATTCATTTTCAGCTCATTTATTCAACATTTGACTACTCACAAGAAAAAATACATTGTTCATGCTCTCCAAATGAGGCACAGGAACCTGGTGATTTTCTCTTCAGGTATAAACATCACCAGGCCTGCACAAAACTCCCCCCAGTGTACAAGATAGTCTGGAAGTTCTTCACTGTTGATGATCATGTAGGAGAAAAAAGGGAGCCACCTGTGAGACAAAGCCTTTATGTTTATCTCTTACAGGTCTGTTGGCCAGTAGTTGTTGGATCATCTACAGGGAGCACCTACACATTTGCTGTTTTGTTATGAGCCACTGCCAGCTCGCTACAACCAACTTCTGAGCTGACTACCAGCCACATAGCTGTAGGGAGAGTAATGCCCCAGATAATTAAACCCTTCTGAGAGACAGGTATATTACCACTAATCTGAGAAGACCCAGCTTTTAGCTATTTTGTGGTGTAGGCTTACATCTGTTGGGATTGCACCATTTAGGATCTTCCGCCCAACAGGCAGATTTACAGACCTGCCTTGAGGAACATGACTGACTGGTTGACTTCTGATTCTCTCCTCCAAACCAGCAACCTCACTGCTAAGAGTAAAAGATGACCCTTCTGACAGGTGTCCATCTATTTTCTTTGCCATCTTCTCCTTCCCTGGTATATATATATCCCATGTGTTTGCAGTATGTCAGCCCTTGTTGTAACTTCATATTCTGTCATTGAAACAAGACACACAGGTGAATAAATACATTAAAATGATGGTGGTGCATTTGGGATGTGCTGTGCTGGTTTTCTGTCATGCCATTTCACATAAGGCAGGTGAGTAAGGAGAAATTATGTTTACTTCAATCAACTTAATTCGATAAAAATAAACCTGGTGGGCAAGGTTAAATTTTGATGGGCTGTTTTTTAATTCCTACCTACATACATCAACTCTCTAAATACGAAATAAACTCATTGACAAACTCTCACTGTGTGATGTTTACCTTACTTGTACTAAATGAAATTATTAGTTGTCAGAAAGATAAGAGCAACGTGAAGAGAGGAAGAAAGAAACCAGCCCAAGTGGCTTATTTAAAAAAAAAATTAAAAATTTTCTAATTTGCAATTTCTGCTCATGCATTATATTTTCCCTGAAAACTCATGGCCTAATCTAAGTACAGCAGTACCAAAGACCTGATTTACCCTGCACACCAAGTACAGCAAATATCTTTCCCATGTAAAGAAAAGAAAGCTTTTCTATAATTGAGCTCTCCACAAGAAGAAAATGGAAAAGGCAGGGGAAGACAACTACTGATATTATTAACTTCTTATATGCAGTTTTAAAAGATTATTCAGACAACTATAAAAGCTTTTTTTGTGTGTGTGTTTTTGTCTTTCCTTTTTGTAGGAAAAGAAGCCATTCTTCTGGTGGTAAAATTCATGTATAAAGAGGTAAACTCTGAAGCAATTGATTGCACTTTCAGTAAGCATATTTCTGACAATTCACTAAATACCAAAAGCTTTATCTGCCAGGAGAAGTAGAATGTGGAAGCAATGCAGACACTCTGAAGCAAAAGAATGCTTATATTGGAGGAGAAGGAGAAGTGTATAAAGAACCTCACTTACACTTGAATAACAACTATTAAAAAGTCATAAGACCCTGATAGACTTTTTCTGTCCTTTTTTTTTTTAAATCCAGTCAAGCAGCATGTGTCTGTTGTTGCTACTCATCCACTGCTTTGTCACCTCTGCAGAGAAGGAGGAATTTAGATTGTATTTCCAACACAAATGCAGTTGCAAGGAATACATACTATGTTCGCAAAACAAAACCATCTCACTCGGCTCTCCTGGGCTAGGGAGCATTCTGCTGAGGGTGCTGATCCTTACAGAGCTGGAAAGCCAAGAGCAGTACCAGGCATCCTGAACCTCCACACTACCATCTTTCTTGAATATGCTGAGAAAATGTTGGTGCAGAGAGGAGTTTCAACTCCCTGCCACACTTTTCAGTGAGTAAAGGCCTCCATCTGCTCTCAAGTCACTGCTAGCGTGCATGTTAAGCAGGTCCTGCATGGTGACAGCAGACCTGTTTTCTCTGAGTGTTCCAGGAATTACCGAATCTTATTGAACTGAACATGTGAGCAAAGTGTCTCTCTGTGGCAATAAGGTATGTGGTGGAAATTTATAACAAAAATGTTTTGGCAATCCATTCATGCTCATAATAATCCTTCCAAATGGCACTACTGGGAGAAGACCTGATCCTATCTTGATATATAGACCAACTTGGCTCTCTGATTGAATCCAGGATCAGCAGAAAGCAAAATGCAGTGAGACCATGTTGGCTCCATCAGTTTTTGAACCTTGAATTAGGTGAGCTCAGCTAGGACCCAGGCCTGGGAGCCAGCGTGAAATCCTTGAGGCTACTAAGTGTCCCAAATTAATGATTACTTGAAAGTTCTTGGAGAACTTTTAATTTTCCATGTGAATCCAGTGCACTGTCTCCAAATAGGTGGGTATTATAATGCCTTATGTTTAGGCACATACCTGCAGCACCTGAGCACATCTTGTGCAGCTGGCAAAGGTTGCCAATGTTGTGCTTTTGCTTGGGAATCCAGCAATGAGGGCTTTCCTCTGAGATATGAAAGACCTGAGACCAAACCATTCTTCTGCCTGCTGGGACATGCATGCACATCCTCTTTGAAAAGCCCCATTGCCCCAGGCAATGTGGGAAATTAGATTCAACCACTTCTGCTGAAGCTGCTCTGCTACATGTAGGGTAGTTAAATATTCGTGCTGAGGAACTAAGGAGAAAGAACAGCCTATGGGTGGTTGGGGCCAAGCAGAAGTACTGTTACCTGCTCCTCACAAGGACACCATCTTCTCCTCTTCTTGGACATCCTTGTCTGTGCTCTGACATTGAGTGATAACTGATGCTGGGATCTCCAGTGAATCACTGGAGAGAGGTGCAGGATGTGCTGCAGACAGGTGGGTGGAAGACAGGAGGAAGAAGAGTCTCCAGCCGCTCCAAGCCCTTTATTTTTGCCCTGATTGGGCAGCCTCTCCTTTCCAAGATCTCTACAGGGGATAACAACATTTATTCTAAAGAGTATTTCATTCTAACATACAGTGGTTAAGCTTCACAGAAGAAAGAAAGGCTTTCCCACCCCAGAGCGCTGTGAGAGCGTGCATGCTCTTGTACAGTAACTGCTCAGGTCCCTTTGGGCTTAAGGCATCAAAGGCACTAAATGTGACAGTGGCACCTAAGTCCTCTAGCAGAACCAGCTGTAATTGCCTGCTAGCTGAAAACCACACCCATGTACAGTATTCATACATGTGTTTGTTTACATCTTCCAGAGGGAAAACAAATAAAACAATCAATGTAACTTACGGAAACAATGCGACAAAAAAAATTCACATAAAATATTTTCTGAAGTGATCAATTTTTTTAGCAGTTCAAAAATCTTGGAGGTAAGGAAGTAATTAATGAATATTTTCTTTTAAAGAAATAATTGATTCATTTTTATTTTAGAAAAAGATGTAAAATTACCCAATGGCATTAGACAACAAAAATTCTTCCAATAAAATGACATGGTTTCTGCTGTAGGAAGATTTTGCCTGAAATAATTTTGAAGTCCCTGAAATGAATACACACTGTAGTATATCGTAGTTCTGTGGGCTGTGACACGTGCATCTACAAGAGCTATTGCACACAATGCATGTGTAGAATCTTATGCACCAATTTTGCATCAAGGGAAGTACTCTCTTCGACATCGATGGGAATTGGAGAGGCCCTTAAGGAGGAGAAGAGTATATCATAACAGAAACAAAGCTTAGTTTAAATGTGAATCACAAAGCTGCCATTGAGTTTATGCTCAGTTTAACCTATTAAACAATGTGAGTTGAGCAAAAATTACTCATTTCCATACTGCTGATTTTGCAGACTTCAGAAACCCTGAGCATGAAATAAATAACTTGCTCTTAATAACTTTCTGTGTGGATAATATATTTAAATGTAGGAAAATGTAAATGATGTATTTTTATTGCATTGCTGGTTACCTCTTTGTATCAATCCAGCTAAATGCAGAAGTTTAAATGTACAAGGAACTGCCTAAAAAGATTTGTCTGTTCTTCACAAATAAAACAGTGGTTGACCATGCTGTTATGGCAGGTTCCGAAGATTAAGTCAACTCTACAAATATAATCAGTACTGTATTTCCTGCATGCCTGGCCTGACTGCATAGCTCTGTCTGTATTATAAAAATGCAGTGATAAAATTGCACAGATAAAGAAAAGACTGGATGTCACTGTACGCAAATCTGTGTAATATTCCTCTATGCCATTTTCCATTAGATGGGTTTCCTGTGTCAATATACTGTGGTTATTCATAAAGACAGGACTCTGAAAACACAAGATCACTCTAAAGGGCTCTTAGCACTTGAGAAAGGTGTAGCTGCTGTGTGTTTGGTGGTGGGTTTTTTTTTGTGCATGTTT
Organism: Aleadryas rufinucha; assembly: GCA_013397815.1. Taxonomy (NCBI): domain Eukaryota; kingdom Metazoa; phylum Chordata; class Aves; order Passeriformes; genus Aleadryas; species Aleadryas rufinucha. The sequence continues at coordinate 131,350 of VZTH01006222.1, forward strand.
GTTTGTTTGTTTTTTGTTGGTTCTTTATTTTTTAAATAAATAGAGTGAACATTTCTTAGAACTAATGCTTTGGGAGTTTAAAAGAGAAATTGTGCATATTGCAAGACATATTAGGGAATGCCAGGAAAATTGGTGGTTATGAAATTTGTTTGCTTTTCTGATGGCCAATTTGCTGATAGGATAAATTTTTATGAAATTGTCCCCAGTCTTGATAGGTAAAGCTATGGTCACTTATTGCATAGCTGCTTACCTCTGTGAAGTCTTTTAACCAGTCTTTTTCTACTGGACCTGGTCTATGACCTTTTTGAACTTGAAATCTTAATACCACACATAAAACTGGACAAAGAATATGCAAAAACCTCTTACCTTTTCAAATTCCTACCATGAACCTTAGTTTGTCCATTTTCTCCCTTTTACTGCCTTTTCCTTCCAGGTTTCTTTTCTTGTATCTCTTTTTTCTTGTCATGACCACAAAGAATTGAGAAACAAAGCTGTGCTCACTTCCTGCAGACATATAATTTCTGCAAAGAGCTGAGTCCCTTGTACCCATAACCATCTTGCCCCAGGCTCTTTCTTTTGAAACATTCCCTCTGGATGTACCTTCCTCGTAGAGCAAAACTGGGTAATCAGATTCTAAGGAGGCACAAACTGTCCGTGGCATCAGGCGACTAAGAGTATTATTGGGGAGCATTAAAATGCATGAGATTATAACTCAATGTTCTTGTAAATATCTCTCATGCTTAGAAATGAACCCACAAAATTTGCACAGGTTTCCATGTAACTCCTTCTGAACTTTCACTTTCTGCTGGTCATACATTCCTCTCTCCTGAGCTCCTGCACCATGAGACCTCTGTCTGTTTTGAGGCTGGTTTTCTTTGGCTTTGCCTAACTAGAAAAATGAATCATGTACAAGAACAGGAGCTGGGCAAAGGGGATACCTACAACAATGCTGTTTGCTCTATGAGTGAAGACAAATTCAAACTTCATGGGTGCACAGTATCCACCCCTCCATCCATCCATCCATCCATCCATCCATGAGACACTGGACACTAACAGTTTCATGTGGGCCAAAAACCTTTTGAGTAAACTGTGACTTCCAGAACTTTGAAAGCATTTAACTACTTCCTGAGGTTGGAGCATAGCAATCTCCTGAGCTGGGCCTATCCTTGGACATGACCTTCTGCAGTGCCCTGCAGCTGTGCAGCAGCTGAACGCATGCACAGCAACACATCCTGCATGACCTATTATTTCTGAAAAAGTCAATGTGCCGAGGGTTGAGCTAAAAATCACAATGGATAACCAGGAAAGGAAAAAAATACTTAACGAGTTTCTAGGAACTGGCATTTGAGTCTCACTGCAAATGAGGGGGAAAAAGGGAGAGAGGGAGGGAGGAGGCATCTGTCTAAGTCTACAAGAATAAATGTCCTCCAAAGCTTTCAGAATCTCCTCTCTCAATATGAATTCATTACCTTATTTACAACAAAAATATTGTATTATGACACATACTGATCTATAAACGTAATATATCATACATGGGCCACTTTACACCCCAATCCAGTTATCTGGATCAGTGCTATAACTCATTTGGGTAAGGGCTGAATTACTTGGGAAACAGATGTCAATTTCATTCTAGATAGTTTTTGGATTATTGTTCCCTGTCTGTTTAAAAATATTAAGTTAAATTAGATTTTAAGATACAGCATGCTTCATTGTGATTTTAGTTGTAAATCCTGTTGAATACATGCTAACTTCCTGCCTTCTTCCTAAGAGAAAGAAGGAAAATAAAAATTTTCAATACAGAATATTTTTTGCTGTATGTGATTTTAAAGCAGTGTGTATGAATGAAACCACCTCTCGAAATAAGCTCGCAAACTTCTAATTACAGATCCCAACAAATTTGCAAGAGTCTCTCTGAAGACATGCTCAGTAAGACTGCAAACTTTGTATAGTTCTTTTTGGTAGTGACTTATTTTTTTGGAATGGATGAAGATCAGATTTGCAGCAATGGAACCCATAACAGGTATACCTCATTAAGCAAGTTTGTGTGCAAAGAACACTGTGCTTTAGCTGTTGCTTTCCTAAAGTGAATTTTGTTTCCCATTTGCTTCTTATCTGATCAGCAAGAATATAATGAGACTGGCTGTATCAAAGCTTTCTGAAGGCAGGGTGCCAAGAGGAAGGAGTCAGGCTCATTTTGGTTGTGCCGAGCAATAGGACAAGAAGCAGTGGGCAGAAACAGGAAGTTCCACCTGAACATATGTGAAAACCTCTTTACTGTGAGGGTTAACCTGCACTGGAACAAGCTGCCCAGACATCGTGGAGTCTTCCTTACTGGAGATACTCAGAAGCCATTTGGACACACTCCAAAATAAAGTGCTCTAGGGGTCTCAGCAGGAGTGAAAATCTTGGACTAGATGACCTCCAGAGGTTCCTTCCAACATTACCCATTGTGTGAATCTGTGTGAAAGGCATGTAGCAAAAGTTTCTCTACCCCAATGAAAAGACATAGTAAATTAGGCCAAGTGTTAAGGGCTTACTATAAAAGTTTTTATCATTCTACATTGTTGCTTTCAAAATCACCAGTTCTAAACTCTATCTTCTATTAACCATTCTTCTTTACTAAATAGGGTTTTTTTGAGTGTCACAGCTCTAAGATTTTACATTCTGATCACACTATGAAATCAATTTTGCCTCTAAGTTATTGCAATCTCCAACAGATCCACCAAATAATTTTGATTCTTCTTTCTTAAAAAAATCCCAACAAATATTTCCATAGATTTCTGTATGTTCCTTTTAAACAGAAGTGATTCTGTTTAGCAAGACCAAATGAAGTTTTGTTCACAATGTGTGTCAAGACGCTCAAAACATAGCCTCATGTATTTCCCAGTGGAGTGACCCCATTAATATTCCACCGTAATGGTCATGTGTATATTGATGCTCCTCTGGCCAGGATTAACAAGCCTTTCTTTCCACATGCCATTTGAAGCATGTTCCTGCCATGACCTATTTGGTACTGGGATGGGAGGGCTAGCTGCAAACTGGAGCACAAGACCATTCACCACAGCCACTGTGGTCGTGGAGTGAGCCTGTGGTCTGTGTGCCAGCCAATTTCAGTCACTGCTGAAATCAAAAAGAGGACTCCTGTGGCCTGTTGGGTACCAGAGGCTTACTGGAGAAAATGTCTCACCTTGTCATGCCTGTCAGACAAAGAAGTTCTTCTTTTGTTTTCTTTCAGGCTAAGCCCCTATGCTACATAGTGATGCTATTCTCAAATACAAAAACTTGAACACATTCACTGAGCCACAGGAAGGACTGTGGTTAAAAGCTCCCATATTATTATTAGCATAGGTGCTGCTAACCCCATGTAAACCTCACAACAGCTGGTAGATGCTGACTTTAGCCATTACTAAAACATTTGTCTTAAGCCACCTGAGGAATGAAACAAAAAGGGTGAAAACACCTACCAGAGCAAAGATAGCCCTCAGAGAAAAATCCAGTATGTTCTGGAGTCTGAAGTAATGGTACTTTCAACTTGGTGTTGATCTCTTACATAGAAGGGCTACACCTCAGACGGGAGGGACTAGACATCAGAGGGTTACCACGTATATTAGTCCTTGACATTATTTTAATGTAACCCAATATGTACATTTGCACATTATATAAAAATCTGCTTTATTTACTAGATATTTGATAATCTCTCCATGCTAACCATCATTAATTTTTTCCTCTAGGTGAAGCAGATGAGATTTTGAAGAGGAAAGTTGCATCCAGCAGAAGAAGATAGAGTTCTCTGAAGTAACAAACCCCAGTGGTTCCTGCTGCTGCAATTGCCATAGAAACAGAAATGCCACTTATACTCCTCTCCCTGCTTTGTAATGCAATATTGCCACTTGAGGGGATTTAGAAGGTCGCATGCAAAGGCCTTGATCCTGCAAGGTTCTGAACATCCCTGGTGAGGTGCTGGAACCCTGGTTCCCAAAGTATTTACATATATCACATCTGTTGATTTTCAAAACCAAAGGAATCTTGAGGTAAAAAGTCTTCTGAGGATGTGAGCTTTTAATTCTTGATGAAAAGTCTGAGGGTTTAGGACTTAATTAATTTCCTCTTGCTACTGTCTGGGACTTCTGCTGTTTAAACAGTGATAGGTCTGGTCTCTTCATAAGTCTGCTTGGTGTTTATCTGAAGTTAGAACAGGTCACAGAAGGCAGCCACTGATGTGGCACAGACATGTCAGTGCAGCCCTGGACACCTTGGTTTAACTTACTCTTTTCATATGCTTATTTTAATTTTATCCAATCAGGTGGCTGAAGCACGATATGTTCCTTAATTACTGCTGAAGGTACCAGAAACTGTCCAGGGCAAGTGGCCAAAAGACTGTCTACAACTTAAATAAAATTTGGGAATTTTTTAGATCCACAGAGGGATCTAATTTTTTACAGAGAAAGGAAACTAGGGTAATAATAATTAAAGTAATATTTACTCCTTAATAAATGCCTATTTTTATACTGGTGTTAGAGGTTAATAGCACTGTTATTTACTCCTCTGCCAAGAAGTACTGAGGGATATGAAATGTAGCAGCCAATAAAGCTGAGCAGTCAGATAAATAACATTCATATTACTCTCTGACAAATTCTTTTGCTACACGGGGATATAAATAACACTAAGAAAGCAGTTCCTACATTACAAGTTTACTGATGTGTAAAATGTAATTTTAAAAAGAGCCCAAAGCACCAGGAGTGTGACTTGCTGTAACATGATCTATAGGAAGAGATACGTGGCATATCTAACACCTGTAAGGAGATTAAACTGGGGAAGTGAGACATCTTTGTGAAGGTGGGATGCAGCCCTGAAGTGGAAAAAATAGAAAGAGCAACTCTCATTCAGAGAAGCAATGATAGCTTTGTGCACTGAGAAAGGCTTCAAAATAATAATGGTAATGTTTCTGTTTCTGTGTCCACAGTTCTCAGAGGGATGGATTGGCCAGGAACTGCCTGGGTCTCATAGCAAAATTGCATTGCATTTATGTTCAGAAAACAGAGGGTGTGATGAGCTCCTGATGCAACGCACGAGATTTACCTCTGGGGGTTTTCTTTTCCATAAGCACCCAGGTTGGACCAGGCTCCATCTTTTCAGCAGCAAACAGCCACAAAGAGGGACACAAGAGTGCCAAATTGCTTTACCTTAGGAAAATACTTTGTTGGTTCACCCCCTTGAAAGTGAGAACGAGAACTTTTTGTGTTGGATTTTGGAATGACTTAGTAAGAAGAGAGATATAGGCAGGTATGTAGGTAGGCAGATAGACAGATAGATAGATAGATGGATAGATAGATAGACAGACAGTCAAATAGGAATGTGTTTCCTAAACTAAACATACTGGCATTAGAATAACATATTGGCACTAGAAAAAACGTATGCGGAAAACGGCAGCATGAATGAAATGAGTGTTGGGGACAAGAAAGAAATGGGGAAATGTTCAGTGTTGTCAATGTTTCATGCAGACATGTTCCTTTGCACCATGTGTGATGGAAAAAGAAGGAATTGCTTCGTTCAGGAGAAACATACAATTTCTTTTAATTGCTCTGTCCCCAGTTTCTCTGCAGTCCACTTTTGGAAGCCTTTCTTTGTGATGCTTTGGATATGAAACTCAGTTGCCTGAACTACTTAACATGGTGAACACTGAAAATCAGTGAAATCTTCATCTTCTTCTAATACAGACAATGAAAATTAAATTCATACCATTACAACGGAGTGGCCCTGCAGGCTGTCCTATGCACTCCTTTGCCTTCAGTCCCTGTCTGGGGAGAGCCAGAGCTGGGCAGGAGGCTGGAGTCCCCCTCAGAGCCACCTCTTCCCTGCCGTGGAGAGCTGAGCTGTTTGACAGTCCTATAGCTCCAGAGGAGATCTGGGGGATGGCTGTGCACCCTGCTTGAAGGGCTGTATAGGATGATCCTGTGGATGACTCTTTCTAACAGGTTTTATTTTGGAGCTTATTGAGTAATTACATACTCACAGTCTGAGGTGGGTATTTACAGCAACTCTTGCCCTGCAATCTGCTGTGTGCTGTACTTTTTGCTGTTTTGCGCCATTAGAGACAGTTTTTATATTGTATTGTCTATAAATAAGTACAAAATATAAAATTTGCTGTTTCCTGAAAATCTGGTTTGGGAAATGTCAGTCTTGTCTACTGTTGGCTGCAATAGATGGTCCTCTCTGCTATCACCCATCAGAGACCCCAGTGACATCTGCTCAGTGTCTGCCTTTCGTAGGGAAGAGAGAGAGGTGAAAGGACAGAGAGAAAAAAGAGGGGTGGACTGTCAGCTCAGCTACTGATCTTACAGCTGAGCCTGGCTATTGCTGAGGTGGATGACTGTTCGTGAATAGTCCTGGATTTGGCTTTTTTTTATGAGAGATAATAAAAAGATAATTTAGGATTACTGATCATTATATTAATATTTCAAAACTTCTTGGAAATGTTATGTTCATATTTTAAGTTCTATTCTTCCGGAACAATTGTATCTATATCCTCTTGCTGAACTCCAAATGAACATCCTCAGAGCATTAACAAGCACACAAAGAAATAAAAATAGGAAAGCCATTTCTAAACTGTCAGAAATCTTTGTCCAGCTAAGAAAAATTGCAGCACAAACCAGAACAGGCAGAGTGTTTAATCTGTAGCAGCATAATGACAGAAATAAGCAAGTGCACTGATATTTTGGACTAAATGTGTAAGTAATACATTTCAATCAGACCTTGACACCATGGGATCATTTAGATGTGAGTGCAAAGATGTCCCTTCAGATTTTTCCTTACAAATGGCAAAAGCATTTTTGTAATCCAAACAATGTTATACTGTCTTCTTCCAATAAAATAAAAAACTTACTCAAATTAATACTAATTAAAGATATATGGGAAAGTATGTCTACAGCAGAGTATTGAGACCTTTCTAATTTCTCTCAAAATGTGTTTCAAACTCGGTATCTGCCATAATCAAAAGGATAAATTTTGCCAACGTTATGAACATATCCATTTGGGAAGTCAAAACAAGTATGATTTAGATCTGGCTTTTGTCATAGATAAATAGTTCTTTTTGTTGTGAGCCCTGGAGTACTTAAAGCAACCCAGCAAAGTCCAATGAAGTGTCAACTCAAGTCAGGAACATTATTATTTATTGTCAGTTAGGACCTTCATCACTTACAGACATCACTGGAAATATTACTGGTGATTGATACTGATGGCAATGATGATTACTCTTGCAATAAGCTTAATTAAAATAATGAAGTACTGTTGCACAGAACTTGGTTGTTGCCCAGGCAGGATAATGTATAAGCAGCACAAGGAAGTCATCAGCTCAGAGTGGTTCATATTTCAAGTGTGACATTGCTAGAGAAGCAAAAAGGCATTGTGTGCCATTTCTCCACTATTTCTGCTCCATCTCCTACGTGTATGCATATACAAATAATTGCTGGAATAGACACTGCAGAGATTGCCTTTCAGATATTAATCCTGACTCTCTCCCTTAATGAAGCGTAGATTGGTCATAGTGGTGGTGTTGCTGTTTTTATAAGATGCTGCAAGTCTCTGAGAAATTCTTTTTTCCATTATTCTTCAGGGAGCTCTTCTCTGACCATTTGGTTGTGGCAGTTTAATTGATCTTCACCTGCCACAATGAGTAGCCCATGCAATCAAAGGTTATAAAGGACTTGGAGGGGGGAGAGCAATTTCTGGTCTCTCTTGTTCTAGGTAGTAAATGCCAGCAAAACCCCCCAAGCACTAAGGTGTAACATCATCTCATTATTCTGTTCTGTTCTATTAGCTGTGTATTTAAGAGCCCAGAATATAGATGTAAACTCTGAACCATCCAGGCTAGCTGAGCTGATCTCAGACCCAAGTCTCCCACAGTACAGGAAACAGCTATAAAGACCACGGGCAGCTCCAATTTCAGAGCAGGAAGATCTGCATTTATAAAGGATTTGCATTTATGTGTCCCTCCATATTAAAGGCTTTTGGAATAAGGTTAATTAAGCTGGTATACTGCATAAACATTTAGGGGCAAGTTTACTATAAGGGGTTTTATATATTATTTGTATTTCTCTTTGGTGTGGCCTAAAAATTCAAAGTTACTCAGGGATCATTTAGAAATCATTTAAAGAGTAGCACATCTGTAATACTAGGTAAGACATGGATGCTCATTTAGGAGGACATTTCACAAGAGCTTAGGAAAAAGCCTTCTCTGGGCAGGTAAAATGCAACTGTGCAATCAAATTAGGAGCCAAGTCTAGAGTTACCACCACACTGTGGCATTGAGATGGTCTAATTTTGGATATTCTGTCTCTTGTCCTTCCTTATTTCCAGGTCAAAGATTGATGATGTTTAATGTTATTTTGCCTGGAAGCTTGTACCTTGTCCCTTTGCCTATCCATAGCTTATGAAACATGCCAAGTATTTGTTTTTCTTCCCTGCTACTTTCCACTTACTTTAATTCACTGAGCACTTCCCTTCACACTCACACCAATATTTTGAACATAACCTTTCTCTTGAATGAGAAAATACTGTAAAGCTAAGCAGTATCTTGTATAAATTACATACCCTGCAAATGAAGAGACAGGTGATGTCCAGATGAAGCAGAAAGGGCACAGCTTAGGCACTTGTGTTACTCATACAGACCTGCAGACTCCTCCAGCACAGTTGAGGGTGCACCCTCATCATTCCAGTTGCTCCAGCCACCACTGTTCCAGTACCACCAGTGTTCTCTTGATTTATGCCAATAAATTATTTTGCCTGAGTAAATTATCTTTTCTCATTAGTTAAGCCTGTATCCTGTCTGTTAAGAGGAAGGGAACCACTGAAGAGATATGCAATCAGCTCAATAATGGTGGTTGTAAAACTGGTTTCACATAAGATGATATCAGGGTTTGAATTTTCTTGTGCATACCAAGAAGGTATATTTGCCTTTTCAATGAGGTATTTTGCCTGTTAAACATCCCATAAAATGCCAGTTGCAGAGTGGGAAACCATCTGAATCCTCCCTTACAGTCATTACACGCAATCATAGAGATTGAGGTCTAATATTTCTTAAAGAAGGAAGAAATAGTTTGACTAACACAGATGTGTTTGCTATGCATCCTATTTTTGATAGAGGCCGACATTTTCAGAAGGTGCATTTGACCCAATTTTGCAGCATAATAAAATGCCTGTGGTTTATGTTTTCATATACCACCAGGAAACTGAGAAAAGGTTGCCCCATTTAGGCCATTTGACAAACTTACAGGAAAATGCGCTCAGCAATAGTTTCTAAAGAATTATATCATGAGTGGAGCAGCAGAGAGAGACCGGAAGAGAAAGAGGATGGTGTGGATCTGGGTGTGGGTGTCGGTGTGGGTGTGCTCTGAGAGAAGAGAATTACTCAGAGGACAGAGAGAGTTTGAGATAAGCAGGAATAAGAAGTCTATTTGGTGACACTAAAGAAAATCAATTGAATTAACCAAAACTTGAAAGGTTTGAGCTGATATGGAGAATGAGTGGAGAAAAACCTCAAATCAATATAAAGCAACTCAGTGTTCAAGATTAGAAATCTGTGGGACACACAAAGCAACACAGAAATGTGTGCTCAATTATAAGTAAATGTGCTTAAGTGCTCTACTGAAAAAGAAGAAAATAGGCAACATTTAAATGTATTTCTACATAGGAAGGTGGTGCATGTTATAAAAACGAAGACTTCAAAGAGTTTCCACAGAGAAAGTAGTCCTTCCTTCAAAAAACTCAAACACAGAAAAACGGTAAATTTTCCTTTCAAACCCCAAATGTGTCTATGCAGACATGATATTCATAACCTGAATTCCTTCCTTCCAATGTTGATTCACCAGTTTTGCTTGTAACATAGTAAAGCAAGGAGTCTCAAAATGTGCCATCATTCCTCAGAGCGAGATCCTGGTGTAAGGTCAAATATGTAGACCAATTAGGGAGTTAAGAAGAAAAACGAAAGCATTTCAGCCCAGAAGGCACCTTTGCAATGTTCTTGTTTAATTGTTTTTTGAAGTGCAAGTTTTCAGTTCTGCTGAAGGTTTTTTTTCAGTGCGAAAAAGAAGACTCTTTAGTAGAAAACTTTGATGACAACAATCACTTTTTCCTAGGTTTGTCAAATTTTTGAAAGGACTAATTAAAACACCAAATTTTCTGTCCTAACATATTTTTTTACACCCAGATGCAGACCACTGACATTTCATGCACACAGGTCAATAAGAACAACATCTTACTGTTAAAAATGAACTGTCTGTTATGTCTCAAAACATAATTATAAATGAATGAATGTGTGAGAACTATCTAATCATATCTGGTTCTGATCTCACTATAGCTGTTCTGCAATCACCTGTTAGCACCATCTGAAATAGGAAAAAGGACAAAAAAAAGAAGAGAACAGGGACTAACCCATGGACTATTATAATGGCATGGTATAAATCTTGCCAGAATTCTTTTGTTTTTCTATTGCAAAGATGACATAACAGATATTGAAGAGCTTGGAAATGGCTAAGAATGATAAGGAGTATGTAAATGCTTCTTATTTTGAGAGGATTTGCATTAAGAAGACAAATTAAACAGCTTATAACAAGATACAGCAGCATGTCTAGTGTAAAGATAGAACATGCACTTTTGTTTACCCTCTATCCTAACTGAAAAATGAAAGGCAGTCAATATAATTAAAGGGCAACTTAACTTTTTATTTCAATTTTTTTTAAACAGTGCCTAGCCAGTGTGATACAGACCCTTCTTTTAGCCAGGTACATAATGGGACTGAAAAAGGACAGACCATTTAGCTAGAAGGGCTGGCATCATCCTAAATTAAATTTTAAAAAGATTCTTTTTCCTAGCATGCAAATAAACCCTCATGCCCCAGGACAAAAGCCAGCCACTAGACGACAGAGGGCTAACAAGCAGCTTCCCTAACAGAGCAGTTATTCCAGAAGGCCCCAGCTCAGCAGTTCTTTGCTGCCTAGGAAGGCATGTTGAGTGGAAATGTTCAAAGGCGTAGAAAACAATTAGGTGTGTAACTCCCATCCAAAGCTGGGGGAGGAGGAGATGCAAATGCCAGACTTCCACCAGGCTGTTGAAAATCTTCCCATGCCTGAAGTTAAGCATGTGCTTAAATGCCTTGGACTTTCACGGCTGAGACAGGACCCTGGATTAGAGGACTCATGGAGTGGATCAAGCATGGGGAGCCCTATGCTGCTGTACAATAAAGCTGAAGTCTCCTTTCCTGTTGTTAATCTCTTTCCTGTCTGTTAGCCTCAAGGCACAGTGAAGAGTTAATTGATTTTCATCCAGGAAAAGAGGACTTCACTGAAAAGTGCAGTCATGGAATTTTTTATTTTATTTTAAGCACCAGGCACACCTGCCAGGCCCCCAATTATTCCTCAGGAGGAGAAAGTCTACTGTTTTTCCTGTGAGGAAACCCTCTGATCCAAGCATTTGTTGGAGGTTTTTACCTCATCTAGGCACTGTGTTAATCTGTATTCCCTTTTAAAACCCGGCTGCTGGTGGAGGTTTTGGGGTTGCCTTTCCTTTTGTATAGGTGTTTAGTGGTTAAGGTATTTAACCAGGGAAAGATAAAGCCAGGGCTAGTTTCCTCCTCCGCTGGGGGTGCTAAAAGTCCAAGGAAATGTTCCCTGCAGCTCTGCTGGCGGCCCATCAATGAGGAAAATTGTGATTTTGGCCCCCTTGGGCTGGATATCCTTCCTGGGGACTAGCCCAGAAAAGGGGAGATTCCTCCATACAGCCCCTTTTTAAAAAAAACATTTTGTGGGGGACCTGACGCTGCTGCTGAGTTCTGGGGCTCGGGAATTGCTCAACTGCCTTAGGGAGCGGAGTTGGTGCAAACATCACACAGGGCCAGAGCTACCCTCAGAGATGCATTGCATTTCTGAGGAGATTTGGGATTTGATGGTTAGGAAGCACCATGAGGAAGCAGGAGCTGAAAGGGTGTGTTTCCACCATTTTGTGCAGCAGCATAAGATGTAAGGTTGAGCTCCCGCACAGGCTGTTGGAGCTGCACTGAGATGTTGCCTCATAGCAAAAACTGGACCGTTTTGGATAAAACTGAACTGCAAGATCTTCTTTGAGCGAGCACAGAGTGCTCCAGTAACTCATGGAAACCTACCTGTGCTGGTCTGAAAACTCTTCAAGTTGCCCTCCAGCCCTGACACAGACAATGTGGACATTAGGTCTTCAGTAGCAAAAATTTCCCTCTACTGATCCTCTCCTTTCATATCTCTTCACATGTAGATGAAGTCTTAAATGTTCCAAACCAGTATAATTCTTATTAAGGTAGCTTGGTCTTTTTTAATGTTTTGGGGGGGTTTTTTTCAGTCATGTTGAGCCACAGCTGCAGTACTCTGACAGAATAGTTTTTTATAGTATTAGATGGAGAAAAGATGCTTGTGCTGCTGAGGCTTGAAATAACAACAACAACAAAAAAGCAAGAAAGCAAAAAGTGAAAAATAATTGTGCTAAATTCAAAGTTGCACAGGAGGCTATAATGGCATTACATTTTTTTAAATACCAGAACAGGTTCTGTTGTGTGTCTTGTACCCACTAATGGATTTTAACTTTATTACTATTCAGTTTTATTGGAACTAATCAGAAGACTGTAGGAATGAAAGGACTCCCACATTACTGAAACAGTTAATTTTTTTAAAGCCAGGCTACTGAAGAGCAAGTTAAAAGGGAGGAGCAGATCAAATCCATGTGTGAGTCATTTAAGAGCTCAGTCTCATTTTTGAAATATAGATTATCAAGGAGAACATGAATTCAGCATTTCTATGTAATGTTTCATTCATTGATCCCTTAGGCCAGCAGCACCTGGCTGTAGAGAGATATGTAAAAATGAGTTTTAAAACTTTACCCTCTTTTAATATTTTATAACCTGTCAAAAGAATCAGTTAGAGGCTCTGCCTTCTCTCAAGTTCTGATATCATGGCAGCAGATCTTCAGTAGAAATGTGTTTTTTCATACAACTAAATGGTAGTTGCCATGAAAGCACATGGCGAGTCATGACTCTGAAGAAATTCCTGGGTGAACAGTAGCAAAGGTGAAACGAATGGCTAACACCTGCCAAAACCTGCATGGAGAGTGCTGATGTCATCAGCAGTGCCATCACTTCACAGGCAAAGCCTCCGCTCAGGTCTTGACAGGTAAGGGCAGGAGGCTACGACCTTCAAATAGTCTATTTTAAGATGCATTTTCTGTGTGGCCTTTATAAGTCTCACTGAAGCCTGGGCAGGACCCAGCCTTTTACTCATCAGGTCCTTATTTATGTTTATTTATAAGCTTTTCTATGGACGTCATCTTGTTACTGTGTGAGTGCATTATGTATATTAATGGCCTTGTCCTCAAGCTTGGCTAGGAGTGATGAAAGAGCAATCCCTCTCTCTGACAACAGGGAACAGGGATGCAAGGAGGGGTGAGGTGACAGGCCAAGGTCACACACAGTGTCTCTTGTCCCCCAGCCTCAGCTTTAACCACTGCTCTCGTTTTTGGTTAAGTGGTAGCTGTTTACTTTGGTGGGACCTGAAGTTTTCAGGACTCTTCTCAGGGTTAAGTCTAAAATGTTTCTGGCGCATCAGTAATGTGATAGACAGACAGACAGGTACACATGTCCACAAACTTCAGGACTGAAGATTCATGAGCTGTTTCCCACACACCCCCAGAGCACTGCTTGGAACTTTCTGTGAGCAATATTGAGAAAATGCCATCCAATAGACAAAAAGCCAGAGGATGAATCTCTGGCTTTGCACCATAGGCTCAGCATGAGAGTATTGGCAATGTATTTAATTTTTTTGCAGGGTACTGTAAAACAGACATCCTGATGCTACAGGCTTCCTCATGAAGTTTTGAACAAAACACTTAGACCAGAAGAGGTTGTTCAGCTTTTTATATCCTCCATGAAACAACTGACTTTTCAAACCTTGGTTACCCTAAGAATTCAATGATGAAACCATCCTCTGAAGCACTGGGAATACCCAGTCAGCAACATGAAGATGCTTAACACAGTTAAGTGTAATATTTTCCTGTTTGTCAAGGCCACTGTTTTGGACAAAACTGCACATGGAATTACTTAACCCACATGAGAGTAAAATACTAGCCATCTACATTATGTTGACATTTAATTATCAGTCAAGAAGGATCAGAAAACACAAAGCAAATCACAGGTAAACTGAAAAGAAAAGCATATTGCTCTCATCTCTTAAAGACTACTATGCTGTAGAATCAGAACTGAGGGTCCATGCTAACTGGCAACTGATTTAAAGTTTCAGGACACACAGCAGCTGAAATTGAAAGTAAAGTGAATGAAGGTGATGTGTTTAGCCTCAGGACGCATGGAATTAAACTGTCTGCTGGTAGGAGGTGAGAGGGGAAAAAACTGGAAATGGAGCTGTTCCTTGTTTCGTAACAGCAGCCCACGGGAAGGTGGTAGGGGGAAGGGAAGAGGGGGATGAAACCACAGCAAGATTTCCCTTCAGTGTACCTTGCAGGAGATTAACAGAGAATATGCTTAATTATTGCTTCCTGCCCACCTGCCTTGTTCTTTCAGGAACCAGAGCTCGCTCAAACAACATTCACTCCCTTGGCAAATGCACTCCTAATGGAATGGTTACAAATTAACCAAGTCAGTTGCTTCTTTTACTTAGAAGGACTTGCAATTAATTCTGTCTACCTTTTTTTTTAAGAGCTGCTGGTGAACTTTCAGTTTCCAAGGATCAAAATCTGGATGTCATGCTGGGATAAATCAGTGTAACTTCTGTTCAAGGCAGCGATATTGCCTGTATTTACACCAGTCAGTCATCCATCAGTTCTGGATGATCAAATTCACTGTCCTATGTACAGCCTTCGGTAATTCTGTGTTATCCTAGCCAGTGCTAAATTTATTTTGTTAATAATTCATGGGTTGCCTTCAACTTATGACTCTCTGTGCTACACAAATGATACGGAGTAATTAAAATACCTTTAAAGCACCTTGAGTGCTGTTGGCAGGCACAACAGCAAGTATTTAAAAGAATATTTAATATCGTGCACTGCCGGCATGCATGCTGGGAAACAAGCTCGCATCCCAGACCCTACCCTGGGCCAATCACAGGAGAATGGCTTAATTGGTTAATCATATAAATTACAGTCACTTAATCATTTTAATCACCATCAGCCAATTAGCTCGGAGTTATGGGCTCTGAGGTAACAGTTATGCAAATGTTTGCTCCACTGCAAGCTATTAACAGCCATATTTTCTATATCAAGCTGGCAGTGACTGATGTGAAAAGGGAAGTGAAGAAAGTGAGCATTTGTTTAGTATAAACTTCTTCTGATTAGAATGAAGCACATTATTGGAATGGACTGAAAATGCAGCAGTTGTCTTTTTTCATCACAGAAAAAACTTTCCATTGGTTATGCTGGAGTGGGCATGCTGAGATGCTCTCCGAGGCGTTTTTGCAGAACACTACCATGATTGCCTCAGTGTTCCAGCATCACTGTCGCTTTTAATGAACCACTTCAATAGCAGGATCAGCATAAATCTTACTGGAAGATTGCAATAGTGAGTGAGGGCTAGCTGGTTATTGTTTATCAACAGTGGATAATTTTCCAGAACAGAGGTGTTACTGCATAACACGGTCTCCCCTGCTCTGTCTCTGCTGAAATCATCCTGGTTTTATACCCATGAAATTAGTGGCATCATGCTGGCTTAAGTGGAGGTAGTTGCTACTCACAGTGAGGATCAGAATTTATCCCCAGCTCTTTCCTAAAGGTGAAATAGTGCAGATAAGATTTTTCAGCATTTTCTGGCTCATTTGCATTGTTTGGGTAAAATGGGGCTGTGTGACAAAAACCCAGACACAGGAAATGCAGAGCAGCAGAATTATCTCTGATACAGTGCATTGGGGCTGGAATACATAAGACTTCTGTGATCAGATGTCCATTGGTATAGGCTCGGTTCAGGAAATACATTGTTCTGACCCATTGCCAACTTGGTCTCCCTTCACAGTCGTGGAGAAGTTGCAGACCTTCATTCCTATAGTAAAACTGATATGGGGGGGAAGTTAGAGAGGAGAGAGATATTTGTTAGCATAATTATTTTATTTTTTATATTTATCAGCCAAAAGTACACTTAGAAGTCTAGCAGATAAAGAGGGTGTAGCTGACATGATTCTCTGCAGCATTCAGAAGCTTGTCACTGAAAGAGTGACATGTACCGCAGAGAAACACTTAGGAGTTGCAAAGACTTTAACACACTTAGCAAATGCACTTGTTGTATTTGGTGTGAGAAGCCACAAGTCGTCCATTTTCAAAATGTTTCACTACCATCAAGAAGCTGACCTACAAGATATGGAGGAAGGCTGCCATGAAACTCTACAATATTTTGATTTTTTGTGTTTGATTTTCGTGTGTGTGTGTTGTTGTTTTAAGACATTTGGGGTTGCAAAGTTCCGTATTTGAAGCACCTAGAGGTGTAGCTACATAGGCACACATATCACTGCCAGCAGGGTCATGTATTATGGCTTAAATTAAACATGCCTGCTAAGGACATTAGTAGAAAGAATAACAACAGTTTTATGCTATGGTTATTTGAAGCCAGTTAGCCTGTTGTACTCTATAATATTCAATTAACAAATTATTACAACATCTATTAAAAATTTATTAGTCCTTTATTGGTTGCTCACAAATAGAACCGTAATGTAAAGCATGATCATTGTGGCTATTTAGATTAACAGTCAGTTTGGGGAGATGGTGTATGAGTTATGAGTACCGTATTTCAGGACAGAGGGGCTGTCAGCTAGAACAGAAAAACCAAAACCTTCACTATATTCAGAATCAGAGAATATTCTGGGTTGGAAGGGACCCACAAGAATCAAGTCCAGCTCTTAAGTGTATGGCCCATACAGGGATCAAACCTGCGTGAACCTGTGACCTTGGCATTATTAGCACCATGTTCTAATAAACTGAGCTAATTTCATAGTCAAATCAACAGAGAAACAACCAGGGGTGGAAAAGACTGTTCTCAAAGTGTTTCCTCTTTGGTGCAGAGGAGGAGGAAATATTTTTCTGAGTTTCAGCTCAGGCTCAGTGACGCTATGAATAAATGAGCTACGGTAGGTACTCTAAGAATCCAATGAACCAAGTACTACAAACAGGTTGCCACCACTGAAATGCAAAAATACCTGGCAAAGTTGTGGGGAAAATTGCTGCTACAACTGCAGATGGGTGTGTACATGAAAAGTGACTCTGATGCCAACCAGTAAAGTCTATAGTAAAGGCAGCCAAGCTGAATGGCAACCACCCAGAGGGCAATCCCCTTCATAATAGGTCTGTGAGCTAGGAAAATATTTGCATACAAATTTTATGGAGGAAATTGAAATTGAGATTAAAGCCTTAATCTTATAAAAAGATGAGACCAACCAGGGTTCTACAGTACCTACAGAGACAGGATCTGTCTGTGGCACACCACGTAGGCAAAGCGCTGCCCCGGCATGGACAGCACGGCCCCAAATAGCTTGGTGATAAACCCAGATCTAAGGATCAAACCTCAGGAAGAAGACCAGGCTACGAATGACACATCCTCTCCCTGTAAAGGAATCAAATGCCTCATTTCACAGTTCCAACGCCCCAGTGCTAGTTCATCTTTCAATGACCTTGTTTGAGAGAAATCCTGAAAAATACTGAAGTAATACTTTTAAATTTCTGCCTTTAAGCAATATCTTACCTTTCTGTAGCACCAAGGAAGCTCCTGTTGAGTAGCAATATCTTTCAGCTGTGTTGACAGGATCCCTGGCCTTTGCCATGCCCTCAGCAGAGATACTTATGCCTGGTAAGCACTGCTTGCTCTGTCAAGGTCGTTCCACAGCTTCAGAGACATGCTCTGCCTGAAATAAATTAATAACAGAGCACACCTATCAATATTTATTACAATTACTCAGGCAGAATGTAAAACATAGGCTTTATCCATCAGCAGAGTGCAGTCAGACCATTGCTATGACCCCAAGACTAAGCCCCCAAAACCTTCAACCCTTGTAAATGGTGTCATGTCCTGTCAGAAGCAAGTGTTGGAGCTGCTCATATGGTTCTGCAAGGAAGACGGAGACAGGTAAAGAGTTCAGACAGGAGGAGATCTTCCTGCAGAGAAGAGAGAGACTTGCTAGGGCTCTAATTAGCCTTCCACTAAAACATTTCCCAAGACCAAAGAGGAAGTGTGTTTGTCTAGGATATTAATTTCCCCTATTAGGCTAAAATCTTCTAAAATCTTTCTATGACCCACATGCCAGAAGATATCTTTATGGTGGTGGTTGCACAATGTGGTTCAGCTTTCAAAAACAAATACAGCTGTGATTTTGTATGTGTCCATGCACCCTTTAAAAGCCTTTAGGAGAAGAAAAACATTATTTTCTTGCTAGTTTGTTGAATGATCACCAGTTGTCATACTTTGCATCTGCCACTGGAAAAAAAAAAGGTTCTATGGATGTTTAAAAAGTACTTTAATGACACGTTTTCTTCATTCCTTTATTAGTGCTGTGGTTTTCCTATTCCTACATTCACTTCAACCAAGCAGTCAGAAGGAATGCCAGATCAGGCCTCCTGAAAATTAGCCTCAATTAAGCCAGGTGGCCTTTGATTTTTAACAATTGATTAGAAAGCAAAAGACAGATTTACAGCAAATTAGTCGATACCTGAACCTTTTTTCTTCTTTATTGGTAGAAAAGATCTCCTTTCTGCCTGTTATTTTTGATATTCCATTAAGGTGTCTGTATTTATGTCACCATGTCTCAATAGAAAGGCTTTTTTATTCTATTGACAAATCTGTAACTTAAGGAAGAACATAATACTGCTGCTGGTTTTACTGATTAATGATAAGTTTGACTATATTAAATACGATAATGATCTTAATGTCTTGTCATTTAGGTACATGATGGTGCTTGGTGTTTGCTTGCAGGGAGGTCATACTGTACCACACTTTTTTTTGATTAGTGTGTTGAGGGTGAAGAGATGTATTGGTGCATAACCCCAGAGAAGGAACAATCTCCATTCAGGAGCAGTGCTGTGCAAATGTCTTTTTCTCTGAGGTTTCTAACTTTACAAACAACACAATGAATCTTTGACCCGCCTTAAGCAACAGTGTGCCTAAGGTGTGGCATGCATCCCAAACCCAATCAATGTTTGTTCCAGGCATTTTAGTCCAGACAGGCAAGTTATCTGAGGTTGTGAATATCAGCAAACACAGGTAGATGGCTAGAGTTGAATTCAAGAAAGAGTGGCAGCCTCAGTGAAAATTTAGGCACCTCAGGGAACAGTATCTGAACAGGGACTTTCTGGATATCACTTTTGGCCTGAATTCCTGTTTGAGTTGAAGTTTGGGTGTTGGTACATCCACTAGCTGTACTACTGGTTACAGCTCAGCAGCAAGGTAGCTCTGGAAAATATCCCAACCACTTCTGGTTTTAGAGGCCTTAAGTATTTTTGGAAATCTGGCTCCATAATAACTGCATAAAGAAGGATCTTAGAGCCCATCACCAAAGCGCAGGCAGCCAACATGAACAAGATTTTCTGTTGTTCTTCCTCCCCATCTCCTTGTCTCTGACATCTTCACCAGGCTGCTGAATGGTATCCAAACCTGAGAGATGGGTGCATAAAGAAGGTTGGTCCTTGCATGGCCTGCAGTTTGAAGTCAGATACCAAAATCAGGAAGGAAAACAGTCAAATGCTGTTCTTTGGTGAGAGCCGAGTACGAAAAGCCATGACCCTCCTTAAAGCACCAGCATAACCCAGTGAGCTTTGTTTTGGGCTTGTCAAAGCACCAAGTGCACCCAATAGCTATTCCCCTTTTCTACAGGACATGTTTTCCCAACTGACAATGCAAAGTCAATGTATGACTGCAGATTTTTCGAAGGCACAGGGAACTGCAAACTCCCCTTTGACTGGCAGTGACTGCAGGTATGGATGTGAAAGATGTTTAAGGACCTTAGGGAAATTAAGACAAAATCACAGCTGTACTACTTAAGAAATGTAGGAATAGAAAGGACATGGTTAAATTAATAGGGGTGTTCTGTTGTTCAGATCTGGGAACACGGAATACAAGCCAGGTCTGGGCAGTGAATGTTAAAGCAGCAGTAAAATGGGCAACATTAAAAGTATAAAAGGACTATTATAAACTCCTGGTTTAGCCTTCTTAATAAAAACTGAAAGCTTGCATTGCTTCCAGTAAGGGCTACTGAAAGTGTGACTGTGTTAGTACAGGTGGGGCCAGGGAGAGGGAAAGAAAGAGAAAACAGAGCATCAGGAGAAAGTGTGCTTTTATTGTCTGTTTTTGGTTTTTATTAGCAAAGTTCAAAATGCAAAAAGGGTAGCTGGATTGCTCTACTTTATGTAGTGAAGGAAACCCTGAGGAGTCCTCAGAGAGAAAGAAGGAACTCATCTCTTTTAGCTTGCTCCATTTTTCATCTTTGAATTCAGAGATCTCAGGCCCCAGAAAACATCTAAGGCAGAAGTTAAACTAAGGAGAAGACAGAAGAGTTTACTTTCTTCTTTTTGGTCTGGCCATAAGGAAGAGGTAATT
Source organism: Aleadryas rufinucha (assembly GCA_013397815.1). Classification (NCBI taxonomy): domain Eukaryota; kingdom Metazoa; phylum Chordata; class Aves; order Passeriformes; genus Aleadryas; species Aleadryas rufinucha. Next base: position 151,937 of record VZTH01006222.1, read on the forward strand.
TGATGTCTCTTAAAGCTTTTTGACTGTGCACTGATGTAAGTCAGATTACTTGCACTGGTTGTGGGCTAAAGAAAGCAAATTCTTAGTCCACAAGAAATAAGTCTGATCTTCTGAAAGGTTCCCCATCTATGCCTCGGTTGACTGCACAAGGGCCTTCATCAGCTATTCTTCCTCATGGAAGACCCTTAGCTACATGCTGAACTAAGGTGCTGTGAACCTGGGGACACCGAGTGACCAAATGGGAACTTTTGGGATACTGTGAGTGGCTCTTGTCAGTGCCACTTTCACCAGAGACACTAACCTGTTCTCCACATGCGCTGGATTTCTAGCAATGTGTCACCAGTCAGAAATTCAAAGCGCTGAAGGCCTGACCCTACCCTGGACAATGGCTAGAGACTTTATTATTAGCTTATGACTAAGAGAATTCTGTTCTATTTGCTTTTTTTGTCATACACCATATGTTGAATCCACTGATGAATTGTCCCCTGAAGAACTCTGCCTTCTTCCCATTGCTCTTTCTCCTTTGACTCTTTAGGATAGCTTCTAAAAGAATCATGAACTAGAATTGAAATAGCTAAAAATTAAACAGATGTTGACCTTGATCTTTCAACTGTTCCTTTCAATTTTAGTTACTCTTGTTAAGACTTTTAATGAGGGACTCAGACTATTTTTATTATCTTAACTAATTCCAGTAATTTTCTAATTTGTGTCATGCAACTGCTACTACTGATTAAGTTAAAGCAGCTTTTTATTCTTAGAAAAAAGTGGGATAAATCTATTTGTGACTGGCCAAGGCATTTGGTTTATTCTGGTGATCTCTGTCAGAAATCAGAGTAAAATAGAGAAATGACTGAAAGACCATTTCCCACAGTTTCGAGTTACCAGTGAGTTTAGATTGACCTAAGTCTTCAATAACGCAGGTGTGAATGAGGATAATTGAGTACAATTAATATTTCCTTCCTCAGTGAACAGTACCACATATTTGTCTGTATGAATGTCCGTATTTACTGGATAGGGCTTCACGAATAATTTGGCAGATCAGATTTAGAGAAATGATATGACTTGGTAAAGTGAAGAACAAGGTAGGAGGTATATTGAGCACCTGCCCTCCCTCACAGAGTGTTCAGAATCTTGCAGGATTAATCCCTTACTAAGGGTTGTTATGATTCACATTTATAATGACCAGCTCACCCTAATAAGAAACAAGCAGCATTTCAAACTTTGATCTAAACGTAAATTGGCTGCTGGTCAATTGAACAGAAATTAGGTCATCACTCACTAAGCCAAAGGCATCAAGAATATGTTGATGTATTTCTCAATAGCAATTTCTCAAAATCATTCTATGGCTGTAATCAGAGAAGGCAACAGAGGTTTTTCTCTGCTGCCTTTTAGCTCTGTCCCTTTTGGGTCCAAGAGGAGTCAGCTGTGGTCATGCTCTGGTGCATGGAAGCTCTGGAGAGCCGATAAAAAGAATCACATGACAATTTGCAAAGTCTGGTTCCTGGTGCTGCAATCCTTAACTTGAGCAGGGTGTCACGCCTCCTGTGCTGGGAGTAAAAGTCTGTTTTAGAGAGCTAGACAACAACACATTACCAGCTGTAAGATAGGCATGGACAAGAGTGGAATTTCTGGAGAGTTAGACCCCCAGAGATTATGAGAGAGTGGTAAGATGTTATAGGACAAAATGCCCTGATGAATCCTTCAGATTTTCAACAGAAGGAATTACAGACAGAGGTGGGGAATCGACATCAAGTGAGATACTAGTGCAATAAATGCAGTTAATTGTATGTCAGGAACACATTGTAAAAGGCAAGAAAAGCAGCTGTTTGATCCTGTGTTCATGAGTAATACATGTCTTACAGGTCTGTGATTGTTTACTATGCATCATGATCTCAGTATTTCCATTTTTATTTTATTCCAGGTAATTATAAATGGTTATTATTCCCACAAGTACAAAGCTACAATGATGTACTTTCATCTCCTTCTGAGGACTTCATGTCATTTTAAGAATAAGTCCTCTAACTAGATCGTTTACTCCAAACAAAAAATATACCCACAACTGTAACAGACTACAAGAGTGTCTCCCATTCCAAAGGGTGTCTGAAGATTCCTGTCAAAGATCAAAGGACTGTGCAAAGGGTTGTGTGCATGTGGGAATCTGTGTGCAGTTTATGCACTCTGCTGGATAAGAAATGCTGTGAGCATGGCTGCAAAAAAATAAAAAGAGTCCCTTTTGACTGTACTTACCTGTTTTGTACCACCATTATCATAATTTTATCTTTATTTCGTACTGAAATGTCAAGGATTGTAGAAAGAAGAATAATACTGGAGGGCTGTTAAAATGGACAATTTTCTATAAAAGGCATTCATTTCCAGTGGTCTAGCAAAGGCTTGCACTTGAGAAGGGGAAGATACTTTCAGAGCCATAAATGATAACTGAAAACCCCAACCTGAGTTTCACTGTTCCTCTGTCAACAAATAACTATGAAAACTGGTAAATATTTCTACTAATAATCTTCAAGAATGATGATGGCTTAGTATTATTATTGGTTAGTTGATTAACTCACCTACTAGAGATCCAAAAGTCCAACTCTGCTGATGACTCATGCAAGTGTCAGTGTGATGCTGTGTGATGCAGTTTGTTTTTCCATATGCTTTCCTGAAATCCCTAGGAAATTACTCTCACAAAAGCATATTAAAAGGTCTTTATTAATATAGCAAAGTTAATCAGAGTATAATCTAGGAAATGCCAGAAGTGCCACAACCAGCTGACTGTTACTCCTCTGAGGTGTTGCAGCCTCCACTAATAAAATATCACAACCAAAATTATAATAAAAAAGCAAACAGATTTTTTTTTGGGGTCAGTCATGCTGTGCTCACTTTGAAAATGACTGCATGGTAAGGTGAGATTTTAAAAGTTCCAAACAGAAGCAATTAAGTTGGTGAAAGAAAATACAGCTATTTGCAAATCTGCCTTCTCCTCCTTCACTCTCCAGCACAAGAGTACTCCTAAGGGACCAGTTAATTTCTGCATGTGTATGTACTGTTCTTTAGGTCACAGTACAGCAGACTGAGACACAGAAGTTCAAGCCAAAATTGTTTTGCAATTAAGAAAGTGTTGCAAGGTGAAGTTGTGAGGGGAAATAATAAAAAGGAGGTCTTTAGTATAATAACTTTTATTTTATTTCAGTGGGTCTGAAACACATGTTTTAATCTAAGAGACATACTTGAGATATATAGTTTTTAATTAGGTCAGACTTAGATGTTTAAGAGAATTCATGAAAGAGGGGCAAAGCTATATACGTTGCACATTGTGTAATGTTTTGGTTTAAGGGTCTCTAGTTATCAGTGAATGTCTGATGTAAATTGTTATTTGTGACATACATTAATAATAAAACCTGAGAAAACACCAATGTTTTTAAAGTAGCTCAGATGTTGAGCACTTTACAGCTAATGGAATCCCTGCCTTACAGCAAGGAATTACTCTCCAGCAGGCCAGTGAGATTTCTACACAAATCAAGACTTTTCCACTGTCACAGAGAACACTTTGGATTGAACCAGGGTCTCCTGAGTCTTAGCCCAACCTTCATAGCCCTAAGCAATTGTAGGTAAACCCCTTCACGCTAACTAAAAATAGGCTAAATAGATTTTAAACGGCAAGCTTTTGAGAATTGTATTTCTCAACAACCAGCCATGGAATACAGAACAAAGCAGAGCCCAAGTGTTAATTGCTCCAACCCCATAATTAAATGCAGACATACTGTACTCTGACTGTGATTCTTGAAAGCATGCCCACTTGATTTTTTTCTGTGCAATAAAAAAGAACTCCATCAATATTTTGTTTGAGTAAATGCAGTTAGCAATAGCTGACGTGACAATAGGTTATTGGCATAGTTATGATCAGAAATGCCTTCATACATTAGCCACAAGCTAAAAAATAAAAAAGGCAGTAGTCAAGCCACTACAAATTATTCTGCTTATTAACTTCTGGTATGCTCTAGAAAGCAGTGAATGTGCATGCGTTTATTTTGTGGTTCTGTCGGGGAACGGCCCTGGGATCAGATTTAGTGCATGCCTGTCTGGATGAGCCCATGCACTTAGTTGGACAGATGCAAGCCTGTCTGGCCCAGAAGTCAAACACAGTACCATGAGCAGCCTTGTGTGCATTGCTTCTTTGCTGTTATGTCTTCATAGGTCTGGACCAAAGGCCAACCTCCACATACCTGGAGCAAAGTGTCTGCAGCTGGAGCCAGCGTCACTCCTCCTCCACTCGTGTCCTGTGATCCGAGCTAGCACCAACAGCTTCCACCCGACTGAGAGCATGAGAGTCCTGTTATCTCTCTCCAAGTCTGACCTTCACTGTTGGCTTTATTTAGGAGCTAAATGAAAGTTGAATATTTATGATTTAGATGTGCCAAGATCGAGACTTTACTTTCCAATTAATTTCAACTGGTTGGTTTAATAAACAAGAAATCCCTTCCAAAAATTGAATCAATGTGTTATATGTCTTCAGCGCTTGGACCCCCTAGGATACCTTCTGCTTATGTTTTATTTGCATCCTCCACATTTGCTTTGTAAGTGAGTGTCTAGGTCTGCAAGGACGACCAAAGCTGAGATTTTGTATGATTACTTGTGGATGTTTAAGTCAAACATCAAATTTAATAGACTGCTGTTAAATATGGGCAATAATTTTCATTTCCTTTAGAGGGTGGGCAGCATTAGGCCATTGCTCTCATCACCACCTCTATGTTGGTGAGGTCCCCTCCCATGGGTAGGAAGGCAGGGGTGTTGTTGCTCTCACTGTGGGGGGGCCCTCTGAGGAAGCCCTGGTCACATGCTTGCACTTTGGAAGTGCACTGAACCAAAATACAGATTACCTGAACCAAAATGCTCACAGCCCACCGCCTTCCCTCCCCCTCAATACCACGTATCCTTTGGGCATTTACCATCTGTTTCCAGATTCCCATGCAGAGAGGGGTTAAAAGCATTGCTACACTTACATCCTATGCTCAGTGGACTTTGTACCACAATGGTTTCTTCTGTGCCCCAGCAGTACTGGCTGGTAATTTGAAAGTTGCTTTATGATCCCTGCAGAGTGAAATAAACTTGTAAGTGAGAGGTAAAGCCTTGTGCCTGAATAGTGCTATAAAGCTGTTTAACTCCAGCAAGTTATACAATCCCAAATAACATCCCCTTGGGGGCTGAGTAAATTCTTGTGGGAGAGGAGGAGGAGGATCAAGATGCTGTTAGGGAAATGCATGGTAGATGCTCTGCTGCCTGTGGTGTCAGGGCTTTTCCCTGTGATGCAGACCGCGCATCCATTGCTCCTCCTCCTGCAGGCCTCTTGGTTGCACACCCCGCTGGCAAAGCTGTTCTCCGAGATTGCAAAGAGGTCTTCTGACTTTCATTTGAACCTTCAGTGTATCTCTAACTCTGATGTGATGATTTCCTGAGCAGGTATACCTGGGTTTTTCCCCCCTTGGTACCCAAATACAATAGAGCTAGTGAATTAATCAATGAAATTTTTCCTCCCATATCAGCACTATACTCCACTGTCACATTTGCATTCTGTTTTAGATATTTCCTTAGAAATAAGACACTAAACCTGAGGAACCTGCGTGTGCTTTAGGGAGTCTCTAACACAATCCAAACATCTTCCTGGAAAAAAACTATAAATTGCTCCTTTCTAAATTTGTCCTGTGGTTTCAAACAAGAGATATAATTCTTCTGAAGCTGTTAAATATGATGCCATTATTAAAAGGCAGATGTGTGCTCAACCAAGAGGCAATAGCACCACTTTGAACAGGTAAACCATCCCTGTAAACTGCCTTAGAAATTCTTATTAATACCAGTAAATAATACTATTAGCTCTATATCCAAACTGTTTCAGGCCCATGAGAATGCAGGGAGAGAGCTGACTTCACTAGTGAGAACGGCAGCCATTATTTTGGCAGCATTGAACCTAGATTTATGGTATTCCATTAAGAAGGAATGCATTAACTCTACAACTGTCACCACTGCATTGATGTCAAAGGAAGTGCTCTGCCTGGCTTTGCTGACTTGATTGATGGAAAATAGTATATCAGTCTGCTTGCTCTCTCTCTCTGATGAGAAAGGCAAGTATCCTGGACCCCTGAAGCTATAGCAGAACTAATTTTTTTTTTCTACTCTTGGCGAATTTTCCTGCATTCTTTGTCCCTGGCCATGGAAAAGGAAAAATAATACAGTTGACTTTTTTTACATTGCCCAGAGAGGAAGCAACCCAACAGGCAGAGCAATGCAGTTGAACCCGTCTCGCCTTCCAGTCCGGTTCAATATCAAGCTTCAGCTTTGCACAAATGCTATCAAGAGTGGGCCAGACTTGAACAGCAAACTCAAACAACTCAACATACTTGGAGATCTCTGCAGATTGAAACTAAGATGGAATCTGGATTGCAGGACAAAGATTTCTTACCATGGATCCACTCTCTCAGCAGACTGAAAAAATATTGGCTTCATCTCTGGTGAATACTTAAAATAGCACCTATTCCTGCAGCACATTAAAAAGGCATTTATTTTTTGCAAAGTGGGGAAGTTCTTCTTTTGCTCTTGAAGAGACAGAGAATTGAGACACACAGGAAATGTCTAGTGAGTAAAATAACCAGGGACCATGTTCTGGCCCTGGGGCCAGGCAGCACAGCACGGCTCAGCTCTACATACCACACTCTCTTCTTTCCCTCCCCACCCCCCAGACGCTGGGTATTTGAGTTGAAATTGCCTGATGGGAATGGACCCTGGCACATGCTCTCCCCTGAAGCGTGTCTGTGTGTTATTTGGAAGAAGGGCAATCAGCACAGCAATCCCTGTGCTTGGGAGCATGCAGGAATTACAAAGCATGGACAACTGCTGGCCTTCTGCTGCTGCCCTGCTCTGCCTGCCAGGGCAGGCACAGCAAAAGGAGCTGTGAGTCCTTTTACGGCCCCTTAAAGGACTTGGCAGAACACCAGCATTCAAGTCCATGAATATGATCCTTGAAACTCTCATCTAAACCTATTGGCATTTCAACTTCTAGCAGCAAGCTGAACCACGTGGGTAACATTCTGCATCTGTGAATGTCCCCAGTTGCTTTGGTTGTGGCGACCCAAGATGTTCACCTTTCTGCTCTGAAAGCCTTCAACGAGATCATGGAGGGCACCACTGTCAGTCAAGTCAAAAAAGTAATGTAAGGAGAAGGCAGGATCCATGACCAGCTTGATTGCATTTGCAAATGAGATCCCCAAGTGTACGTGTGTACACGTGCGCACACACACACACACACGGGGTGTGCACATGTGCATGCACACTCCAAGAGACAGTGCCTAGGAAAACATCTCAGCACCATCTGCAGCAAACAGGTTCTCCAAAAACCAATGCCAAGTGATGTTCCCACAGTCACACTGCGGGGGGGACTTCCCATGTCTCCCCGTGTGCTCCCTTCTGTAGAAGGCCCAGTGATTATGATGCAGACCAAGGAAAAATCTGAATTCCTCAAACACCAAAAGGACAGGACCACAGCTAGATTATATTCCATACGTAAGAGAGAGAGGAAACAGTAAAACATATTTTTCAGAGTTTTGTTTTCACTTTGGATCAAGAAGTAAATTCATACTATGGAAGACAATATTTCATCAGCTTCTTGCCCATACACATTGATGGTTTTGACCCTATGGATGAAAAGAAAAATTTAGCATGCTTTCTGTTAGATTTCTTTCTGTGTTATTATTAGAAATCCTCCCTGTAGACTTAAAACTAATGTTCTCTTTACAGAAATAATCTCTATTATTCATAATATTTTTGGCCTGAAATTAGTCCTTCTACAAAGCCTTCCCATCTCAGCTGGGAAAGATTAGTTTCTTTACTGTCTTCCCTCACTGCCCTCTTCTGTTACTCATCTGCTCATACTTTATCTCATCCAAAAGCAAGAGGCTTACACTGAATTCATTAATCAGCGTTTCTGGAGTTAAGATGTGGGGAAATCTCACCCCTGCACATCCTCTCATCATTGCTGTGCTTATCATCATCTTAAATTGGTTTGTCAGCCAGCCGCTCACCTCAGCTGATGTTTCTTGCTATACCAGCATTACAGTCCCCATAAGAAATAATAAATTATGGCATGTAGCGAGGTTCATATGCTATTGAGCCAAAAAAATCACTCAGAATTTTGTTGCTGACATTTCCCTCACAGTATCTTGTAAAAATGGGTGTTTCTAATTTAAGTTTTTACATTTTCCTTCCAATCGTTTTAATTCAAGTCTCATACTTCCATTAAACGTGAGCTATGGAGCTAACTTAGTTCACTGAGTTATTTCAGAAATTATTAACACAGATTATTCCAGAAACCACAGTATCTTGATTCTTTATCTTCTAAAATGTATTTACAAATTAGTTTTCTCTAAGTAGCTCCCATGTAAGAAGTGATACTGCAGTGATTCGGTGGTGTTGCTCGAGGGCTACTTATATTCACTGCATGGCAAGTTCAATGTGAGCCATAGAGAAAAGGTTATAAACATAACTGTGTACACAACAGTTTGAAAACAGATCTTTTCCACAACAGGGACCAGATTTTTCTCTATATTTGCTTGATCATCATCTTGCCCCTTCTAATACACTTAGTCATCACTGTTTTAGAGTACCAGACAATGTGATTCAGTAATCTTCAGGCAAAACATAGCACAGATGTGTTTGGCCAGTCTGCTGGCTAATTGATAATATATCAGCTGACAGTCTGCAGGGGCACTGGCTGCAGATGTCTCTCCTTGAGAGTTGTGACGACCATTATGAGTGTATTAAGCTTTACATTTTGTATTTTTGTAAGGAACTTTGATAAGCTGATGGACATTTACATATTCTGAAATAAATGTGCTAAACATATTCCTGACTATCAGATTTTACTACCAAAATCTACAGTTGCCAGGGCCTTCTTTTTTGTATATTTATAGAAGGTACAGGTGGAAAGAAGCAGCATAAGCTTTATTTGATAATATATGTTTTTAACTGTTTGCATAAACCCTGGTAGGAAACCAGAAAACCCTGTGCAGCAACCTAATGCACACACACTCATTTCTCTGTTTGATTTCAGACTTCCAAATAACCATTGGCAGGACTAGCAGAACACAGCGAGCATCTGTCTCTCTGCTTTGGTTTCTCCTGCCATGACAATTATCTGTGTGAAACTGGTTCATTACAGTAATATGTGCTCCACCATAACAGACCTAGTCAGTTTGGTACAATGACTCTTCAGAGGATTCAGCTTTTTATTACACTGAATCAAAACGAAAGAAGCAATCTGACTGTATGGCTGACTCTTGAGCTGAAACATGTTTTATCCATTCATTTTTCAACATGCTTTCAAAAGTGTATTGCATAAAGTTTGTTTTAGCTATCAAAAAAACCCATCAAGATGTGTTACTCATTTTAAACAAATGTTCCTATTGTAGTGTCAGATTTACATGTTTTTCTGGCTCTGACTCAGATGGATTCTTCATGGGGATCAAAGCGATAAAGTTCATTACATCAGAAAACTCACTCAGATCAACTTACAGTACTTCAATGAAAGTGAGTTTCCTTTGCTGGAACAACTTAAAGTGTATGCATATATTTTGATGTTCCTGGTTGCAGTCTTGTGATTTTCTCAGCCCAAATACTCCGTTGTCTCCAGAGACACAGAAAAAGTCATGCAAAGATTCCACATTTATGCCCATTATATACGGGAGGCAATGTTGAAAGTTGTAGCGCTAACAGAAATTGAAGTTATTTAGCACTCTACCAAGAGCTTGAATGTATCTTTGAGGAAGTATTTTTACTGTCTTCACTGGGTTAATGATTTTGGCAGTAGGCAGATGCATATTAGGTTGCATATTTAATGAGTTATAGAATTTGGGTTCTGACAGCTTTTCCTACAGAATATTGTCCTACTGTTCAAACAGTACCATTCCTTTACATCTCCTCACCTACTCATAAAAATGAAAGTAAGATTAGGTAAAGAATGTCTTAAACAATTTTTTTAATGGAAAAATGCAGATCCATCCATTGGAATCTTTTATGATAAGATGTCATTTACATAAATTTTACAAAGGTTTGAGGGATCCAGAATGGAGCGGCTGGTCAGAGGGAATAGGGTAAGTTGTGAAGACACAGGAGGAAATTCCCTAACAACCACATTTCCTGGGTTTGCCTCGGCTGTTAAAATGCTGGATCTTCTGAGCTGGAATTCTTTCTTTCCTTTAAAACTGGTTGAGCTTGAGGCCTCATTGCATTGCAAGACAAAAGCAAATGACAAACATTGGAATTTTTTTCCAGAACAGAATTGTTGCTTCTCAGCCACCCACCCCTATATAAATAAAACTGATGGCCCCATCATCTTTCATTTGCAGAAGCTTTCTGATGTTATGCCACATCATTTTGTTGCACAGCGTTTCTTCCTGAGCTGATCCCCATAGCTCATGATTACTAGTCAACCATGTTTTCAAATAGTTAAATATTTCTGCCATCAGTTGCTTATCACAAATCTATGTATCACAAACTGTGATACAGCTGTCTGAGTTATCCCCAAATTAGCTTTTTCCACCACTTTAATCTCTGGAGGGGAATTTCCTTTGACATGCCCACCTGGACAGAGCCCCTTTTACAATTGCCATTTAGAAAGTACTTCCATTCTGTCCCCAGACAGATCCTACAGTAAATGGAAGAGATGAGGCAAAGACGAGACTTGAGGAATGCAGACAGGTTCATGTCATGATTACAGAGAATATTGATCAGCTACTATGTTGCCCAGACAAGTGCCACCAGCCTGTGTGACAGAAATGTGCTGACCTGTGCAAAGATAAGTAAAGTACTCAGCAAAATGGATTATCCCAGAGCTGGAAAGTGATGGGTTGAAGGCATGTGTTTCCTTGCTAACTCTGAGTAATGGTAAATGATATGTGGATAGTTTAGGTCTAAGTCTAAGTGCTGCCTAAGTACCTACACAGGTTTGCTTACCAAGTGAGTCTTAAAAACCACCAGTGAAGACTTGCAGAGTTATGCTAAATATGGATCAGTAAAGCTACAGGGTATATATCACTTCCCTCTCTCTCTCTCCTTCCAAACCTATTTCTATGTCTGGTATGAAAACCAAGCCCCAGAGAGACTACCAGGCATGAACCCCTGCTGTCCATGGCACTAGCATTATGGAAAACTTAAATCCAACCCCTCTGCTCCCTCATCTTTCACAAGCTGGGGAGAAGAAACCTATTTCAAGATGAAGGAAAATATAAGAACCTCAGGAAAACAGGTGATCTTATGAAATTTTTTACAGGGTGGGATGAAATCTCACTGGAGATCCTTATGGAATTTCATTGCCACTAAGCCAGAATGTGAATCTTAGACAAGCTTCAGACTTTAACTTGAAGCCCAAACCTTGACTTAAAGGTGATCTTGACCCACATCTGGTCAACAACTTCTGAATTTTGTATTAAAGAAACCTTGAGCTATATTTTTTTCCTTTTATTGCTGATGTGCTCCTGATTATAAAGTTAAGAAGAGAGTGTTTTCATTTTATTATTATCATAGTACCTTACATTTATATGGTATTTTTTTATCCCCCAAATTCTTAAGTGCTTAGGAAACCAGACAAAAGGATCTCTTAATCCACTTCTGAAAAACAACGCTTAATGCACTACCATACAACAGCTGAGTAGAGGATGTTCACCAGAGGTCTTTAATGACAACAAACAAAGAAAGAAACAAACAAGACCTTAGTTTTAAGTTTCACCCAAAACACAGCAGCTCTGCCAGTGTCCTAAACTCCAGACTGAGCTGGCAGTTCAATTCTAACTCCAAAGGGAGACTGCCATCTACTAAATCACAGCTGCCACTCACAGCAGCACCAACACATTCCTCAGAGCCCTTCTCCTCAAGCCCTTGTCAGCCACAAATCCACTCCAACCCGTGAGATGCAATATGCTTGTGCTGGAAAGTGTATGAAAGGGTGGTAAAAGGGAGAAGAACATCAGAGAAAAGATACTTGCCACCAATCTACACTTTCTTCTTGCCAACACACAATCCACCTGTCATCTCTACTTTCAGTCATCGTCCTCTTTATAAAACACACATAAAGGGACTTGCTTAAAACATAATGCCACTGAGGCATAGAAGTCAAGCTATTAACACATAAAGCTCAATCAATGAATTACATTAATTCATGTATTGATCACATAATCTATTTTAAAAATAAGCATAACAGCCCCTCTGGTAATATAAAACATGAACAAACATACACTTCAAATGATACCCGAGTTATCCCTCTCCCCAGAAATCCTAGGCTCATCCAATAACACGGGCAATTCACAGAGGCTGTCTAGTTTTTAATGGTGTGCATCAGCAAAAACAAATTCCTGAATCGACCTGGATATTTTGATAACAAATTATCTAAAAAACCTTTTTGCACTGTGCTAAAACTCAGACTTAGGACCTTAACTTTTTCAGTTACTGACCTTTTAAAAACATGCAGAGATGAAAAGCATTCCTTGAAATATTTGTATGGTATATATGCATGCAAGTCAAATAATGTAGGAGCAGAAAGTGAAAAAACATTTGTTATAAGGGCAGATGAGAAGACCAGCAAACAAAACCAAAATTGTTTCAAAGGACAAGACTTGCAACTGCCAAAGCTCAAGGCTTTAGCAAGGCTAACTATCAAGCTGGGAAGCCTCATTTTTTATATGTCAAACTAGATATACTCCTAGTTTTCACAAGAAAACTTGGCACTTCATATTACAAATGTTATTTGAATATTTTGTCTGAAAAGTGAAATTCCAGGAACGAAAGAATGAATTTTTGTTGTGGATTGTATATATGATGGAAAAGCAGCAGACAAAACTGAGTATTTGTCGCAAGTTTGAGACTCAACCATTGTCCTTTTCCACATAGAAGGCCATAAGAATGATAACAGGAATTGGGTCCACTTGCATGAACCTGGAAAGCCATGAACACTGTATCAGGCTAAGGCAGATTCAGAGCAGGAATCCCAAGTGATAAGCAGCAGTAATGCTGGAATGCAAGAGCTAATGAATTGAGTCAATTGAGTCTCATTTAATTCCCTTCAACTTGTCATACACTTCTCCTGTAAAGTAATTTCTTAAGAGCTTAGCTTGATCCAGAAAAATTAAAAATACAGCACTAAAACAGAAGAAAGAGTATCAACTCAGCTTTTTCCTTAGTAAACTGTGCAAAACCTTACTGTACTATTAAGGTACACAACCCAATTACTAAAATATGTAAAATTGAAATAATAAACATGTAGTTTGATTAGACAGGGATATAAAAGCTGTGTAGTAAAACCAACATTTGAATCAATCAAGTTTATGAAAATTAAACTAGCAGAGCCTGCATATATTACTTAAGCATGCAAGCGTTACTAAAGCATTCAACATTTATTAGGGAAAATAGTGGAAGTTTTGTTTTCATCTAGAATGGTATCACACACAGGCACGACCTTTGTCACCTCTTCAGTGCTAAATAAGTGAGTTTATCATGATGAGTGGTAAATGACCTTTCATTAATTTTCATTGTTTACTATTTCCCATTTAACGCCCCCTCAAACTTTCAGGACATAATTTCTGGTACTGCAATGTATTAAAATAATCATAATTTTACCCATGCAAACAATGCCAAGCATTTTTTTCTCGCACTCGGAAAGTGCAAAAGAAGGCCCAGCCTGGCCAGACTGCCTAATTTGGGCTGAACACAGAAATGTTGTTTCTGAGCTATGAATGCCTTTTTCTATGACAGAATGTTTCTGTAAGTGAAGTTATTCAGGTTGCTGCCCTGAAGCTCTCTCAGTTTTCAGACTTCAGCCTCTACTGGTTGCAATAGAAAAAGGAAATGCAAAATTGAAATTTCGGGTCAGTCTTTGTATTTCTTTTGCAAAAATGCATTCAGAAAAATATTCATCTCGAATCTGAACGCACCAAAACAGATGGAATCCGGATAACTTCCCCCCATGTGTTCACATTTCTATCACAGTATTGTTTCATATACACAAAAGCGAAGGGTCATATATTATGCAAATGGCAATAAGAAGAAGTGCAGTATCAGGTCTGAGAACTCATCACGTGTAACAACACCTTGAGGGCCACTGTCAATTGCTAGAAGAAAAAAAGGTGGATGCTGCCTAGGGATGCATATCTGCTCTGTTTATGGCCCTTCTGCTTCCTTTATTATCCCAAATTGACACATTTTCCTTGATCTCTTTCTGTTGCTCCAGAGATCCATTCAAAGGTTATTTTCCCAATGAGGAAGCAAAGCTTTAGGCTTTTTTTTAGGCTTTTAGACTTATTATCCTGAGTGTAGCAACTGTAAGGCTAATTCAACCCTCTACTTGGAGGGGAGATATCTGCTCATCTACTGACCACCTTAGTCTTTTTTTCAACCCTTCCCTGTGGCCCTTGGCAACTGATTTGACTCTCTTGTCTTCATATCACACATATCTCCTCTCAACCCTGACAAGCAAAGTCCAATTGCTTGAGGATTTAAAACAGTTAAAAGGGACACGGGATTTTTATTCCTTTTTTTTTTTTCTTCTTCTTAGTAGCTGCTATTAGCCTTACCCTCATGTTTCAGTGAGTTTTCTCCCAGCAGGGAAACTGCCTGCTGCAGGGTGCTTTGTTGCTTTCATAAATCTCTAATTAGGTCCCTATCTGATTTAACAAGAAGTCAATCCTGTCCCCAGTCATCTTGAAAGCTTTACAAATCTTTGCTTTTTGAAGATCCCAGTGAGGAAACAGCCTTCTACCTATCCCACAACTAATGTTTTTTACTTGCTTTGAAGGGGTTCCCTAATACCTCTTCTCTAAATAAAATAGGAGCAATTAAATAGGAAAACAATGTAACACACACTTGCGTGCTCAAAGGACGTCTGTCGGGTTGTTAGGAATGGTTCCTGACTGAGGACAAGGCTTTTCACTGGCAACAACAGGGTTTATTACAATCCCACAATGCTTTGGCAGTATCAGTATATTATTTGAATTTCAGAAGCTTTGGGGTTTTTTCTTGGGATTTTTTGTTTGTTTGTCTTTAAAGGGTTAATTTACTTTAATGATATCCAGCAACCAAAATTCTAGAATTGACGAAAGAGGGCCACCAGTAGAATTTGTAAACATTTTCTCCACTCAGATGCTGGTTACTTCTTGCGTAGCAGGCATAGGAGAAAAATGAATGAAGCAGCCTTTTAAATATTGGAAACAGTCTGGAAATCAAGACCAGTAGAGTACAAGCATTGATTGTGTGCCTGAGTTACACCCCTGGGCTTTTAAAAGGAAATGTAACATTTCCAGAGTCTGAAGACATTATTGCTCTACATGTAACACAAGTGGGATTAAGAACAAGCAGTTTCCCTGATAGCAAACATTGAAATAGTCATACTCGTGTTACACTTCTCCACAACTTACATGAGCACTTCTTTTGTGGCTTTTGATCCCAAGAGAAGCCCATCTTAACCCAGTCTTGCCTGTGAGGCCCACCTTTCTCTGCAGCTTTCCAGTCAAATGTCAGGGACCTGAGTAGATTAATGCATCTATCACGAAGCCGGGCAAAGCAGGTTGTGAGAGGTGCCTGAGCGCTCTCCCCTCACTGGACCAGTCCAGCAGAGAACTGGAAAAATGTGTACAAAACAGTGAGAGAGTAGGAGAGGAGACTGGAGTGATTTCTTGGCTTGCTTTTCTTGTCATACTCTTCTGTCCACATCCATCACTTATTCCTGTGTATGACAGGAGGCAGAGCTACCTGGTGCACCTGACCTGGTACTGTTCAATTCTTACACTCTTCAAAGAGAACTATTTCACAGGAATTGTTTCACTTTAATTATATGAGCAGACATTAACATAGGAAATAAATCACAGCATCTATTTCCATGAGGTGCAAGCCTCAAACTTTTACAAATTTCTTCTCCAAGCAATTCTGTAAACAGTCCTGAGTCTGACCAGGGAGGAAGGAAGAACTGGAGACACAGCTGAGAACATAATTAATGTCACTAAGAACTTCAGTTCTTGATATCATTAAGAAGATAGACCCAGAAATAATTTCTATTGCCATGACATAGCAAAAAGTGCCAAAGTCCATCAGAAATGCACTTGTATCTCACATTTAGCTATCACTGGGTGTTAGTACCACAAATCATTAGTACAAAAGCTGAAGAAGCCACCCCAAATCCTAAAGGACAAATTTATTGAACAGTAATTACTGCATCTTAACAAGGCCAGAGCCTCTGTTTAATATTGAATGCAAAGAAGAAGACAAAGATCCAAAGGTGCTGTCATGCAGCTTGCGGTGATCCTGACTGTGAAACCCAGTAGCTGGGTGAGTGAGCTAGCATTCCCAAGGACAAATTTGTCACTTTTTCTTGTGAACTGCTGGATGATAAATTACTGTTGCTCTCAGCAAACAGCAATTTTATTTCCCTCACTTGAATTTTTCAGGCTTCAATGTTGAAAGCTGGAGGGGAGCTGGAGGTTGCATCGCTGTGGCACTACAGGACTGCCAGCCTTAAACGTGTTACAACACGTCCGTACTTCACCTCATCCTTTGAAAGCCAGCAGACTCACACTTCCTCAGCACTGCTCTTCAGGACCTTTTTCCACACACTAAGACCATGTTTGTGCAGTAGGATGCCACTGGCATGGTTTCTCCAGGCAGGGTCAGGGAGAGAGGTGCCCTTGGCCAATGTAGCAGCACTGGCAGAAGCTCCAGAATAGGTGATGTTCCAGCAGTAAAATTACACATCTGCTGGTGTAATCTGTCTGCAGCTGCTCAAATCTTTGCCTATCATAGTGCATGCATGTGATGAGTGTTTTCCAGGTTGTTTTTCTTACTGCATCACTAACATATGCCCTTGTGCATTTGGCCAAAATGCTCCTGGAACTTTATCCAGGATCACATCCAACTTTCTAATGTGCGCATATCTCTAAATATCAAAGCTAGCCACCTTATCCTAAAAGTAACACTGGGACATCACCAGTGCTAAGGAGGAGCACTGGGATATTGATGTGCAAATGAGCAGACTCTCTGAAATCTCAGGTTAACTCTAATTTAAGAGCTACTTGGTAGAGAAATCATCAGACACAGCAGGTCACTTCTTTGGAGTTTGGTTTTGCATGTCAATACACAGCATGCTCCCTCCTTAAAGGTAGATAGTAACTGAAGGGGGAACAGAAGGTAACCAGGGGCTCTTTGAGGAGGGTCTTTATGAGAATAGAGACTTAATTTTTGGGGGGTATAGTGTCTGGAAAATGCCTGCACATTGAACATGCAAACTAACTGTGGAATAAAAATGAGATTGTCACCTGGCACTGTTTTGGATGCGGAACAAGTCTGTTGCAAGGGGCTTTCCCATGTGCAAGTTCTTTTGATCTAAATCAGAAGAGTCAAAGTATAAAAGCAGCTCATCAGCACACTAAAGACTCAGGAATCCTGTGGAAAAAACTGCAGATACATTCACACATTACAGCAATACTGATGTCATTTGCAACGGTGACGAGCTATAAAGCAGGGGGTGGAGGAATACACCTATTTGTGATCCCACATAAAACCCCCCTATGAATGAAAGAAAACAAGCAATCTATTAAAGTATATTGGATCTATTAAAAAACTTGCATTCCACATTAAGATAATAAAAGAAAACAGTGAAATTTCTGCTGCCTGGCTCTTACCTCCTGTAAGGTACATTGCATTATTTCCAAGCAATGACAAACAAAATTGAACATTTCTCCAAAGGTCACATCTATCGCAGTTTTTATTTTCTCATTTGATTCAGTGTATTGGGGTCTTGTTATTTTTTCTTTTTTACCTGTTTGGTGAAGTAAGTCATTCTTTCTCTGGAGAGAAACAAAATGTTATTTATAGAGCTGAGTGAATATTTCACAGCAAATAGCTATCCAGTCAATTCAAATTTTCCTTCTGTTCATTACTTGTTTATGATCAGTTTGCTATTTGTTATCTCAATTTAGGGATACTATTTCAGCCTAGATCAATGGAAGATTTAGGCTGTCACATGCAAAATCATCATACTTCATCAAATTACAGCAAATGAAATTATTGGCAGTTAAATTCTAAGTACATTCTTCTGTCATTAGCAGAAAAGTTTTCAGATAGGATATCACCACTACATTCAGTGTGGCCTGGCTAAGTTTGCCTTTCAACCTCATTAAGACTTTCACAAGTCATAAGGCCAACAAAAGGAAAAGATGAAATTACAGCACCTAGTAGAGTATCAGGCATAAAGTCTTTCCCTCAGTAATAAGCACTTATTTCACAGTTAAAGCTACTGCACACTAGGAAAAATTTCTGCCTTAGACCTCTGTCTCCTTTTACACAGCTGGATTGGGAACGAGCACAGTTCTTTCATCTAGAGCCTGTTTTTTGCTGGTTATTATAGCACAAATAGAACAAGTTAGTTTTATTTCAGAAGGGATAGTTTACTCTGTCATTGAGGCTTTGGAGATCTATACAGTTGTGAAGTGGTTCCTTTGTGGGCAGAATGCTACAGCGAAGCCACTACGAGGTTTCTAACTGACCATGGTGTAGAGGAGCACGAAGCCATCTCATTGCAGACCAGTGTGCTTGGATGTCTGTGGGAAATACCTTGGTAGAGGATGTGCACAGAACCAGAGCTTGGCCCCTATTCCTCCCCAGAGAAGCTCTGCCCTTGGGAATTATGCTAACGTGTACTTTTGTACATGACAAAAAATATACTGAAAATAATCCAGCAAAGAGCCATGAAGATGATGAAGAGACCTCAGTGAGGAAAGGCTGAGCAAGATAGTTCAGCCTGGAGCGGGGCTAAGTGAGGATCTTGTATACATGTACCTGAAGTGAGGGTGCAAAGAAGGATGGAGTTTCCTGGCTCTTTTCAGTGGTGTCCAGTGACAGGACCAGAGGCAAGGGCTCAAACTGAAATACAGGAGGCTCTGTTTGAAATCAGGAAACATGTTTTTACCGACAACTGGCACAGGAGGTGGAGTCTCCCTCCTTGCAGATATTCAAAAGCCATCTGACATGGTCCTGGGCAACTTGTCGTAGATGGCTCAAACTGAGTAGGGGGGTTGGACAAGATGACCTGTAGAGGTCCCTTTTAACCTCAGCCATCTTGGAATTCTGTGATTCTTCACACACCTGAAGCCACAGGGATGACAGACAGCTACTGAGCATAGCAGTGGTTGCAACTTTCAACAATGGGTCGCCCTTGTTTACCACTTGACCTATGAAAATGTTAAATAATGCCCATGTTCTTAATTCTGACCCCCTGACTTCTAGATAGTTAATATTTGGCTACCTTTCACCAACAAATTTGTTGATATTAACTTTCAAGTCCAGACAATTTTCCCCATTTTTGAGAGAACCTGTCATACAGTAATATAAATCAGGAGTCAGCTTCACTCTTCATATACATAATTTCTTGCAAAATTATTTAATTAAATGATACAATTTGATCTTTATAAAACACCTGACACTTTTTTAAACTTGAAGAGCCACATTTAAATTTTAATTGTGCCCCCCAAAAATTAAAATGGGAGAAAAAGTCCTGTCCTACTGAAATATGTGGCAAAATTTCCATTGACTTCAGAGACACTCAGAGTTTTTTACTTGCTTAAGGTACAATCACATCCACGTGGCACAACTGAAGAAGAAAGCAAAAATGTGTGCATGCATCAAAAGTATCCGTTACATTTTTTCAGAAGAGCATGACAGTTCTCAGGTCTGCCATACACTGCAGCTGATGAACATGCCTAATGCTATCATAATTTTTCCCACAGAGGTAAGGAAGTCCACAAGAAGCAGAATTACTTTCAATATCATATGCTCTTTGGTAAATACTTCTGTAATATTCTTTTAGTACAGTACAATTTGTTAGGCTTTATGATATACAGTAAATTAATAAGGCCTACACACTGATTTTTGTTACTTTATGTAGAAATATCTGAGCCACCTCATGTAATTGAGCAACTGGAAATTACTGTTAACAGCTACATGAGAGAGAAGGAAGTGGAAAAGTCACCTCCACATTGATGACTGTTTCCTATTCTTCCTTTGTGGCTTCTGGAAAGAAAAGCTTTCAAATAAAATAAATAACTAAATAAAATAAGGTGGAGAATAATGTGTTGGAAACCCTGTATTACTACCAGGGCTACCAAGGACTTTGTAGCTCACCATCAAAGGAATTCCTTACAACTAGCAGGATTGTCAGCCTTTATGTTGTTAAAATACATTTTTCATGAATGCAAATGTATTTTGAAATGTTTTAAAATCCAGGGTCATAAAAACAATCCCCCACAGAGAACAGTTTTAAAATCAAGTTAATATATCTTGTTTCCACGATAATTACCTGGCTAGCTCCATAAGAATACAAAGCTGAATGTTGCCACTCTTGTATTAGAAAAACAATTGTCGAGGCCAGAATACTTCTCAGACTAAGCATTTAAAAAATGCAGAATATGGTCAACAGACATGACATTTCACCAAGCAGAAGATACATTTCCATGTGGATCTCACTTTGGATGGCATAAAGGGAATCCCTGCAGAAGCCCATAAATGGGCTTGGGTATAAAATCAATGTCAGTAAAATAGGATCAGCTCCATACTGCAGCAAGACTAAGGCTTGCAAACTTACATTGATCTGGTGAGGCACATATATTTCTCAAATGTTAAAATAATAAACTGAGGTTTACAGCTTCAGTGAAAAATCACATCTGCTGAAAGGATGCACAGGATCTGCCTACCCCAGCAGCACAGTAGGAGAAAATCTGGAAAACTACACAGTTGTTTTTGAGGAGCTAATGTTCACATTGTATGCGTTCTACATGTGGAGCTTTTTCCCAGACCAGCTGCAGTCTGGCCCAGTACTCAGAAGGCCCATGAGCAAGTCAAAGTGCCTGAGACAGACCTGGAGCACCCTCCTGCTCTTTTGTCTGATTCAAAAGAAAACCCACTCATGTACTCTGAGATCTCTCTGCAATGTGCATACAAGGATGGGAAATGGGTATGGACAGAAAATATGCTGTAAAGCAGGTTCCTGCTCTGGACTACATCACTGCTTTAGGCACAGCCTTAGAGACTGGTATTGATGCAGCTGCTTTTGAAGGAGAGGTGAGAGGACACTTGATGTTAATTTAGTCGAAAAGCCAATTGAGGGAGCAGGAGTAAGATACAAGATGTGAAACCAAGAGTGAACGTGGTGACATAAAATCCAACCTCCTTAAATGACTTGAAGAGTGATTTGGGAATCACTCTTCAGACTGACTGTACAGGCTGCATGGCTGCATAACATCTCTGTGAGCATTAGGGGTTGCAAAGCTACAAGAGAAATAAGGTGCAGTTCAAATGGAGCATGAGAGCCATGGGAGACAAGCCAAACTACTTAACAAGGAAAAAGAAAGGAAAACTGGCTAGGGTGGATTCACATGATGCCTTTAGGGATGAAAATTGTGATCTTTGTGGATGGTGTTTTGGGACAAAGACATGCACATTCAGGTGTGATGGAAGAAGTGAGGAGAAGACCACGTGACAGAGTGGCTATGGGAGGAGGCAGGTGAGAGACACATTTTACAGAGTGTGATCTGGAGGCAACAGTAAAAGATAACTGTCGGAGAGGGAGAACTGAGAACCAGCAGCAAGAGCATCAACAGAAAGGTTGGGTTTATGCAGACTAAAACTGCAGGCATTTCTTTGTCCACCTTGGAGGTGACATGAAGCAGTATGAGCAGATACAGGCATCTAAGAAGTGGCTGAAGACAGGAGACAGTTCCAGAAAAGTTCAGAAAAATGCAGGTACTGTTGGATTGGTAGGACATCTGATGTGTGAAGCCATGTGGGTCCCTGAGCCGATTGCTGCCCCTGGTTGGACACAGGTGGCTGACAGGAGTTGAAGGGAAGGCGGCAGTAGCTGTAGATCTCCAGGGTGAGGATGTCTCCCCTTGGATCACAACTTTGTCCCTTCAGGTTCCACTCTTTGCCCGCAGCCGTACTCAGCACTCAGGTGCAGTGATTTGCAATGAATGTTGAATGGACATGGTCTAGCGTGGCTAGAGACAAAATAATTTTCTGCCAGCTATTTATATCCTAAAGCATAAGGTTTTATTATGCCTTTTGGACAGCTAACTATTTTACCGAGACCTTTAAAATAATTCCAAGAATTTGACACACTGGTTTCCAAGAAGAGAGCAAAGAATTCCAAAAGGTGTTTTACATGCTGTGAAATTGCAGGTTCTTTCCTTTGTTCTACATTTACTAGTAATTAATTTCCTCTAGCAATCCCATATTTGAATCTTGGCACTATAAAACTGAGGGGCTGAACACAAGCCTTCAAAGGCAGACAGTTGATGGGCTAATGCAGAGTGCCCTGTAATAATTCAGATTTTATTTTTTTGAGGAAGTCTTTGGGTAATGCTCTTATCATAGCCTACATAAAAAACTAGCATCTGGCTGATGAAATAAATGATGAAAACCAAACTACAGGGAAGAATTTATAACTATATTTAGCTTGCCTGTGAAAATGATAGGTAGTTTCCTCAGTCTGGCCCTTCACCCTGTGTTTTCAGGCACAAAGGCACTAACCTAAGTTCACTTTCCAAGCAAAAGGGGACACAAAATGGAAAAAATGTAATCAGTGAAAAAACAGATCCGTAACATTTTTCACTGTTACTAGGGCATGGTAGAACGACACAATTTACTTTCCTGTGTCTAATGCCAGTATTCTGTTTTAAAATAACTACATTATCTCCTTATTTGTAGACCTGTCACCCCAAAGTTTGTGAGATCATTAATACATAAAGAATCTAGTCTATAATTTTTAAGACCTTTCCAGCTGCAGCAAGTTTGCACTGAAACTGCTTACAGTTGATTTCAGGAATACTTTGTGTTTTCCTTCCCGCTTTTGATAGATTTGTCTCCCCATCAGAAAAAAAATTGCAGTTTCACTGCTTTCTTGCTTCAAAGAAAAGCAAACTGCTGGCCAGGCTGAAATCAATTGAGAAGTAACACACTTTAAAATGCAAAACTGAAGGTACTTGTAGCTTTGCTATACTCTACAGTGAATCTCACCATCTGCTGTGTTTGTGGCCGAGACTGACCTCCTTTTGTATCAGACAAAAGTAATTGTGGGGATCAAGTGAAGTTTAAACAGGGAAAAATGTGAGTGACCAATCTGCAGGCTGCACACAATCTCTGCACACAAACCAACAAGCATCCACGAGGCATTTATTTTTATTCAAAGGTGATGAGAATTTTACAACCTAGCGAAATCCTCTTGAGTGAACATTTCAGCTCTGGGATCCTTCTCCTCCAGAGACAAACATCTGCTTCCCAATCCTCTCCCATATAAGCTCTTTATCCAGCCACGGCTGAAAGCCACCAATAAGCAGAGAGAAGTAACTGTTCTCCAAATTTCCAACTACGAGCTATTTTTCTAATTCCCACAGCTGTTCACTAAAGAGGCTCAGCAAGCACACCAAACTGCCAGTCACCACTCGCCTATTAACATCCATGCAGAGGAACAGTGCTATTTCCAAATCGCGATCCTGCCCTTCTCAGAAAGCAATTTTCTACTGAGATTTCTAACTAAAAGGAAACCAGTAGCCTTCCTGCAAGTAAATAGCTAGTTAAGGCTGGAAGTAGGGTTTGTGTGCAAAGACTGTCCTATGCAAATCGCAGCTGATGAGCACTTAACTAATCTGTTTACAGACCAGAGCTGCTGGGCAGGCCTCAGCGATTTTCTATCAAAGCAAAGAACCATTCTTTATGGGCATCTGGTTGTCCCTGAATTGGTAGTTTAAGCATGTACCCTTGCTTCAAAGAAAGATCAAAGGATTTATTACTTCTAAATGAGTGCATTATTTCCACTTACTACTTTCTTGTTTGCAATGTGTTATTAACAGCACCATGGCAGGGTTACCTTAAGACTTGAGTTTCTCACAGATCCCTGAATGTGATTTTAGATGTTATATGTAGCCTATAATACACAGGCTGTTACACAGATGGAGAAAGAAGTAAAATACTAGCAAACAGATTAGAGCATCCATTTGTAGAAAACTGATTTTAAAAAAATCCAGCAAAGCACACTAGCTATATTTTAATACAAAAAAAGAGAGGCTATTTTTCGTTTTTACTGTAAATTTAAACAATGAGTCTGTTTCAAAGTAACAGCCACAGGTCAGTGGACAGAGCCAGTTTTTGACTCCTCTTCATATGAAAAGAAACCCACATTGCTCCTGCTCTCAGAAAACAGCCGAGATACCACAGTCACGAAGTAGAACAATGATTCAATGAACAAATTCCTACTACCCCATAAATGCCTGCCATCCCCATCCTTTTGGCTTACTGTTTATGGCTTCGTTTACTTATTAAGCCTGGAAGAAACAAGGAAGACATATTCATTATGTGCTTTCTGGCACTACTGGGAGCACATGGAGAGCAAGTTAAGACCTAGCATCTTATTTGTAGGCATACTGAAGGCCTACAGTCAGCTCGGGCACAGAATGGGAAAAGAAATTTTTGGGAGGAAGTGCAGAAGTAGATTCCAGGCAGCCAGGGCCAAGGCAGACAAAGCTGCCAAAACTAGAGCCACAAGTGGCCCCAGAGAGGGTTTGGAGAGGCTGGTGTGATGTTTATTGCTCAGAGAGCAGAGCTGGGTGGTGCGATGTGGGACAGGAACTGCATTCTGCAGGCTGTGACTTTAGTGGTAGTATCTACAGATGTCTGCAGACTCACTGTCTCCACCTTTATCATGGTGCCGGAGGGAGCAGATTGTGGTCTCCTTATCTGTTTTACAAGGAACCACCTTCCCCTGACAGACTCAGTAGGTCACACAGCACAAGATGCTGCTTACTTCTCCTCTTTTATAAAACAGACTCTGCTTTCATTCACATAAACTAACACAGTTACCTACCCAGGAACAAGCAGAGGAAAAAAGTCATAACAACAGGAGGTGGGGACAGGATCCAATGGCTTTCCAGTGAGAGTAACATGCTGGCATCAGGTCCTGTGACCTACCAATCTCCATTTGCTTAGTGGTGTTTTTTTCCCCATCTGACAAGAACCAGAAATTGGTTTTTCTTGAGCATGAATAGCAAATGTAGATTTAACACAGTCAAATACAGGAAAAAAATCCAACCAACTGACATACTGCAGGCTCTTGGTGCCTTGCAATGTATAGGTTCAAATAAAGTAGAGCTTGTATGAAAACCTCTTAAGCAGAAATGGACAGGCATCCAAGCACATCTTAAATCCCAGTGCTGAAACTTCAGCCTCAATCACCAGTGAGTGACTGACATCAGTCTTTTTTGTGGACTGCAGCCCGACTGCTGCCTGACACAATTACACAACACCAAGGGGACCTCTAGGCATCGTATAAGCAGAGGAACGGACAACAGGGCACAGATTGCCAGAAGGATGCTGTAAAACAGGTAACAGCTACCACACCCAGTGCATTAACCTACTAAATACTGGTCAATCAAAGCTTCCAGGCTCTACAGGCATGGAATAACATGACTGAAAAGCAAAAAGGACTTGCTATTGCTAGCCACAAACTAGACAGTTTGGGTACCAGAAACAGCACTGCTGGCCCAGTACTTACCCAGGAGAGCCTCTGGGATTAGGGAGCTGCACATACCCAAACCAGCTAGTTTACAGCTGGTTCAGGTATGCCTGCAACCAGTGGTTTAGAGCCCAGTTGATGCTCTTAAATCAGTTGGAAGGAGACTCAGAACAAAGCAAGCAGCTCAGAGAATTTAAGAATTATTCTTAAGGTTACTTCCCTACAGCTGTTGGTGCCCTAAGTTGCCTGCATAAATTTTTGTTATGCTCTCAAAGTGGAGACAGACAGCAGCAACACTTGATTCTGGCCACATAAATCTTAACACCTGGCCACATTTGAAGGCTACAACTTTTGTTTTATGTGTCTGGTTTCTCCTTTGAATTTCAACAAGACAAAAATACAACTAATTTATTTTCTAAAAATGCTGTAAGGACTGAAATGTATTGTAACAATATTTGCATTTCTTTCCAGAGTAGCTGCATTTTAGGTACAGGCAAACATCTTTTTATCAGTTGGATTTCAGTCAGTTTTGGCCAGTGTTCCAAGTCTTTTTTAAATCAATGAACTTCATGAAACATTTGTTAGCACATTTATTATCTCTATATACAGCATTTAGTCTAACAAACCAAACTCTGTCATCACCAAAGGAGGCTCAGTAAAACGAGATGAAGAAACAGACTGAGTTATTTCTTACTTCAAATGAAAATCCAGACCTCATCTTAGGGTCAAGGTCAAAAGGAAGAGCTAGGTGTAAATGCAGAAAGAGCCAGACGGCTTTTAATTATACAGTAGTTGTTACAAGACATTTAGTACTTTAGAAAGGTTTATCCACCTGTTCCAATTTACCCAAGTGCTCACAATCCATGATGAATGCCAAAGCCAAAAAAAATCACTGACATATGGATGCCTAGTTCCATGACATACATCTATTGAACATACCAGCCATAAAAATATTAATTTTCTGTCCACCCAAGAAAACTCTGTAACAATTGCTATTATTCTTATTGGAAAAAATTTAATGTGTAACTGTGCCAGCAAGCTGGACAGGGTGTGACAAAGCATATATAGAAAGCAACAAATCTTAAAAATACTAGCAGCATTTAAAGACCACACATCCATTATGGTGTTGCACAGAATGACAAAGACATTCTTGCTACTGAAAGCTCGAGCTTCTCAAAAGCACCGTTTATTCTAACTTGTAGATATTGAACTAAATTTCTCCCACTCATGAAGTGTAATTTTTCACTTCTGCAAGGCTTGCAGTAAAAGTTCTAATACTAAGTAAGAGTTCTGACTCTTGCAGTCAGAGTTCTTGGTACTGAAGTCAATGACGTCTGCAAGTCCCCCAAACCTTTAGAGGATCTTAGTAAACCTAAAGTCTAAAATAGCGCAGAGAACTCTAACTCCACGTTGCATCACTGCACCAACGAAACATAACAGAAGTTTCCAGACCGCTTCAAAGTTTCCACAGCCTACTAGCCAGTCTTACAAAGACAGACAATATTCTCAACTTGTCTTGAGGGAAGCTGAATTTCATCTATCTTTACATGAAGGAGAAGATTATGGTGATGTAAAAAATCAAACGCAACAGGTATATCTACTGATGAAGTTAGTACCCTCAGACTTGTGCCTGGATAGATTAGATCTTACAAAACAAGCTGGCAGACTGAAAGTATAGAAAGACATCTACTGCATAAATACAGTAATGCTTGTATGATGGCAGCCCTACTCTGCCTGCTTCAGGGGTGGCCCCAGTCTTTCAGCTCTGTAAGCCATTTGATAAAATCTCCTTGTGGCAAAGAGCTGTAAGATTTAAACAGCTGAAAAGGCATGTAGTTCTGTGCTCCTGTAAGCAGGGACAGCAGCTATTTTGTACTCCTCAGTATCTCTCTCTCTCATCCCGTGTGAGACAAGGCTGAGATGAAGACTGGCAAGACAAACTTCAGCAGCTTGTGCTAGTTCCTTCCTCTCACAGCCACCTCCCCAATTTCTCATAATCCTAATGCCAGTAATGTGGAACAGTCCCAGCCAGAGAGATGTGCTTGAGCTTCTTCACAGATACATCTTTGCCAGCTTCTCCACAGATGCATTACTGCAGTGTAATCACGTGGGCCTTCGACACACACTGTGAAATTTTGGCAGTATTGTATTTAATGGCCAAATTCCCATCGATTAAAGCAGAGCCAGACTATCACATATAATACTTTTACTTGGTCAGAACACCTCCTCCTCCTCCTCCTGAGGCTTGTAAGAGCCATAAATAAGGTTAAAGCAATATAGTACTCAGCGGTTTTAATAGAAGGCCTCCTCTGTTAAACAACCACCAAAAATAGTTGCTTAAGATGGGTTAGACTGAATCATAAATGAGAGAAGGCTGCTGAGGACTTTAAAAAAAAAACCTATCACTACTTTTATTGGTTGTCAATGTTTTCCTATTAGTCAGTAAATGCATTTGATATAGGTGAGTTTCCAAAGTAAGCATGATGGGAGGGCTAGTTTGAGATTCAAACTAATTTAAAAAGAAATCACTTCAAGTTTCCCTTTGGGACATTTACAAAATATGCCATTAATCTGTTGCACCCAATTTGTGTGTATGTACTGCATGGTAATTAGTGTAGAAATTCAACCAATTTTACCATCTTTCTGTTCAACTCTACAAATTACAATTAGTTTTCAACACCTGTCTCTGGCAGTGACAATCGTTTTAGTATTTGCCTAATTTCCACAGAGAAGAAGTATACCTCAAGCAAAAGATACATTATAAACATATGCGCACGCAGAATAGCCATAACTAGCATGTACTATCATCACTATATGTATACAGTCATACAATATTCCCCTGCAGAATTAGTAAAAATAGATATGTGTTCTAATATAAATCATATTACTCGCTTCAGGTATTGGACATCATTGACGTTTTCAAGGCACTTTCTAGAATAATATTTATTAAAAAAGTTGTTTCTGACTTTGCCAAACTAACTGCTTGTTCTAAAACTTTATATGCTGGCTGTCTGCCCTGAAGCTGGGGTCTTGTTTATTTGTTTGGGTTCTGTTTTGGTTTTGTTTGTTGTTGTTGTTTTCTTTTGTTTGTTTGTTTTTAATTTCAGCCACAGTTCTCCTCTAAGAAGGAGACCACAGAACACTTCATTGGTTTGCCAAAATGGCATTCTGGCAGCCTTTCCTCCAACTTGAGCACCCTGTGCTTTGGAGTGAGAATTAAAAATTTGATGAGAGGTTGTGAGGGAGGAGAAATGAACCCCAGGAAGCCTAAGCTACAAGCCTTTGAGAGGAACATAAAAATAACAACGAGGTTTCCACAGATTTAATAGAAGCTTTATGATTTCAGAGGCTAAAAACTTCAAAAACTGTGTCTCACTGAGAATATTGTCTGCCCTCATGACTCCCAACAATTAGGTGTGCATATAATGTGTTCAGAAAAGAAATGATCATGCTTCCTGCAAGCC
This sequence comes from Aleadryas rufinucha, assembly GCA_013397815.1. NCBI lineage: Eukaryota > Metazoa > Chordata > Aves > Passeriformes > Aleadryas > Aleadryas rufinucha. The sequence goes on from VZTH01006222.1 coordinate 180,980, forward strand.
CAGGCCTACAGGTAAACCCAGGGTTACCAGCAAACACTTTCATAGCAAATGTAGCTACAGGCTGGGGTGGACAGCAGAAGGAAGTGTCTCTCAGCAGTCCTGCGATGCCAGACGGATCTCCAAGCCAAATACAGAGGATACAAACTTAACCAGGACACTACCACGATTCCTTACCTCATCCATTATAAAACCTCCAAATGAAAAAGGACTCCAGTGACAAAACCAGCCTTCACTAATTGACCCCAAATTCATAACAAGACTAGATCCACCCTTTGTATTATGTGGGGTAGGAGTCCCATAGGAAACAAATGTTGTAGCATGTGATCTTGCTACCAAAGGTCAAACCACACATCTGCAACTACGGTGCCATGTTGCACCTGAGTGGCTGTTTTCGCCGCAGGTAGTTTTGTGTCTAACTTCTGAATGAATGCAATCCTGCAGACACAATACTGTTACCAGAAGAGAGAAACAATTTTTTAAAAGTACAGTTGCTCTCAGTAGTCCTATACACATATATGACAATAATGAATCCCAAATCCCTGAATCACCTGGAATGTCAAACAGTTTTCAAGAAAGCTGAAAGGAGAAGAGATCAACTAGTACTGTTTAATAACTTTTGCATGATGTTACTAATTTGTTGGAATATAGTGTCCAAGTTCTCTGATTATTCACAGAATTGAGCTAATTCAAGCACACAATTTTGATAACCTAATGTGCATATATTAAAGGATCCATCACACAACCAAAACAGGAATGTAGATGCATAATTGATCATTAAGCCTAGAGTTTGAATGTGAGTAGTTCTAGCAAAATCAGCATGAGTATTTATAAAGCCAAATAGGTACCTGCACTTTGGCAAGCCAATGAGATGTGAACGGTTCAGGTAATACATATGCAAATATATTACGGTCTGCATTTCACAAGAGCTTTTGAAAGGCTTGGGTTTGCAAGATGATATGATAATCTGTAGAAAACCCAGCAAATTAAAAAATAAGACCACTTAGTCCAAGTTTTGGTTAAAAATGTGTGTACAAGACTGCACCAAAACAAAAAGCAAATAATCATACAGCAAGTATTCACCAGTATAGATTTTATTGCTTTTCAAAATAATGGGGTTTCTTTAGATGTAAAATACTTTAGCAATTACCTAAAACAAATGTACACTTTGTTAGAACTTCTGGTAAGTGCTGATCTTGAGTTCCAAAAATGTTTGACAGAATACAAGAAAATATAAAATTGGGCTAGCAAAATACAATAAAGGAGCTTTACAAGAGGGACACACATTCTATATTATTTGAACTAAGTCTATCAGGTAAACATGCTGTAACAGCTTTCCACTTAGAACGCGTGCCTATAAACTTAATCTGCAACCTGAATCCCAGGAAAAATTCACTTCTGATCAATTCAAGGCTAGTAGGTCAAAAAAAAAAAAAAAATCCATCTCAAGATGTGTTTCTTCATTGAACATATATTCCCTTTTTCCATAAGGTATTAATTTTGAATTTTAATAGATCACTATATATGATAAAATTGCAATAAAACATTCTCTTATTATTCATGATTCAACTACATTTGTAGCCATAACGTAAGTTATTTTATATGCAAACAGTTAAGTGTTTCATTAAAAAAATATTTATTTATTGCATCTAGTGAAAAAAACTTTGATGGTTTAAAAAAAAAAAAAGGACTTGCTGTTGGCTAATAGCCAAACAATCCCTTCCCTGTGGCTTGCTTTTTCAAGAATTATAAAGAAACTCTGGAGTTCGATGTGATCTAGACAGCCAAGGATGATTAGTCTGTATGGGAGCAGGATGCACAGTACTTGATTAAACCCACAAGCTTCTCAAATGAGCTATAAGGATAAAAAAATGTGGTTTGTTATTGTGTCCATTTCCAAAGGACAGCTCACAAGCTTTCCTCCTCACGTAAAAACTGGAACACAGCTGAGAAGTCTTTCAGGGCATAGCCTTTGGCACACATCATCCTGTAGATCTGATGTGCCTGGGAGCCCAAAGGAACTGGTGTCTTGGTGTTGGTGGCAGAAATCTGGGCCAAGCCAAGATCCTGTGGGGGGTGAGAAGAGGGAGTAAGAGGGCAGAGAGGAAGAATGGAAAGAAAGAAAAAGAGAAAAAGTCAGGGAAGAAACAACAACGATATAAACAGCCATGTACATATAGGCTATTTGCCTTCCACTGTAACAAGAACTCTACTGCCAACAAGTACAATACTCCAGCCTTAAAATTTCAGACCTGGAAGAATTAGGTTTTGTGTAGTTCTTATTTTTTAAAACAGTAATTCAACGTTACTCAACAGAAAAACCTCAAACTTTGCCAGGCAGATATCACCTTAAGAATAGGAGGAATTTTAAGATTCTAGATCATTATATAACCTGGCAGCAAGACTCAGACTCTTTTTCCCCATTGAGTATGTCATTGCTAGTAAGAAAATCTCCCTGGCTATTCACTGAAGCATTTCACATAGATTCTAAGAGTGTAATTTAGTTCTTTTGGCAAGAGGAATTCTTTATTACTATAAACAGGTTAAAAATCAAGCAGAAGGAATTTCAAGAACAAGAAAATGGAAGCCACTTAGCAAACATACATTTACTATAATGTAAACAGTTAATAGCAAAATGAGAGGCACAGACCACTTTGTGAATATAACTGATTTGTTGCCTAATTGGAAAGATGTATCAGAGAATTGCATAGCGGGTAGTCCTGGGTCTGCTACAACTCAATATTCTTCTTTAGTGACTTTTTGTTTAATGACTTTCTTTAATAGAGGCATATAGAGAATAGTTCCACTGTGTTTTTAAATACGATGTTTGGGTCAACAAAAGGGAGGGAAGGTTCAAAGAGAACAAATTTGAAACATGTCCTCCAAGAGTCCTTGTTCAACTACAGTTAGAATCTGAAATAAGTAGGACAGAACCCAAAGGTGAGTACTGGGTACTATAACTAACCACATTTAGCCAGAAATAGTCAGCTGCCAGCTAGGCTGGAGGACGTCTTAAACTCTAAGCTGAACCAGACATGAAACAACCCAAAGAAGGAAGCACTAACAAGGGCCTGGACATATATAAAAAGATCTCTTGACTAAGTAGGAAAGCAATGCCTGCACTGAAGATTGCCTTTAAGGTCTTGTTAATGAAATCAATGTTTGGAGTCCATATTTCAAGAAAGTTGCAAAAGAACCTCTCAAGCGTTACTAGGAAATGTCTAGATTTCCTGTCTATTCAGAACTATGGTGGTTTATAGAATCTGCTGTGTGACTGATTTTTTCCTGTTTTTCAGTGGTTTGGGTTGGAAGGGACCTTAAAGATCATCTAGTTCCAAGCCCCCAACCATGGGCAGGGACATCTTCCACTTGACCAGGTTGCTCCAAGCTCAATCCAACCTAGTCTTGAACACTTCCAGGGATGGGCATCCACAATTTCTGTGGGCAACCTCTTCCAGTGCCTCACCACTCTCACAGTAAAGAATTTCTTCCTAATATCTAATCTAAATCTACCCTTTTTCGGTTTAAGCTATTACCCCTTATCTTGTCACTACATGTCCTTGCCAAAAGTCCCTCTCCAGGTCTCTTATAGGCTTCCTGTAAGTCTTAGAAGGTGCTATAAGGTCTTCCCAGAGCCTTCCCTTCTCCAGGATGAACAACCCCAACTCTCTCAGCCTGTCTTCACAGGAGAAATGACCCAGCCTTCTGACAATCTTCATCACACTCCTCTGCACTCACTCCAGCAGGTCCGTGGCCTTCTTATGTTGGGGGCCCCAGAGCAGGACACAGCACTCCATGTGGGGGTCTCACAAGAGCAGGGCAGAGGGGGAGAATCACCTTCCTTGACTTGATGGTCACTCTGCTTTTGATGCATGTCAGGATGTGATTGGAATTCTGGGCTACAAGCACACATTGCCAGGTCACACTGAGCTTCTGGTCTTCCCACATGCCCAAGCCTTTTTCCCCAGGGCTGCTCTCAATCCATTCTTTGCTGAGCCTGTATGTGTGCTTGGGATTGCTCCAACCCAAGTGCAGCACCTTGCACTTGGCCTTGCTGAAATTCATGAGGTTTGCAAGGACCCACCTCTCACACCTGTCAAAGTCTTTGAGTATCTCAGCCTTCTCCAAATCCTGGGCAACCAAGTCCTAACCCTATATAAGGTCCTGTATCTATAGAAGCTTTTCTTGTTGCCCTTGAAGTATCTGGTCAGGTTTAATTTTATCACGGCTTTAGCTTTCCTAACCTGATTCCTGGCTGCTTGAACGATTTGTCTGTATTCCTCCCAGCCTACCTGTCCTTGCTTCCAACCTCTGTAGGCTTCCTTTTTGTGACCGAATTTGTCCAGGAACTCCTTGTTCATTGGCACCGGCCTCCTGATGGTTTTGCCTGACTTCCTCCTTGTTGGGATACATCGCTTCTGAGCTTGGAGGAGGTAATCCTTGAATATTAACCTGATCTCTTGTACCCCTCTTCCCTCCAGGGCCTTACCATAGTACTGTACCAAGCAGATTCTTGAAGAGGCCAAAGCTGGCTCTCCTGAAGTCCAGAGTAGTGAGCTTGCTGTGCACGCTCCTTGCTGCCCTAAGGATCTCAAACTACACCGCTTCATGGTCACTGCAGCCAAGGCTGCTCTTGAGATTCACATTCCCCACCATCCCCTCCTTGCTGATGTCAACAAGGTCCAACATAACAACCTCTCCTTTTTGGCTCCTCTATCATTTGGAGAAGGAGGTTGTCACCAACACATTCCAAGAACTTCCTAGATTGCTTATGTCCTGCTGTGCTGCCCCTCCAGCAGATATCAGTGTGGTTGAAGTCCCCCATGAGGACCAAGGCTTGTGGATGTGACATGGATCCTGTTTGTCTCTATTTGTCTAATCTGCTCAGTCTTCAGGTCAGATGGCCTGTAGAAGCCCTCCACTATAATGTCACCTGTCCCTGCCCTCCCTTTAATCCTGACCCATAAGTTCTCAGTCAGCTCCTCATCCGTCCCCAGGCGAAGCTCCACAGACTCCAGCTGGTCACTGACACAGAGCATGAATCCTTCCACTCCAACACCCCAGTCAGAGGAGTCATCCCACATTGTCTCTGTGATGCCAGTAAGATCACAGCCCTGCAGGTATGCACACACAGCATTTGCATAGGTCACTTAAACTGGGCCCTGAGGAAGCTGACTCACTGGCTGGAATGGCTGTAATTCCTTTGTGCTGCTCTTCAGGTGCTCTCCTGCTGGACCTACAATCCTTCTCCAGGCTCTGGACAGCTATTGCTGTCACTGGCATCAAACTGGTAGGAGTGGGATGAATGCAGGTTCCCCCTCCCCCAGTAACTTTAGCTCAAAGCCCTCTTCACCACAGCTCTGCAAGCCTGTAAGCGAAGACGCTCTTCCCCTACTCTGACAGATGGTCCCCATCTTTGATACAGAAGAACTGAGAGACAGCAGTACTGCTGAGAGCACCTCTGACTTCTCAGGGATGACTTACAAGACAGGTCTTTACTTTCTGTGTGTCTAGATTTGAATTAGCACAAGGAAATTCAAGATCTTACTCTACTCTCTAAATGTCACTTCGATCTGTAAATCGGCTCTATAAAGGTCATTCTGATACAAATCAGAATTATAGTTACTTTTCCTATTACCCTCGAATGACTTCAAGCTCTAGGAAACTGGGAAAAACATACATATCAGATGTCACAGGATCCAAAATAGTTTTCATCTGCATCAGGGCAGATAATTTCTTCTTATCTAGCAACTCTGTTGAAAGACTGATGAGCTGACAAATCCAGTAACACTTACTCTAACCTTGCATACAGTAAGATATTTCATGACATATATAAACCCTCTTTGTGAAATCTGTATCCATATTATTAATTTTATTCAAGAAAGCTTAACTCATATAATAGAATATTAGAATGGCAAAATCATCTAACTCCAAACTAGTGAAAGTACTTGGTATTGGTAGTGGTGCCTGTGATCTATTTCTCGCTAAAGGGACATTCACAGAAACAATCTCTGAAAATTCTGAATGGAGTGCTAGCACAAATACAGTTTCATAAATGTCCTGGATTTTGCCAAGGATAGGTTAATTTTTCACAGGAGCCATGAGGGGTGGAGCCTTGTACCATGTGGGCATGGCCAAGACCTCAACGGTTATTTGACACCATCCTATGTCATTACTGGGGTGGGGAAAGGGACTGTCTCTCTCTGGCTGCCTGGGAGAAAGGGTGCTCCTTTATGGTTGTGGAAAGGTGTGGTGGGTGAGTCTGTCCACAATTGTTTTTCATTGTCCTGGCTTCGTGAGGATTTTGCATATAAATCACCCTCTTTTTGTACACTTCTGTTATTAGTATTGTCGCTGTTAGTTTGTGTNGATGTCAACAAGGTCCAACATAACAACCTCTCCTTTTTGGCTCCTCTATCATTTGGAGAAGGAGGTTGTCACCAACACATTCCAAGAACTTCCTAGATTGCTTATGTCCTGCTGTGCTGCCCCTCCAGCAGATATCAGTGTGGTTGAAGTCCCCCATGAGGACCAAGGCTTGTGGATGTGACATGGATCCTGTTTGTCTCTATTTGTCTAATCTGCTCAGTCTTCAGGTCAGATGGCCTGTAGAAGCCCTCCACTATAATGTCACCTGTCCCTGCCCTCCCTTTAATCCTGACCCATAAGTTCTCAGTCAGCTCCTCATCCGTCCCCAGGCGAAGCTCCACAGACTCCAGCTGGTCACTGACACAGAGCATGAATCCTTCCACTCCAACACCCCAGTCAGAGGAGTCATCCCACATTGTCTCTGTGATGCCAGTAAGATCACAGCCCTGCAGGTATGCACACACAGCATTTGCATAGGTCACTTAAACTGGGCCCTGAGGAAGCTGACTCACTGGCTGGAATGGCTGTAATTCCTTTGTGCTGCTCTTCAGGTGCTCTCCTGCTGGACCTACAATCCTTCTCCAGGCTCTGGACAGCTATTGCTGTCACTGGCATCAAACTGGTAGGAGTGGGATGAATGCAGGTTCCCCCTCCCCCAGTAACTTTAGCTCAAAGCCCTCTTCACCACAGCTCTGCAAGCCTGTAAGCGAAGACGCTCTTCCCCTACTCTGACAGATGGTCCCCATCTTTGATACAGAAGAACTGAGAGACAGCAGTACTGCTGAGAGCACCTCTGACTTCTCAGGGATGACTTACAAGACAGGTCTTTACTTTCTGTGTGTCTAGATTTGAATTAGCACAAGGAAATTCAAGATCTTACTCTACTCTCTAAATGTCACTTCGATCTGTAAATCGGCTCTATAAAGGTCATTCTGATACAAATCAGAATTATAGTTACTTTTCCTATTACCCTCGAATGACTTCAAGCTCTAGGAAACTGGGAAAAACATACATATCAGATGTCACAGGATCCAAAATAGTTTTCATCTGCATCAGGGCAGATAATTTCTTCTTATCTAGCAACTCTGTTGAAAGACTGATGAGCTGACAAATCCAGTAACACTTACTCTAACCTTGCATACAGTAAGATATTTCATGACATATATAAACCCTCTTTGTGAAATCTGTATCCATATTATTAATTTTATTCAAGAAAGCTTAACTCATATAATAGAATATTAGAATGGCAAAATCATCTAACTCCAAACTAGTGAAAGTACTTGGTATTGGTAGTGGTGCCTGTGATCTATTTCTCGCTAAAGGGACATTCACAGAAACAATCTCTGAAAATTCTGAATGGAGTGCTAGCACAAATACAGTTTCATAAATGTCCTGGATTTTGCCAAGGATAGGTTAATTTTTCACAGGAGCCATGAGGGGTGGAGCCTTGTACCATGTGGGCATGGCCAAGACCTCAACGGTTATTTGACACCATCCTATGTCATTACTGGGGTGGGGAAAGGGACTGTCTCTCTCTGGCTGCCTGGGAGAAAGGGTGCTCCTTTATGGTTGTGGAAAGGTGTGGTGGGTGAGTCTGTCCACAATTGTTTTTCATTGTCCTGGCTTCGTGAGGATTTTGCATATAAATCACCCTCTTTTTGTACACTTCTGTTATTAGTATTGTCGCTGTTAGTTTGTGTTCTTATCTCATGGCTGCTTCCCATAAATTGTTCTTATCTCAGCCCATGATCTCTGCCTCTTGTGTCTCTGACTGGAGTGGGAGGGGAGTGGCTCAAAGGGGTTTTTTTGTGGGAGTACTAAATTGGGGAATAGCATTCCTAAACTAGGGCAATAAAGTAGCTCTGTTCACTTCAGTAACGAAAGTCTGCCTCCAAGATGGTTGAAACATTCAATAAAATTTCAGTAGTTAAATGGACAAGGACTCCTGACTGATGTGCAGGAAGGTTGTTTTACTTTTTAAAAACTCCATTCTATAAATTAGAGCTTTGAAGGAAAAAATGCAAGGAAATGTAAGTAAAGCTTATCTTCAGCTTCAGATTGTGAAGTATTTTGCACCTTTTCACTTGAGGATGGAGATTCCACAAGTGAAATAGTACAAAACAGCTCTGAAAGAAATTTCCCTTTGCTGACTTATTTGGAAAAGTAAAAATGAGAGCACAGTTTATGGCTTCTCTCATACTCTTTGGAACTGACAACATCTTCCACATGTCTTAGTGCACGGATTATTCTAACACTTTTCCTCAGCTTGGAATAGGGGAACAGATTCTCTTTCACAATTTGCTTCCACTTTGGAACTACCTGGTTCCTTACATTTATTTTGCAGTTGACGTAAATGAAACTGCCATTTGGAGTAAAGCTCAAAGGCTGTTTTGACATGACTCGAGAGGAGTATGATATAAATCTAGCTCTTCTCAGGATCCAAAGTTGACATTTAATTAGCAACTGTGCTGTCAATGAAAGACGGAACTTCTGGCCTGCCAATCCCTTGGACACAAACATGGTGTGGTAAACTAAACTAGATTTTTTAAAATGCAAAATCTTTAGAACAGGTTTCACATTAAGTTGCTTAAATTCTATGTTTCAGTATCAAATTTCAAGACAAAGAGCTTTTCAGAGGTGTCTGGCAAACTTTTCTGACCCAGACACTTAAAATAAGGATCCTCTGGCTTTGTTTGAGAGATCCATTGCTGACAAAATATTTTAAGGAAGCCTTTGACTTCCAACATCTCTGATATGTGAGCAAGAACTTGAAGTTCAGTAACTGTGTTTACTGACTGTTACTGAGGCACTCCTAGATATTTTTACTGTGGAATATTTTCTCCTCAACCTCAGGGTTTTACCTACCTCTTTCTCCTTTGAATACATCCTTTTTTATTTAAGTGGTGAAATTGTGCTCTGCATTTCCCTTAAAAAAAGTCCCCATCTCAAACAATTCACAAACTGCGTAGTATATCACACACCAGGATGAAATGGATAGTTGCAAAAGTCTTTCCACAAACTAAAAAGCAGTGTCTTAGAAGGGGTCACCACTGCACCAAATAGCCTGAACGTGATCAGCTGTCTTGGCTACTTATTCAAGAAATCTTCCATCTATATAGAATAAGATAGCACAGTTCAAGAGGCATGAGAGAAATTTAATGTCTTTCCTTCGTACTGAGGATTCTAGCCTAAATAAGGCAGTCTTCAGGACTGTCAGGAGAGGCAAGTCAGAAGAAGTGAACAGCAATTACAGATCTCTCCAAGGAACTCTCTCTTGGTTGTCATTGATGCTTTATAACCAAAAGCTGGCAGTTTCAACAGGCACAGGCCAGGCTGCTATTCCTCCAGTTAAAGAAAGATCTTTCAGGGCAGTTTCCAGGGGAGATGAAGGTCCCTCTTAGAAGCAGACCAAAGGGAAAAAAACAACCCTTTAGAAAGAAACTTAAAAGGGAGGGAAGAGAATGTGTGCCCCTATTGGATTTATACTATGAGGTTATTCTGGAAAAGATTAAGAGCTATCAATCATGAGAATAGAGATTGCAGCGTGAAACATGGCCCACCAGGCAGAACAGATTCCAAAAACAGCACACAAGATGGAAACAAGCTTTGAGGCAGGGTCAAGATCAGGTTGCTTATCTCTAATCAATAGCCTGGGCAAACTCCAAGCAATAACCTAACACTTTTTATAAATCTGTAATTTTAACAACACTTTATTGTCCCCGACGTTCAATGACACGAACACAATGTAAAAACTGCTACTTTTCAATATTTTAACACATCCCTCAAAGAAATTAAAGTTCCTGGTCATTTGTCCATAAACATAAAATGTAGCAGCCGTTGAGGGGTTTTGAGCCATGCAGCATTTGCAAAATATTTTGGTGCTACCACATGCAAAACACTCTGGACCCACTCTGAAGAGAATTTGGCTAATTTCATTGAGTGTGCAAATGCACCAATTGTCCTAAACCAACTGCAAAAGGAAATGAACAGTATTAGTAAGCAGGTATTATATACAGGAGCTCCAGCACTGTGGAGACGTGCATGGTAACATCTGAGTTTGTTCACCAGCTTTGAGAATGCTGTTTTAGTTTTAAAAGCTACATTTCCACTGTACATGGAAGAGATGAAAATGGACAGAATGCCTAACCATTTGGGAGCACTGAATAAACTGGTATGCATAAAACCTAACCTGTATGAACTCAAATGCCTCCCTTAGGACAGTATCTCCACGAAACGGATATTCAGTGTGAAATTATTTCCTGCACTTAGATGAGACATCTTTTCCAGAGCTGGTTTTATAATTTACCTTAGGCAATCATTGTGCTCAGTGCAGAAGTAGTTCAAGAGTCAGAGTTCTATATGTCCTTCCTCCAACTGTGTGTCCTATCAGTGGGATGTAGAGCCCTGACCTTCTTGCCTACTTTCCTTTGGCCTCTAAGAGCTTCGCTTTCCTGACCACAGAGTGACTCAGGACAGTGCTTTTCCTGGAAAAGCCAAGAGCATGGCAATAAGAGCATTCTCCTGGGATGGAATAACAGTAGGTTTTCAATTTCCTAATGCTGAGAAGGACCTAAACCCGAGATCTCACACTTTGTAGACAAGCGATTTAGATTACTAGGTAATTACTCATGAGAAGCCCTTCTTCTGTCACCAGCTAAGGCAATTCAGGAGAGCTCACAGAATGGTGCAGAAACCTGCAGATCAGCCTGTGGTGGTGTGGGCTGCTTTCTGCATTCCAGACGGCCTTAGGCAGAAGGCCAAGCACACAAGCAACTGGCTTAGCAAGGAAGGGGTTGCTAGAGAGCATGTCCAGTAGCACAGTTAAAGGTATCTGGAAGAGAGTGGGTCCAAAATCCAAGATGCTGATGCCACTGTCAGCACCTAATTAAGTCACCTGGATTTCCCTGAATTCTCTCTTGAACTCAGGCTCCTAAATTCTAAAGCAGTCATGCAAGAGGCACCTAAATGGCTTGCTGAACACTCACTATAGACACAATTCCATTGAGACTCCTTTATTAAGGCAGAACTCAAAAAGACCATGCATAAAATCTCATTGAGTGGCTCAGCAGTAATAGTGGCTAGAAAGCAGCTGGAGACTAAGGAGAAGCCCTCTGAACAACTCATTAATTCAGAGCTACAGGAAGAGCTCAGTTCCCCTCTATTGATGGCCATGTATAATCCTGTAATGACAAATTTTCAGAGAAGACTGTTTGCTAGAAGCCCAGAGAGAAGCAACTACACATACTTGACATGCAAGTGTTATGTACCTTAGCCATGAGTGTTGTTCCAAAGCCACCTTGATAATTGTTAGCTGATGGTACTCCTTCCATCACTCCAGGAACAGGGTTGTATGTATCGCTTGACCAACAGCGACCTGAGCTCATATTTAGGATTTTGGCCAGCAGCTTTGGGTCAAGGCCTAATCTGTCAAAGGTCAAAGAAGAGAAGTGTTAATGTCAAAATGCACAAGACATGGGTGACTTGTTTTATATCTTAGGACCCTACCATCATTCCTCTCCCTTTATTATAAGTCATGAAAAATGACAGAGTATTGATATTGGGGGCAGGGATGCTGTATCTTAAATTAAAGAGCATCAATCCACCATTTAGGCAGTAGGTTTCCAGAGCTTTTTTCCTTTTGCACTAAGCAAATCCTCTTCACCTAGCAATTTTGAAAGTGCAAGCAAAATAAAGGTCCTCTGAGAACAATAGTTACCTTGTATTTCAATTACTAAAAGGCATTCTCTGTTCTGCTACCTACTAGGTCACACACTTGTTCTTCATATCAAAATTATATTCTCTGATCAAAGCAAAAAATTCACAAGCAAGTGTGGCAACGTGAAAGTTGTTGTGTGATGCATTTATATGTGAACACTAGTGCATTTCTGAAGTAAACAAGATAACACAATTGATTCTGCTCTAATAATGTGAATAAAAATGCTGCTCTTAAAAACCACTACTGTCGTATATTTCTGTGAATTCTTGTTTTTGCTATTATTAAATCTTCATTATATGCTCCTGCTTATGAGGCAAGTCTGCATTTCACTGTGACATATGTTATCTATTCGCAAACATATATTATAGTTCTGGGTCAGCTGCTGATAAGGTTACTGATCCCGATAAAACAAAGCTTGTCCAAGTAGAAACGTCATTTGTTCTACCATGGAGATGATGGCATAAACTGCTGCTCAGTGCAGACCCTGAAAATTCTTCAATATTATAAGAAATTAACCCTCTTATGAATTCACATTTATGCTGATAATAAGTTGTAAGTGTAATTTTACATCAATTGCATTAATAACAAGGATAACCAGCAGCAGTTTATCTGGCACTGTACAGATATTCAGCTAAACTCAGGACAAAAGAGAAAGCAAGGGAATTACCTCCAGTAACAATTCAAGAGGAGAAAAGGACATTTTAAAAGGGATATATCACAACCTTCTACAAAGTTTATTTAAATAGATTTCAATGTTATGTTAGTTCTCACATCACAGACTTCTACAGATCTCCATAGCATAACACTGCTTCCAGGCACTGTAGCACTCAAGGTTTTAATTTGTAGATGAGAAAAGCTCAGTACTAATGGAACAGTTGCTAAAATGCATGTCTATGTATTCCAGTAGGCATTTTGGATTTGAAAAACTATGTTTAAGACAGTAGGCCCTACAGCATGGCTCCTACTCCTATAGTGGCACTGTGTCCTGCAAGCCTGCCTTCCTAACACAAAGCAAGACCATTTTCTGTATCTCAGACAGCATTTTAGCAGTACTGCTGTGCACTCTTATTCACTATTTGCTGCAGCAGCCCCTGGAATTCAGTGGAAAGTCTCCACTGCCTAAATGGGATCAAGCTTTATGCTCCTCCCCATTTTTTTTCCAACCCTCTGATTCAATGGAATGCTTATAATGACCATGTATTTAGAAATACAAACTGTATTTTTCAGCACCAGTATGTTTTCACCATATTTGAACTTTATTTTCATTGTGCATAGTATATTAAAATCTTCACCATGAAACTCTTCATCAAGAGCCACTCCGAATAATGGCTTTAATTGTTGTAATCAAAAAAACCCGCACTGGGAGCATTCAAAGCCTGAGCTTATCAAATACAGAGTTGTTTTTTTTTCCCCCCAAACAAATCTCTTGACTTGTCTGTTTCTTTATCATTGTTACATCCAGATCAGTATTTTTACCAGTGTAGTGCCTGCTTGTGCCATATACAGCTGCATGGAGAGGCCTGCAATTACAGCTGTGAGTATACTGCAAGACAGAGAGCTTATTATTTCAAAACACATATAACCCTCCCAAAGAATGCTCTTCTTACAGTGTTCCAACTACCTCTCTGTGAAAGTATACTTTAAAAGATATGCATATATTATACAGGTACGTAAAATACTGTCTTGCACAAGATCTGACACATTTTTGCTCCTGGAAAAGAAAAAGGAAGATAGTGTCAGTTTGTACTCCTGCTTCTTCAAAATTCATTGCTCTTAAACACCATGCAGCTTCTCTTCAGGAGACCTGAACCTATTTTTTTTTCTCCTTTGCAGCAAGTGTATCATTAATAAGAGCAAGTTAGAAGTGCTTTGCATTTCATCTTTCTGAAGATTCATCCACTGGTGCATATATAACTGACAGTTAAAATTAGACATATATTAAAATCAGTTACTGAAGAAGTCCTCTGTTTTCCACTGTGCCCAAAGCTTGTAATGGTCTGAAACCAGCCAGAATATACAGTAATTGTCATTCAGCAAGAGTCTATCCTAGAAAGTCATGCTTCAGTGGAGAAGACTGAGTTTCCATTTGAAATCAACAAATTAATCCAAGACAGGTATCTGAAAGGGCAAGTTTAATAGGAAGCAGCTACTGGGCTCTCAACCATGATAAAATGTTATTGCTGTTTCCCTGTAAATTGGCTGGGAACATACGATACTCTCTGCATAAGAGCTCCATTGCTGTTCAGGAGATATACTGCTCAAGCTATCAAAATAATGACAGTCTGCCAGTCCCCAGAACAACTTGCCATTGGACGTGGCAAGAGCTTGTGCATGTGCGTGTGAATTTACAATTACCAAAATGTTCTTGTCCCTTATAAGCAGAAAAGAAGCCCATGTATTAACTGTACTTATAATAGAACAAAAACAATTGCTCCCTCAAATCAATGCTTCTTCAATAACATTCCTAATGAAGTGAACAGCAGAAACTAAGCAATAGATGCACATACCAAAAAAAAAAAAAAAAGTTAAAATAGAATCCCTTCACACCACTGCTCAAAACTCAAGTTTTGCTGAGCTCTGTTAAAGCCTCAGACTCAATTTTTCATACATTCCTCCAAAAGTTCAGTCTGGAACAGACAGAAAAATTGAAATAGTGTCTCATAAGAAAGATACATCCTGGTCTCATTTTAAGGTGTAACAACTGAAGTAGCTGAACTCTTGAGAGTTTCCCATCTCAAGGTGCTTTGGGTAAACACTATACAAAGGTGCAAATATTCAGGCAGAACTTTACAACCCCTCTACCACAGTTGAAAATGACTTTGCCATTGGTGTTTTAAACAAGGTAAGTGATCTCCAGTGTCATTACTAACCTTCAAGAGACTTAGCTATAGACCCATGCCAAAGACAGTAGAACCACAGTTCCTTGGAGTTCTTTTTCAAGGTACTCTTTCTCAGCTTTGCAGTGAGGATGTGTCCAGGGCTAACTATTCCTCACCCTGTCACACATGCTCCTCTCCACACTGTCAACTCTCACTTCTGCTGCTGTCTTACATCCACAGCTCAGGGGTGCACACAGGAAGCAGACCTAGAGACTGAGACTATGTTTAAACTCAGCATGAGAAGAAAAAGTTCTTGTACTGTCTTTTCACTTTATGTATCTAAAAAAGCAAGCAGGAACAAATCCATACAGTAAAATTGCTTAAGAAGGACCTGTATTTGCAGCTTTTGGCATAAATTTGGGTGGCACTGCACTCCCTCCTCATAGAGATGATTTTTTCTGCTACTGGAACTACAAAGGTGATTTTGCAGCAAGGTTATTGCCATAGAGCCCTTACTGCACTCCTGGTCCCTTATATCCCAACCACATTAAGCAATCTTGTCCTGTCCTGTGTCACCACATAAGCCCTTCCCTGAGTCTTTGCAGGCAGTTTCTGACGGAACTGCAAACTGTCTGTCAGGCAACAACTTCCATCTGACCTAAACACAAACCAGGTATCAGCAATATTTCATTTCTGAGCTTTATTATGCTAGTATTAGAAATTGTTTCACTGGAACTCAGGGCTCAGTAGAACAAAGTTACTGGCACTGAAATGATCAGCAAAATGAAAAAGAAAAATGTTTTCTGTGGACAGTATCAATGTTTCTATTTCTTATTTGTGCAGTTTATGTGTACTCTGTGTGTCAGTTTGACACAGTAAGTATTTTGCAATATGCACGCTATCTATAAAAGCGTACAGCAAAATGTGCTCAAGATTTTTCTATTGACAAGTTGCACTAACATGCTAGAAAGAAAAGAAAATACAATGACAATGTGAATTAGTTTCCACAGTATCTGCTGCACCTTTTAACTTTCACTACGAACATTCATATATCATCAGCAAAGTTATGGAAAAACTGAACAGAACAAGCATTTCATTGGTCAGAACTAAGGATGGGAATATTTTTAAAAAATTATGTATGCAGTTTAATCCAAATAACTTGCAGTGAAAATGGGCATCTTCATTAGTAAATAAAGATGATGTTAGAGTAAAGCAAGTAAAATATAAATGCACAAATTACATAGTAATATGACCTACTTTTCTGGGAGTTTATGATGGAATTTTTGTTCATTAGTGTCAGTTTTCTTTCCTCCTCACCACATGCTATTTTCTACTTATGTTGAAGTTTGGAAAAATTCTATAATTTCAAATATAAAATAAATAAAACAATAGCAGATGTAATTTAAAAATCTGAAATTAGTAGAAGACTCACTCTAACTGCTTCAGAAAATGAAAATTTAGACTTCATGGTTTATGAAAACATTAGAGATGAAGTGGCTTATTAATAGAATTAATATAATTAATATCACACTGTTTTGAAGACTTACATTCAGAGCATATAGTGGTTTATGGAAGGTGTTGTAATATGATTTTGTAGCTACATCTAGTTCAGACAGCAGTATTTTGAATAATTAATTATTCAAAGTCCCTAGAACTCAATTTAAATGATGTAGCAGATATACACAATGCATGACATAAAGACATTTTATGTTCCTTCTAAAAGTTAAGAACATATCTAAGTTTCACAATTCCTATTCTGAATTTTTAGATTTTCAGTATCCTTTACCATTATTAAGTCGAAATCAGACTTTTCTTCACCACATAAGCATCAATTTAATAAATCAAGTTCAGTTTCCTACTCTCTTCAGAGTAGGCAGCCCCACTATCCTTTGAGCTTTAGACTCGAAAAAAAAAATCCTAAATTTATTAATATAGCAAAACTTCTAATATTTAGAATGACAACTGTAAACTTCTACATTAGAATTTTTAAAATTTTGCAAGTGGAAAGCTCTTATTTTAGTTATAAGCAGAAGTCATCTTCTTAAGATTTAAATCACATCAAATTAAAATCAATGCAAGAGTTCTAAATTACTTCATAAAGCTTTAAATAACCACCTCTGTCGTAAATTTCATGCAGTTTTTGACTAAATGAGATTCTGCTCTTTCTATAATAAAAATCAGCAGGTTTCTTCTACAATAAATACAGTTCCTTCTTAATAACCTTAACTGTAGGGTAGGGAAGTCAATATATTGTTACCTTCATACTGGATTTTTGCTCACAAATGCTGAATATAGATTCAGCCAAAATTTAAACTGGAAAAAGAAAAAATTCTAAACACCTTCAAGCTACAGTGACCGCAGACATCAACTTGCTCTTCACAGGGCTTATATGCCCAGAATATCCCTCTTCCAAACCTCTTGATTTTATTTTAATCATTCCTACAAATGAAGATAAAACTGTAACAAAAAATTAGTTGCATATGCTTTATTAAGTGAATCATGACTTAATGCAGAACCCAGTGCCAGCTTTCTGGATTGCACTGGATTACATAAGTTGTAAACAATGCTACTGGTTTTATTATGGCTTGATGCAGACATGCTTCAGTATATTACAGACTCTCAATTTTAAAATGTAAATGGTACAGGATATTGATAAACCAATTAGCACTGATGCAAAGCAAATTCCTCTTTTATCTCAATTACAACATGACAACTTAATAGGTCAAGATAGTCTAACATCTGAGACAAGGGCAATTCAATAAAACAACTGCATCTTGATATGGTAATTAAGAGGAAATGTGAATCCATTACATTGTCCTGGGTATGTGCGCATATGTAGGTGTTCTTTTTTATTTATTTAAGCATTTAATGCCCTCTTGCTGTTTTTATAGTGTATCAAATCCACATGAACACAGTTGAGCCCAGTTGATAAGTACCTACAATATCTGTAGTTCTAACAGGCAAATTTTAAGGATGCAACTGTGCAGATAAATAATTCATGAAAAGCCCCTAAAAGATACACAATTGCAAGATAATCTCTTCAAACACGGGACTTCTGTGTCTATAAATTTGCAAATTATTTTGATCTGGCTAAAAGAATTTATTGGAAGTTCAAATACCTTGATACTGAACTGGTACTTGCATGCACTCTATTGGAAAATAAAATTACAAAGACCACAGCAAAATAAATACATCACAATTGGGAAGTAAAAATAATTTTGCTCAAATATGATGTCACTTAAAAGTTAGATGTACCAGATGCTAGAAAAGAAATGGTAGTCTCAGCATTGGCAAGAGTGTAGTGGATCATACTGCAGCTTTTTGACAAACTAGGAGTTTTGGCAATTAGGACAAAGTGCTCTCTTAAAGTCAAAGAAAGGTAGATGTTCTGTTTTATGCTTTGATCTTAATTTGATATACATACTGTAGTAGAAGTTTCACTTTACAATATATCTTAGAACAATTTAAGAAAGTAAACAAAGCCAATGAGAGCCATAGGGGAGTATAATATTCTGAATAAACTGTACATTAGCTTAGAATACAAACAAAAACTTAACTCTGTATTAGTTCTGGATGTTTATAATGAAAGACAAATATTGTATGCTGCACTACAGCAGAACAAATAAACTCTTAACTTCAGATGCAGAATATAACAACCTATGCAGCCAGCAGAAGACAACAGTCCCATGATGAAAACACCTCCTTTAGTTAAATAATCCCTTTAGCCTGTTAATGGCTTTATAAGACAACTTCTGGCAAAAAGTTTACCTATGTCTTTCAATCACTGTCTCAGCAAAAGTCAACCATAATACATAAAAACTGTAAACACGGAAAAAATGCTTTAATCCACCACAAAAATGAAATAAACCTGATTCCAAGATTCATAGCCTCAGCAGTTCCAATCATACTGATGGCCAAGAGCATGTTGTTGCAGATCTTTGCAGCCTGAAAACACACGAAACCATCAATTAGTTCATGCATTTATAACACACAGAAATCAACTAGGCCCAGGCCAATATGATCAAGTATGTTCTGGCTGCTCTCTTCTACAGCAAACAGAGATCTGTGACAGCACAAAGTTAATGAAGGCCACTCTACGGCTCCTTCAGAGATTAAGAAGTACTTCTTTTCTTAGTACAGTAGCTCAGTTAGTATACATGGCATGTAGGGTTCTTTGTCATTCAGAATATCCAGTAATCCAAATTCAGATGAAACAAAATTAAAATGTCTGTGCCCTAAGAAGTATAATCTCAACAAGCCAATGTGGAGAAACACCAGTCAGATTTTGGTGCTATGTGACACAACATACTGCACAGAAGTGCCATGAAGTTATTTTATAAACACAAGGTTAGAGACAAGCAAACAAGTATGAAGATATATATCATGCATTTAGTTCTGGAGTAAAAAGTAGGCATCAATAAATAAAAAGCCAGAAAAAGGAAAGACTGAGATAACTATTAGCCCTTCAGAAAGCATTACCTGTCCGGTTCCAACCTCTCCACAGTAAATCACATTAGAACCCATGCATGTCAGCAACTCTTTGGCAGCATTAAATTCTTGTTCCACTCCACCAACCATGAAAGTAAGGTTCCCAGCTCGAGCAGCTCCAACACCTGAATCAAGATAACACTGTATTTAATAACATTATTAACAAACCTCAAAACTTAGGTAGTTTCTCTTACCAATAAGGGTCTGATGGTGCAAAATTAATATTTCACTTACAATGAAGCTCTCAAATTCTGTGTAAAAGTAAGCCTACACTCCCAGTACTCACAGAATCAGTAATCTAAATTCTCAAACATCTGATGGAGATAAAATCACCTTATCTTCCAGGCACACTAGCAGATAAGTTGTAAGACTTGCATAATTCTGCAATGTAGCTTTTTATATTTTATACAAAGAAACAATCAACTTTTCCTGCAACTTTGCACTCCAAAAAATTCACTGTATCTGAATTACTAAATAAAATTTCTCTTTTGTCAAACTACTCTTCACATATAACCATTAACAAACCACTGCTCAAAGTTAACTCTGTTTTATCAGCCTTTCCAAACCCAGGTTAATTTTTATCAATGCTTCCTGATTTTCATATGATTGAACAGCTAAAAGACACAGGCATATAAAACCAAGTCTTCTGAATTTCTGCAGTTTATTATGTTTCTAATCTGAAGCAAAATTCTCCTTAATCTGAGAAGCTTTAAGTTAGTTTCCCATACATAAACTTAATGCATATACAATGATGCAATTACTATGTAAAGACAATGTAAAAATTATTCATACACATACAAACAAAGACACTATTCCCAGTTTTATTCCTGTAGTCTGTCCTGTCTTTACGACAGTTCAGTAAGCACACACCATAGTTCTTTGATTATACAGTTCCTAACCACAAAACTGGCAAATTTTTCATGTGATATTACCTCCACTCCATGAAATATTCTATTCCTTAAAAGAAGCCTAATTCTAATATGAATTATGTCCCTAACCTCCTCATCCCCAGTATTTAATGGGCATAACTGCTAGGAAAATTTGGCCTAAACTGATGAACAAATCAGCTTCCTCACTAATTTTTACTCTGGCAAGAAGCATAGCCACTATAAATTTTCTGTGCTATGCATCAAACATTGGCTGGTTAGGGTGTACAGCTGCAGATAACAACTGACTTTTGAATTAAACATGCTCAATTAGGTACAGTGGTCTGAAGTGCTTTACCACAGCTAAATAAGTGGTCCGTTTTGGACTTTGTTTACAACATCAAGGACAGATACACTGCAGCTTCTCACACTGAAGAATTTGATGAATATTTTTTTGCTTTTCAATAAAAATTTCAGTTGATGGTCTCTCTGTGTGCAACTGCTTTGTATGGCTATGTCTACAAATACCCCTTTCTGTATCTCCCAAGTGTTCATTTTTCCCATCCTGCCTTTCAACATATACCATCTTTTGAAGTCACTGAAGAATTTTAGACAAATTAGACAGATCAAAGTCTCAAAAAGAGTAAATACCTACCAGTTATGCAAAACTAGGCAACAGTAAAGATGCTCCCAGTGATGACCTGCTCAGCCTATATTAGAACCTAGAATCACAGGACTTCTGGGGTTAGAAGTGACCTCTCAACATCATTCAACCCCCCTGCCCAAGGAGGGCCAGCTGAGAGACATGTTGGCCAGGACCATGTCCAGTCAGCTTTCAAGTATCTCCAAGGATAGAGACTCCACAGCCTTGCTAGGCAACTTCTTCCTCTGTCTGCCTACCTCACAGTAAAAAGTGTTTTCTTATGCTTCAGACAGAATTTCATGTGTTTTGATTTGTGCCTCTTGTTCTGTCACTGGGCACTACTGAGAAGAGTATAGCTCCCTCTACTCCATTCTCTTCCATCAGGTTTTCATACACATTGATAAGATCCCCCCTGAGCCTTTCCTTCACGCTAAACAGTCTCAGTCTCTCCTCATAAGAAAGACAATGCCCCAGACCATTTGTCATCTTCATGGCCCTTAGCTGGACTCACTCCAGTAAATCTGTGTCTTTCTTGTGCTCTGAAGTCCAGAACTAAAGCATCCAGAAGAACTCAGACCCCTAGTTTTAACAGAACAATCGGTCTATATACAGAACACTGTTGAGGTACTGAAATACATACAGTGGTGAAGATCTTCCTGCCCTGGTTGAGAGACACCCAATTTGCAGCCAATCCCTGATCTCACTTGAACAGCTCCTCTCCAGGCACCTCACAGGAACTGGGCTAAGAGCAAAGCCCAAACTAGCTAGCACAAACAGGTCCTTGTTGTCTTTTTGGCTACCAGTTCACTATGTACATGACCGCAAAGATTGCTACATTAATAAACACAACGATTTTCATTCCATTCCTCTAGCTATTTTTATTCAAACCACATAATGGCCTTTACCACTAATCCTGTGATCTGACCTGCAGCAAATTAAGTAGACAATTTAAGTCAAAGCTTACAAACAAAATCCAGTACTATCCATCATAGGTCAATAGCCTTGTATCTAGATTACAGACTGCTAAATAGCTTCAGAGATTCATTTATTAGAGCAAAATTAATGCTGACAATAGTTTTCAGCTGGTTAATCTTCTGACAGCTGCACTCTCTCACTTGTTCAAACACATTTCAAGAAGCAAAAATAAATTAGTTAAGTAGAAAAAAAAAGAGCAATTTGTTGTATAATGCAGAAGGCTTGGAAAATTCTTGTTTTATAAACAAAAACCTATTTACTTCATGGTAGATTTTATCATCTAGAGTCCTTGCCAACTATCTGCTATTTTATCAGAATCAAACGAGCAACGCAGCAAATTTATAAGAATGGCAATTAAAAAAAAAAATTGGCATGGAGTCTAGGAGTACAAGAACTGTAACTTCAGCTAAAAACAGAAATTAAAAAAAAATCATTATACAAGAATGCACAGCCTTATTTCACAATCACAGATTTCATACCAACAACACAAGCCAGTAAAGTATTATCAGCTTCTAACACTAAAGAGAGCAATGGAGATGCAGAGCAGCTAATGCAATTTAAATAAGCTAACTATTATTTTTCATATTTTGATTTTTAAAGAAATCTTACCACCTAAGATAATGCTTTATGTACCGTTGCTGAGAGGGTCAATGTCGTTCAGAATCTATCTGTTCTTTCTAAAATACAAAAATCTCTTCACATCCTTGGGGAATGGTTTTCAGAGAAACTGCATCTATGATTAGCATGTGTTAAGATTTCCTCCTCTGCTGCAAAGCAAGACTGCTGGAGCTCATGGCAGCAGTCTTATACTTGGCGTCTCCAGGATGATAACCCACACTTACGTGCAGAATCCTGCAAGGTTGTCACACCAGCAGATCCCGCAGAGCACATCAGCTCCAAGTCTGTTGGTCACAACAGCACCAGAGTTTGTCCCAAAGATATAAACTGACAGGAACAGGATTGAAAAAAAATATAAGAGATCTAGCTAGTTGAGGGGACATGCAAGGAAATGACTCTGGGAAAAAATATGGTGAGCAGTTACAGAGTAGCACTGCAGTATGGCATATCCACTTGGTGATGGTACACTTTGTGTACTAGCAGGTTTTGGATGAAGATCTGCAAAACTAAGTTTTTTTATCAAAAGAGATACATAAAGAACTGCACTTCAAAGCATCCTGTCACATCTGGCTGTATTACTTGTGGGGCAAATTCAGTTCAGGTGCTTCTCATTCGATTGCCAATGGATTGCTCAGTGAACCTGATACAGAGCAGTTCTTAAGTTCAACATTTTAGACAAAAATAGGAATGGAGACTTAGGAGCTCTCACATGACAACAGCAACTGGTTGCAGCTACTCTGGAACAGTCTGAAGATGACTTCAAGTTTCAGCATCCAGGCCAAGCAGCCTCATTTGATACACACACTGCCCTTCCATATTCACTTTCCTGTGCTTATTTAAACAGTATTTAATGTTGCTGCAAAATGTCTTGAAATTTGCCACTGATGTTTCCAGCCCCAAAAAAACCCAGAAAGGTCTTAGCTATATATATACATCATTAAAACTACTTAGTTTCCATCAGCTTCCTTATTATTAAGAACACAATTGGCTAGAAAAGATATGTTAATGTAAAGGTGTTATATGAAAGTATCTGCTTTTGGTTTCAGCTTTACTACACTTCTGTAAGAACAGAAGGCAGATGAATTAAAAAGAAGTGATATTACACGGCTACACATTATAGCACCATCAGAGTGGCAATGCTGAAAACAGTAACACTGATGCAAAGACAATGCACTCAAGCATATCCCTGTGTCAACATATTTAAACCACTGTTGCGCTGCACCTGCAGATAAAAAAATTCATTACTGACAAAGTTGAGACTCAAACACCAAGAACTGAGCTGTTTCAGAGTCTCCGAAGGACAAGTAGGAGATGAAGGCTGTAATATTAAGAAGCTCCAGCAAAAAAATAATCTATTTCGTTAATTTTCTACTCAACATTTAGTTGCAATTTTAACAACTAATTTTGTGACCTAAACTAGATTAAAAAACCAAACCAGCAAGAAGAACATAGCCAGAGTTTTAATCCTCCATCCTGTTTTACAATGTTTCATCCTCAAGCACAAATTTCAGGCTTTGCCTGTTACACTTTGGAAAGTGCAAGAGAACACTGGTCATTTATTCTGATTTTTTTTTTTTTTAAATGCAGTTTAAGTGTAGCTGCCTCAAACAAGCAGGTTCTTGTCATGTTTGCTCTCTTTCAGATAGGCTGAGCTTGAGAGGCTGCATCTATGTACCTTGTGTGAGTGTGTATTTTTAAGGACTAAGCAGATTTTTTTAAAAGTACCTGCCAGCTCACACCAAATACTTTGTCTTTGCAACTCACAGAAAGTTAAACCAAGACACACACGGAAAGATTAACTGAAAAGGTTACTATTGTTTTGCTACATATATAAATCTAAAACCAATTAAAAGGCATGTATAGGCAAAATCAGCTATAAATCCCTACTGGAAATGAAAGGATATTTAAACCATACTATAAATTTAAAATAACCACGAAGAGACTAGTTATTTTATAAAATATAAATAGGGTAACAATTTTTTCTACTTTCTTCTTAGACAATGTGTGCCATCATCAATCTATTTCCAGGAAACAAGTAAATGGAACAGACTCAGAAAAAAACCCCACAGCACACCACTCCAAGGGCTTGTGTTTCTCCCTATTATAAAAATCAGCATCAAAGCTAGACCTATGAAGCTATTCTACTGCCCTATAACTAAAACACAGTAAATCACTTAATTTGCTCAAAAGAACTTAAATGTTTTAACCAGTCTGCCATCAGCAGAGATAAAGAAGAGGGCCGATGGGACCGGGCTGAAATGTGAGCCGTCTTTAAAATGCAATTGTTCTAATCATTTTCTACAGATGCAGCCTCACAAGGGGCTGCTGTCACAGGGACCATTTACGACTTGTTATGGTGTCTCTATTGTTTACCAGCGACATTCGCTAAAAAGGCGACAGCTGGGACAGAAAGCTGCTCCTCAACGAACAATATAATCCTGTGAAAGTAATCAACAAATTTAAGGGTGTTAATTAACTTTACACTTTATCATGTTCAATTAGTTGTCCTTTCTCGAAAAGATTGCCGTGCACAATCGGTTTAGAGCGTGCCATGTTTGATTTGTAAGTGATCACTGTTTCTGTTTCAAAGTCCATGTCAGATGTTCTCTTGGGTTTTGGTGACACAGATGAATGGCTCTGCACATGTTAGGGGGTGATCTGGTTTAACATAAACCAGCATAACATAACCCCTTGTTAACGTATCGCTGGCCTTTCCAAGCAGGCACAGCAACGCCCGTGCCCGCGGACGCACACATACGTGCACAAAACCCCTGCGGCAGCACGACAGTCAACGAGTCCAAGTTTCGTTTTTGCTGAAACGCAAAGACACAAATAAATGGGCAATTTTTCATCATTATATCTCAAAGCAAGACTTGTCTTTTAGGGGCACGCTTGGGATCATTTCTTCCCAGCAAGATCCCTAGTTCTGCCGCATTATGCACTAATGCACAAATGTCTCCGTACATTTCACACAATGCACGCTGCCTTTTCTAATGGCAGCTGAGCAAACGCTGGGTAGATGCACTAAGTTCTTCTGTATACCAAATTCTGTGGTTTGTACAGCATTTATAATGCCAGGGATTCTAGGAGAATGTTAAATTAATCGCTTATTAGTATTTGCCATTTTCCCTTTAAGGTACCATTCCTACTTGCTAATGGGACAAGGCAAAGCTCATGATGAAGCGACAACGTACTTGGAAGTGCCCCTTAATGTAAGTCATTGCTGTTTCTCTCTTCTGACAAATAGAGCTTTGCATCACCGTACCTCATAAACTAGTGATTTTTGAGCAAAAATGGAAATGGAGGTTCAGGTCAGTGATTTCAAGATTTATACAACAAGCACTCAAATATTAATCCAGACAAAAGCACGCTTAAGGAAGTAGAAACATCTCCTTTACGGCATAATTGAATTATACAATTTGTGAGATTATGGCTGTACAGAGAAAAAAACTTAGTGGATTTTTATTCTGCAGCAACAGGCAAATTAAATACACATGATCATCATTATTTAAGCAGTTACACTGTACATAAAAACACACTGCAAAAAACACACCCACAAAACAAAACAAAATAAAAATGCAAAGAAAGCCCAATGGAAAAGTTGTTAACTCTGAAAGCTAATAATGGACCAGGTTAAATATTTAAGAGGAAATTATAGACTATATCAGAAATAGCTGAAACTACAAAACAAAGCAGTATAAAACATTAGTTTTCTGCTAGGAAGAAGATCTGCAGGGAAAAGGGAAGCGGTCGATAGATCCTTAAATTGGACGCAGTAGCTGTTCTTCTATCCCAAGTTGGCAGCTGCTACATTTGCAGACCTAGTTCATTATTTACCCATAATGACCATCAAGCTCCAGTCAAAGTCAGATCACAACAACTGTCAGCAGCTCTTTTAATTAGCCTTGTTTGAATTCAGATAAATATCACAATGGCCCAGCTTCTGCTGAAAAAGCAACAAGATTGCAAAGAATAAGCTGCTCTGACTTCCTAACAAACAGTATTGTGAAAAAGTCCAGAGAACCAAAGGGTTTTTTTGTTTGGTTGGTTTTTTTTAAATTAAGGAAGGGATGGATGTGCACATTATTATTTTTTCCTCATGTCATATTCATATTACTATCTACAATTCCTGTTTATAAGCAAATCTGTGCATCTCAAATACCAACTCAAAACGCTACTTCACAATCTGAAAGGTAAACTTGAAGAGATGGTTTACAGGTATTAATTAAATTTCTAACTCTGTGAAATCATACATTTTGAAAAACTGGATCAGAATTAAGGAATGCACATATTAACAGGATTATCCTCTCTCCTAATTTATCTCCTTCTGTTTGTTTATCCTCAGGGAACATAATCTTCTGTTGCATCAAGCCACTCTCATTCTCCCTGTGTCAGCAGCAGAATAATAATTCCCTCCTCCTCCTCCTCCACCCCCTCTCCCACAAGCACTGGCAAGAACGAAGACGAGTGGATCAGACTGTGTGCATCAGCATTAATGCTCCATGCAGCTATTTTCCTAGCAGTAGTAGACACTGAAAGAAAGATGCAAGAGAGGTGAGCAATATGCTACCTGTTCTGAGCAGCCCAGCATGAGAGGGCGTAATTAAACAGATTTTGCCTCCTAGGATAATATGAAGGTAGAAGATGCAGGCAGCGACTGCTCTAAGAGCCATTCTTTAGCACTTCACTTGCTGTCACAGTTGGGTCCCAGTTTTGCTAGGTGCTATCCAAAGACAAAGCCAGTAGCAAACTCTCTAGTCCCACATGCCAATCTGAGAAGTGCTGCTAGATATGCAAGGATCCTTGGGAGCCTCAAGGAAAACATATTTAGGGATTTACATGACTCATAAGGATACATGCATATAAACAATAGGTACATACATGTGTTATATTAGAAGAGGATATCCCTTTCGGGAACAGAAAAAATTATGTAAACATAATCAGAAACAGAAGGTAGAAAGTAGTGGAGGAGGAAGGATAAACAACTGATTAAACAAAATAGGCAAAATGGTCACGAGAAGCTTCATGTTTTCAAAAGAAGGCCTGAGTAGAATTGTATAGGGATTTGTACTTGAACTTGGTCATGGATGGTGGAATAAAAATCTTCAATTTGATTTAGATGTATTATAGAATGATTCCAAAACACAGAAAAGAACATGCCCTCTCAATAAATCATGCAAAAACTGACTAGAAGCTGTTGTTGAGGCAGTTTAATATGAGGGGGATGCATGAGGAAAATTTTACGAGATGGTATTGAGTAGCAACTGATGCCTCCAGAGGATCAGCTGAAGAAAATAAGTTGCAAAAGGCAAATGCACACATAAGATACTTAAACTTTTTCAACAGAAATACAGGATGAAAGGCCTGAGGAAATTGTTCTGTCTGCAGCCTTTTTTTAAAAGCACTACATTTAGTTCTAGTCATTGTAATGTCAAAGAGAAATATCAAAGCACCTGAAAAGTTAGCCAGTAAAAAGGTTAACAGCACTGCAATAAGAAAGGAAATACAGTATGATTGATTAACTTATTTGCTTATTTTTAATATCCAAAATATTGCATTAAAAACATTTTAAAACAGTATTTCATGACAGTCATCTTTCCCATTCTCTACCTTTAATCCATACTCCACCATAAAATCCCAGACAACAGAAACACTGTTTAGTTGTTGCTGGAGTACCAGATTTAGCTACTCCTTTACACATCCCTCATATTTAGATATATGGTCCAAATCTCATCTGCAGACTTGTACAGAAATATTAAAACTTAAAAACAACAGTTCCATGTATCTACAGTTGTGGACAGCAAAACTACCTGCACAGAGCTTAGCACAGTCCAAAACAAGTATTTAATTTTTTATCTGAACATTAGCAAGAAGGCTGGACAGCCAGTGATGAACAGAAGCAATAAATTCCACATATACAAGATCCCAAAGTTTCAAAGCAGATTTCAGACAGTCCAAATGTAAATAAAGCACATGACACTGAGCTGTCTGATTAACTGTTGCTGGGTTCTGAGCAAGCACAGCATCAAATACATGTGAAACATCAAATACAAAAGAAACAAAGAAAATAGTCCTTAAAAGAAAATAAATCTCGCCCAGTACTACTGCTTGAACTTCTGGTCTTTTAGGAGAAGTCCAAAAATTAAACAGGAACATCCATGCAGTTCCTCCACTATGTGGGCCACTGTTAACCCTCGACACAATTAAAATTCAGTAGACACAATTCTTGTCTTGACCAGTGAGGCTTCAAGTCCTAGAAATAAAACTTTATCCCAATCACATAGTGCAAAATCAAGAATAATTTTTGTCTGGCATTAGAAAGAGGGAAGAGCTGCATTTCTAATATTATCACAACCTCGCTTTCTTGAAAAGCTTCTACTCTATGCAGAAGATCAGTAACCAGAAAATAGACTGTTGTGTGACTTTGGAAGAAAAAACTCAAAGGGATAGACATTTATAATGTTCTCTTTGAAAAAGAGACGGCAAAATCCCAGAAAAGCTATTCTTATATTCTTATAGTTAGCTGCTCTAACTCGAGTTCACAGACAATACCAAAATGAACATCCAGCCTCCAGAAGCTTAATGTTTCTGTGGAATATCCAAAAGCCACAAATAGATCCAACAATCCACCTTGTCATCACAGCTTTTCATCTCATCCATTCTGACTGAACAACATACATGCAAATGCATGACCAACAAAACCAGACGTATGGCCAGTCTTGTTGAGCTCTTTAAATCACAAGAAGCAGTCAGCTGTAAGCTACCACGTTTGCAGATTTTGCTACTTGGACTTGAATGTCTCTGTCTGGAAAATATAAAATACTTGCACGTTCTACCGTAACTCCATAGCAAAATGCAACTATGTTTACATAGTGCTGTGGAATAGATATGCAAAAGCTGAAATTCTTTTATTATAACAGCAAAACAAGAACCTTCAAGAAAAAATAAACCAGGGATATTTAATATTATTGTTTACCTATTTCTCCAGCATTAGTACAACTCTAACAAGGTATCAAACCCCTTTTACAAAAACAAAATACTTCAAACACTTTAGTACTTTATGATTTTATCATATTACCTTCCTATAGACCCTGAAAACCAACAAAACATGGCATGGTTTTTTTTCTGAATAATGAAGGCATTAAGCACATGGCTAAAAAAGAAAAATATAGTCACACTGAGATATGCATTTAAACTGCATTACTCAACAGGTATAGGTTCAAGTGTTCCTCTTAATAAAACATCTGCTTCTTAAAAAGCCAGCTGCAGAAGCAGGGAAATTTCTATTGATGCATTCATTAGTCTTTTCAATGCGGTATAAGAAAATAAAGACAATAAACACAGAAAAATAAAACAAAAAGCATTTAAATGGGGTAGATAGCATGGCATATATGTTCCTAAGTATTTCTGGTTTATCTTAAGTAGCATGTAACAATGCCACATGCCACTCCAAATAAGTAGGGGCATATTTACATTCACAGCATTTAAAAAATATCTAGTATTTAATAGCAGGAATCTAACAAAATTTTAAAATAAAATAGAAATGTATAGCCAGAAAGAAGTGTCAGACAGGTAATTTTAAAATAAATCAGTCTCCAGCATTTTCTCCTGGAGAGCTTCTCAGCTGAAAGTTTTCATATTACCTGTTTTGGGTACAGTCTATGAGAGGACAACTGACAGAGGTTTTCCAAATGAAATTGGAAAGAAATGCATAAATAATAGGAGTGAAGACTGCATTGAACATTTTTGAATGAACTTTTGAACTCTGCCCCTTCAAATGTCATCGCTGGTATGAGACCAAGAAATTTTTTTTGACAATCCAAACCATCATCACTGCATTGCTTAAGATATGTCTGTCCTTTCTTCTAGCACTTTGGCATTGAATCTTGCCTCTGGAAACAGTCAAGGGCCCACACAGTCTTATCTTTCAGCTGCTCCTTTAAAATACATGCTTATTTTAAAGCATGCCTAACTCTGCACCTACAAAGTAACAAATCACTTTCTGCTGCCTAATTTCAGCACAAAGCTAATTCTCAAAGCTTTAAGGCACTGAAAGGCAAAGCAGTACAATAATGCAAGATTACGACAACTGCTAGAAAAACAGCCTAAATTGGAAAGATTCCATTTAAAGAATCCCTTTGTTTCACGGCCTTTCCCAGTTCTATTTCCTGTTCAGAGATCCTCTACACATAATTCTATTATTACCTCTCTGCAAAACAGATAGTACATCTCTTTCAGAGAACTAGACTTAGCATTGCCCTCCAGCCTAAAATGCAATGTACTTTTCAGTGTTCTCAAATGTACTTGATGCCACTTATACAATGAGTTCAAACCCTTGTAATTTAATTAAAAGTCATATTTCTTTATGTATGAACTAATTCTAAGTTTAATATGGAAATATTTTTAAGAAGAGATACTATTTTTACTATTACTTTTATTGTTTCAGGATGAGCCAATATTCAATCATATGGTTTAAATTTACAAATGTTTACATGCTCCAAATGCTGTACTTTCACAAAACGAAACACATTTTCATATTTAACTGTGCTGAATGACAGCTTAAGGAGATCCACTATAATATTTGTGAACCTCTTTTTTCTGTACTACCTGGAAGTATTCCAACACTGCAACTTAGGCAATTTTGCACAAAACCAATTTAACCTTTTTTCTGTAATGTAAAGGTATTGAAAGTCAGTACTTGGCCTGGCCTTCCATTTAAAAAACAAGAAAAGAGAAAGACTGCATTTTGCCAACGAACAGAATCAAGAGGGTAACAAAGTTAATTATTTCTCATAATCAGTAATTATGATTAGATAAGAGACTCTTTGGTAATGAACTGCTCTAATGATGGAGGACCTCCATCCTAAGAAATATAATAGTACATTAACATAACTGTGTATGCAAAGTACATAGAACCGCTGCCACAGTTAACTTGTCATTGAATGATTAAATAGGAATTCATAATTAGAAAAAATCCACAGTGTAATTTATTGGCCTTCTCGACAGTTCTGGTTCATTAGAAGTTGATTACCAAATAGTGACCTCTAGCGGCCTACAGCTTTTTCATGTTACCCTGGTTCTCTTGGCAGTTTTAGAAGCTATTTAACCTTAAAAAAAAAAAAGGCAGTTTGATGAATGTAAAATGTTTCCCTTCATGATACCTTTTTTTAAACTTCTTTTAAAATATATAGTGTGCTAATTTCTTCACAAAATGGTTTCCCATTCTGTAACCATTTATATAAATATATAAAAACGTACATCTATATGAAAAACCCACAACTTCTCAGTTTTAAAGTTAATACTGAGGTTAACATGGTTCTCATGGTAATTAATATTTATATACTGATTAAACATAATGTCTTCTAGGAAAAATACATCATATATTAAAACAAAATACTTTTTCAGTGTCAGTTACAAGGACCTTGAGAAGCTTATACTTCAAGCCAGCCTGCAAATACCTTAAGGTGAAATCTCTCTAAGCATTGCCTTTGAACAACAGTCAGTTTTGCATTAAAACAAATTACACTGGCTCAGTTGGGGGAGGCAGAGGACAGGGAGGGAGAAAACTCCGCAGTTCTCTGCTCCAGGTAGGAGAAAAAACCCCCAACATTTCTTATTATTTGCTGGACACACAGCTTGCAACACTCTTTACTCAAATTTAATTTAAGAAAAATGCAACTTAAAAGTAAGATCTGCATTTACCTGCAAAATCTTTTAAGCATTAGGGTGGAATTTTCCCTCATTCAACTTAGTTAATCCACTATTAGGCTATTGAGACAGTGTTCTATTTTAAAATTTTCCATTATGATAGATACACTTTTTCTTGAACTAGGACAGTATCGAATTTTTTTTTTTTTAAGTATGAATGTTTCTAACAGGAAGTAGCACATCTGAAACTAATACAGAAGTCCCTGAAACAGCATTAATAAAAATTCATACTCAATGAATACAAGCAGTTTGAATTTCCATTGTTTTCATTTTCCATCTTGCTCTTTTTCCAACACTAACACTGGAGAAATGATGCGCGTGTATTTTTCTTTGCTTTTGTCTAACATGGAACTGGCTAAAAAAATTATCCCCCATTTTTGGACAGAAGCTGGGAAATAAACCACATAGTCCTGTTTCATACATAAACGCATTTTTCACAGAAAACTATTCCACTCTCCCAAATGGGGAGACGTCCATCATCCTTGTATGCTGGAAACAGCTTTAACAATCGCTATAAACAGAGAAATGGATAGCTACAGGACAGAGATCTCCACCCTGATTTCCATGTGTGTGTGTGTGTGTGTGTGTGTGTGTGCAGATGCGTGCACGCACACACACAGGATTCTAGCTGTTTGTGGCGATGATTTAATATAGTGACTGGATAATGAGCTGTGCTCCCTGCAGCAAGTGAATCACCATTTAATGCTATTATCAACAGTTCATGACCCACCGGCATGAAATGTCAACCTGATTAATCTGAACACTACTGACCTCAGAGAGGAAAAGCTACCTTATTGTCAGAATTTAATATATAATAAAACCATACACAGAATATAAATACCTGATCAAGCAAGGCCATTAACAGCAAATCTACTTTATTTTGCTTTACTGTTTCTTTTAAACTTGCTTGGGCATACATTAAAAAAAAAAACCGAAAGAAATACTTTTGTCTAGTCAAGCAGGAGACAATCCATTAGGACTTATTATTTTGATGTACAGCGAAACATTTCAAAATGGCTGTCCAAATACAAACCCCATGTTGATACAAATAAGAAAAAAAATTAGCATATGCTATTATAGGACTTGCTACTGTCAATTCTTATCAGGCAATGATCAGAAATTGTTCTTGCTTTTCTAAGGTCACTGAGGCAATAAAAATACTGATTTGTAAATAGGAAACAGCTTGTATGAGTGATGCTGCATAGGTCACAGAAGAAAGCTACCTTAGCTTTGTAAAATGAATACACTTCAAGATGATTAGAAACTTGTGCCAGTTACATTCATGAATATAAGGGCAACCTCCCCTCCCCCCATTTCTTTACAGTTATAGTGAAGATTTTTTCTTCTGTAATTTAGTACCATGATAGGGCCCTACTCAACAAAATTTTTATAAATTTTTTCAATTCTCTTTGGAGAATAAACCAGGAAAACAAGAAAAAAGGACATGTTTTACCAGTCACAATGAGGTTAGTACAATCTTGCTATATATTCTCCATATGTCTTTTAAATTTAACTTGGCTAGGAGCCTTATTAAAAGATGCAAAACTTTTCAGCCAGCTTTTCAGGATTCTCTACATAACAGTATATAAATAGCCCAGACTGAAGCTGGTAGGACTACATGGCATTTATCTGTCAAGTTATATTAACTGACGTGTAGTAACTAGTACGGTTTATTGTTAAAACGTAGTACAGTTACGTTTAAAATGAAACCCACAGTGGTTTCACCCCTCACTTTTTATTGTTGTCACCTGGTACTAAAAGAGCTAAGGGATTTTCAGGACAAGGGGCTGGAAGAAAACTGAGTGAAATCCCCAAAACTGCCCACATATGAATGGAATGACCGTGGGTGGGACGAGAATGAACACTCCAAGTATTGACTTATAACCACTAGCAGCCAAGGAAAGAGGAACATGTCAAACTGACTTGACTAAAACTTGGACAAAACCCTGATGTCTGAATTCCCAGTTGAGAGCTCTGCTGGAAATGTAAAGAAGGAATAAAGGAATTCTGGACACTTAGGCAGGAAAGTAATTCATGCTGCCAGCACAGACACATGTTTAAGCTTTGCTTTTCCATTGAGAAACCAAACTGTCCTTGTATGCCAGTTGACTACTAAGTGTTGGCCTGTTTTGCAAAGGCTGTCCTGTGTAGCTGCAAATACTGCTGGCTGCAGTGTGCCCGAAGGGGTAACATCTGACAGCCATTAAACCTCTTCTGCACCCCTCCTTCAAACTTGGAGGGAAAGAGGGGTTTGCCATACAGTAGCACAGCCATAGTGCTCTCATTCTTAGAACTCCAGACATAGCAATAAGAAGAGTTAACACAGAGAGGCTGTACTTAGATCTCCATCAAGCACAAACTGTAAACCTGTCTGCTAGGATGTCAGAAGTATTTTCTGTTACCTGGAATTAATGATCACCTTCAAAATCCTGGTGCTCTCTTAGTCCATTGCAGATTAGCTCACCTGGGAGTCTTGCAGCTAGATTGCATCTTCTGCTCTCACAAAGCGATGCAGCCCTCCCCTGCTACACAGAGCTGCTTTGCTTCCTTGATTCCTCACTGTACACTCATTCTATGAGCCTTTTTAGAGACTTTTTGCCATACACATTCTTGTTCTGTTTGAGTAAACCCCATTTCATACCTTTTGCCTTCTGGAGAAGAAGAACAAAGGATTGGGAACTTGTTCTCCTTTCTAAATAGCTCCTTGATAAAACCAAAGCCCAGCAACTGCACAGTCCCTTCAGACTAAGGTAACAACCCTCCACAGACAGTCCTGACTGGGCTGAGTAGGTGCTACAAGTCACATCAAGTTGTAGGTTCTGCACCAAATAGGGTATCAAAGACATAACCCGTATTAAATAACAGTTTACCCAGAATTCCCATGTTGGACAGACAGATTGCCAAACCATCTCACAAATATTTTAAAGGTGGTGGTGGCTTCCTAAAACAGTGGCAACATGGAGGACAAAACTGATGAACTTGGAGAAAAAAGGGACCTGTCACTCTTGCCTAAAGGCACGTAGATGACGAACAAATAAACACAACTTTTAAACCCTGTGTAATTTAGTCCACTCTATTTACCTGCTATGTCAGTTTGTTTGGCTTCCACTCTTCCTCATCAGAAGGAGCATATAAGAGAACAAACAACCAAAATAAGATAGAAAGCTTTTACTTGCAATTCAACCACTGTAAATAAACTCAGTAAAATTGCAGCTATCAACTCTAGAGCAGAGGCGCACGTAGTAATCAAGGAAAGATATAACTAGGGTTTGCAATTGGAGAGACAAGGATGAAGGACAGAAATTATATCCTGTCTGGGAATATTGTTGAAAGGAAGGACCAAAAGTGAAATAGAGAAGCTACATCATTCATACACTGGAAGGACAGAAGCAGCCATCCTTAAGGGCAAACAATTTTCTCATCTTGAATCACAATGATTTCATATTTTCAAAATTTTTGATTTAGAAAAATCAGATTGCATTAGAAATGCACTGAGTCATATGCACTGAAGAGATGCAATTAATACTGAAGAAAGAAGACAAAGAATAAAACAAACCCTCCAAACCCTCCCGTTTTCAAGTATTCTCTAGAATATTTTGGCATGCATATAATCGGTTCAATAGATTCAAACTGGTTTTTCCTCCTCACTCACAAAAAAATAATGAGGAAGCAAGGACATGGAATAAAAAATGTAATTTGGCTTGCTTTCTACTGGGTTTATAGCTATCTATAAAATGCTCAAGATCATACTGAAATGTTAGCAAAAGATAAAACAGTGGCTAGAATAATTTTTTCCAGTATGCTTTTAAAAGCTCTTAAATGAAAAGAAAAAAATAAAAGTGCCCTCATAGGGAGATAACATTACAGTTTCAAATTAGCTTTTTAAGTAGACAGGAATGTAGATGAAGAAAAAAGAGCACTTCCTTGACATAAACACAGAAAATAAGGTTTTTAAGAGGTTATTCTGCAATCCTTCTGTGCTCACTCTGGTCTTAAAATAGGTAATTAGGAAGCTTTTTTTTTTTTTTGTCCCCAAATGTAACTCAGTCAGAGATTTGGGCTTTTATTCATAAAGAATGATAGGAGAACTGGGAAGGATAAGTGAACTACAGCAATTTATTTTAGAATACAGACTTAATTCTAATTAATTCTAATGAACACTCACTCTCTAACACCAAAGTTCTCCTAATCTTTGTATTGTGCCTCTTCTCTGAGATCAGTGAGGGGATCATGTACTCAAAGTATATCTCTGGCTCCTTCTGTGTCCATTATTCATCAACATACTACAGTTCCGTGGGGACTTCAGTAAGGAATAGAGAGAAAAACGATCAGGTCAGTACTTGGTATAAACTTTTTCGGCTACATATTCAGAGCATCAGCAGGAAGTCAATCTGTGCTTTCTGTACTGAGAAACCACAAAAAAAGTGGCTTTGATGACACCGCATCTCCCTTTTCCTGGAGAGCAGGGGAAAGAAGGAAGAGAGAAGATAGTTGTTTATTTCATTCTGTGTAATTTCAGATAAATAACTGCTCCAAATTAGAATTTAATATTCAAAATTACATAAGAAATTAAACTTCTGAACCAGCTACTGAGCAACTGGCATAAAAGTAAGGGCTCCACACCAGAAATTACTAAAATTGGCACAGACTACACACCAACAGTAATCAGATCTGCTAAACACAGCCTAACATTTCACTCTTATCAGGGAAGGTAATAATACCTGCTACAACATCTGAAATACCAGCTTCTTAATCACTTTTGGCAAAACATGTAAGGTGCACTTTGGCATTACAACAATTCATTTTGCTGTGTGCAGAGTACAGTTTTTCAGACTACATTCCTTGTCTCCGTGTAGTCCCTAGATATGTATATCTAGTACAACTGCTTGCTTTCTTTGTGCAAAATACACACACACACACAAAAAAAAAAAAAGGAAAGGAAGGGATTCATAATTATCTATAGAAAACAAAGATACATAATTTACTTTTAAAAAGGCTATTTTCCATCTTGTGTCATGGGTTAGCTAGAACTCAACATAAGTATGATCATGTAAGTATCTCCAAAGGTTGCCAAATCTCTCATCTTAAGGTAGCTGATTAAAGATTTGCACTATTGTGCCAGGAGAGAATGGTCTATCAATGGTATTTCTCAGTAATATTATATTTAAATTCATGAAAAAAAAGTTGAATGACTGGTTGATGTCCTAAAAAGGATGTTTCTGGAATGAGACAAAAGTGCACTCAAAAGATTTCTGCTTATTTAGCTTATGGACTTCCAGGGATTATATACACATCAGAATTCAAGTACAATACCCCAAAACAATACATGTAACAAAAACTCAGGGTGGCAAGGGAAGACAGTTTTGTTGAGTATGTTCTCTACATACCTTTTTTTTTTAAATCTGATGGACACAAACCAATGATTTTCTCATTCATCACTGCTGTTTGAACAGAAATGCTTTGAGGTTCCCATTCTACAAGCCAAATCTTGTGAGGTTTATGTTGCAGCATCACAGGACTCAACAAAATTTATAACATGTTATTTCAGCCTTCTTTGATGAACAGATATAAAAATTAATTAAAAGGTTTAATGGCATTATTCCACTTCTTTCAAAGTAGAAATTTCTGTAAAATACTTACTGCATGCTAAGCATTTATTACAGTTAACAAGAAAAAAAACAAGTAAAAATGTCTAAAGCCTACAAAACAATCTAAGTGGTCTTATTTTGACAATTTCTCTTATTCATTTTCCATTCATGCAGAGCTCTTTTCTGGACAGTGTCTGAGATGGTATCAAAATGCTTTTGATTAAAAAAACTAAACGTACCTGTCTGTCCAAACTGCGAAGCTTTTTTCTTATTTTCACAGTCTAATCAATCTCTCCTTGAGACAAAAGGGAACTTATGCATCTTGCAGCAGAACAAGATGGATGAAACAGATATATTATAAGAGGACATTATACAGTTGATTCCAAACAGTGCCATAGGGGCATCAGCCTGTTAAATCCAGGGTGCAGTAGTCCAGGTGGGAATACGAGTCTGTTTACAGAGAAACGGATCCAGCATTAAAATAGTGTGCTAGAGCAGACTCACAGACTGGATCAATGGGATGCCTCGTGAGGCTATTTCACACTGCACTCACCAACAGAGTCCTCTGTGCACAAGAAAGTCCCTTCTGCTACCAAGTAATCTGAACTGATTTGGGTACAACATCCCCCTTCATCAAAAAAAGACTTCAGCCTGACTACAGTCAGGGTGCAGAAGTCAAGGCAGAAAACCCCAGCCCCTCTGTAGAGACATGAACCATTAAATTAGATGAGTCTTACAGGGGAAGGAGAACCTTCAAATTATGAAGTGAGTAGGCAAGAGCCTACAGCCAGGTTGCCATGACTTGAGAGTGGTAACAGTATGACTACAGCAGAATGCTTTTTAAAGGCATCCAAGCTTTCAGAAGTCAAAAGTAAGAACTAGATAAAGTTTGTGATAAGGGTGTAAGTGACAGGACTAATCGAATGAGGAAGACAGAAATCTGGCAGCAGAACTTAAACTGAAAGAGAACAGGTTTAGATTGGATATTAGGAAGACATTCTTTACTGTGAGGGTGGTGAGGCACTGGAACAGGTTACCTGTGGACTCCCCATGCCCGGAAATGTTTTAAGGCCAGGTTGGATGGGGTTTTAAGCAACCTGGTCTAGTGAAAGGTGTCCTTGCCCATGCCAGGCAGTTGGAACTAGGTGATCTCTAAGGTCCCTTCCAGCCTGAACCATTCCATAATTCTTTAATTATTCTGCAATTGACTGGGTGGGTTTACAAATGCTGAATGCTACTTGCCAGAAAGAAAGAAAGTGCAGTTAGAAGGCTGGGTCTAATGTTCAGCTTTGACACAGAGTTTTTCAGAAAAAACGTGAAAGTTACGGCTACTGACTTGGAAGTGGACTAGCTGCAACTAGATGATCTTTAAGGTTTCTCCAGTCTAAACCATTCTATGATTCTATGATTCTGTGACTGGACAGAAGTTATGGATGACTAGCCATATGGATGTTCATATGGATGAACAACCCAGAAACTGACACTTGAAGAGCAGTACTAAGTATGTCTCTCCTCCAGCCTTCCCCAAATCAATAGACTTGGTGAAACAATAAGATCCTTTAGAAATTAGGATGGCTAGGGGTACCATACCCAGTAAAAAACCCTACTTTTAGTTCCTTCAGTTTGGAGGGGGTCTGCATACATAAAAAAATTGAATGTCAAATCAGTAGCCTATATGTTAGACAACAGTCACCTACCTGTTTAGTCACTTTGAAAACGGGGCAAAGTACCATCAGTGAGGACAGAAATAATAAGTGGATGAGAATATGTAACTCCTATTAGTGGTTTTTTTACTGTCTTGTGAGTGGACCAACCTGGATTTTAAACTCCTGGTGAACAGGAACTTTCCGAAGTTTGCAAGGGCATACAGAGTTGAAATACGACAGCTTAATGCTTAGTGGCTGGGGCTCAGCGATGTTAGGACCAAGCAACTTGGACTAAGGCAGCAATAGATCTAATTTTTCACGTCACTTCTTGCAGGCTGACAAAGGATGAGATTGCTAGTATTATGGATATTCTTTTCCTACCCACACAGAGTATTTATGCATACTAACCAATTAAAACAGTTGCTGCCTCCATTGTTTCTAATGCCTTCCTTTACACTATTTCCATAAACTGCTCTGTTTAACTGAACTGCTAAATCTAGAATACACTAACATCAGTATCCTTGGAAGGGACACAGGAACAAAAGCTCTAGTATTTTCTCTTGTGGAATTAATAAGCACATAAAATGTATTTCTGTTACTGACTGGACATGCTTGGTTAGATGCAGAAATATTGGTACTGAAACTAAACATGCAGAAACTAACATCAAGTAATAGATTTCCAAACAAAATGCTGGAGAACAGGTTAGTCCTGTCCTTGTTAAAGGATGGAAAAAGCTTTCAGAAGGTTCACTCTCAGCAGTAAAGCAGCAGCTATTTAACAGAAGCAGGTTTCTGAAGCATCTTAACAACTCTCACTGGTGACTTGTTACATCTTACCATTGGTCCCAGCAGGTCCTGTACCCTGACAGGCAGAATGAAAAGATTCTCTAACGGGGCCGCTGGCTGTCAGAAGCCACCAGCTGGCCTGCCAGGGCTTTGCAATTGCAGAGGCCAGCTGACAGTCTGGGTGTTGCTGACCATGCTGAGAAACGTGCCACCCAGCTGCTGTGTGGTCACGTCCATCTGGAGATCTCCAGCCAGACAAATCTCTGGGCCTGTCAGATCTCTTCAGCAAGCCTTGTTATGCAAATTCAATTACTCAAGTGTGCCCTATTACTGCTGGCTAACTGCTCCTAGAACCAATCTCACACTGACAGTCAGCTCACACTTTTACCCACCAAAAGTACCTAATTTATTCTTGCTCAACTATTCCCTTGTATCATTAAGGCAGAACAGACAGAGTCCATAGTACTGTAACCTCTCTGCAGTGGGTTACTATTCCTTGCAAAGAGCTTAGAGAGAAATTAATTTAAAAACACACAGCATCTAATCAAACATGAGTTAAAGCTACACTATCTACCTAATTTACCACTAGAAATGGGAATTATAAAACTTCGATATAATGCTAGGTCATCTGACTAGTATTTTAAAAGGCAAACAAATAAACATGACACAGAATATTCAAGAAAGCAGTGAATTGCATTTGAGGTATTTGCTTTAACACAGGGGTACAAGTAATGAAAAGCAAGATTTCTCATTTTAATTAGCATGCTGGTGTTTAGATTTGTTCAACTAGCAGGTCTGCTGTAGCAATAACCACCTGCTTCTCTCACATATTTATTTACTGAATTTAATTTAGATATAATTCTGAGCTACTGATAGTTTCCCCTAATGCAGAGATATGGAAGATTTTACTTAGAGAAGTCATCATGTAAGCACAAAAATGTAAACTAGGAAAATTTGGTGAAGATTTAGAAACTAAGAGTTAAGTATCATACTGTTGTTTTGCTCAGCATATAAATCAAGCTTTCTGCTCATAATATCATTGTGAAATTGCACGGCTTCTTTCTGAAAAGTTGTTCAAAAGCTGACATAAGAAACATTAGCAGATAAAACACTGTTAGCTAGAACAAACTGGTGTATCTATATGTAGCATTTAACACAATATATTTTAATTTCTCAAACTGAAATACTTTTAGTGAAGAAGAATACTGGAGAGGTTTTCTAAACCAAAGAATGCAACTATAGTGAGTACAAAGCTACAGCACAGTCTCCCAGCTAGATCAATATTCAGTGTGTTTTATAACCAATTCAGGTCTCAGGCCAGATGAAAACAAATCAAGCCA
The DNA here is from genome assembly GCA_013397815.1 of Aleadryas rufinucha. Classification (NCBI taxonomy): domain Eukaryota; kingdom Metazoa; phylum Chordata; class Aves; order Passeriformes; genus Aleadryas; species Aleadryas rufinucha. Next base: position 222,539 of record VZTH01006222.1, read on the forward strand.
CATCTTTCTAAACTATTTCTCTTTCCCCTCATAGGAATGAAGTTGCCTTTCTAAGCGTTGATTCATCTTTTCAACCTCTTTCAACAGCGAGTTTCGGTAAAGAGAGAAGAATTGGGGGGAGATTTACTTCAAAAACTTACCATTTACCCTAAAAGGTTTTCTCTTCCAAAATGACTGCTAAACAAATTTATAAAATATCAGTGTTGGAAGGTTGTGAGGAAAAATACTAAGATGCAATCATAAGACGACTTGATTAATGCCCAGGAATCTAAGCTTTTGTGAAGGAAGGTGTGAGTCAAACTTTGGGACAAACTGGAAAAATGGCACAGCACACCGTGCTGGCAGAAAACTTGGCATGAGTCAGGGAGATGGGAAGAGATATATTCGAGAGAGAGGCATTGTTGTGTTAAATTCTGGAAGAGAAGGAGAGGCAATGCAGACTGAGATCAGAAACCAGGAAAAGGATTCCAGGAACACATTTACAGCAGACTACAAGAAATGAAGACCTAGGTGAAAGATAGTAGCAGGGAGATAAAGGATCATGAGATGCCAAGGAGAAATTAAAATATGCAATTTGCCAAAGCCTGAGATAACTGGGTCATGGACCATGATGATGCCAATACTATGGGAAGATTCTCAAACAAATCTAAGTGAAACACCTGCAGTATTTAGAACAGACATAATTTCTTGGAAAAGAGGAAGAAAAGTCAAATATGATAGTAGGACTGGAGTGTGAAAGAGAAAAGTACTAGTGAGGGGGAAGGACACGGCTGACTAAACTGTACAACAGCAAAACTGTTGTAAGATTGTAAATTGGTAGGAGGGAGATGGAAACAAGTTAACGTAAAACAAAGCTTGTGATAAAATAAGCTACATGCAAGTACATTAGAAAATGGATATTGAAATTAATAACAAAAATGTTACAAACAGAAAAAGTAATTTTGAAACAGTCTCATGTTTATTCTTCACTTTTTATAAAGGTACACAAATCCAATTACGCAAGGTAACTTCAGCAAAAACTTAACAGCCTTACTGAAGGATCCTAACAAATGGTGTAAATAACCTCAAAGACGTCAGAAAGATAATCATTCTAAAATTATTTTTTTGTTGTTGAATTGGGCAGGGGTAGATAGGAAAAAGAGCAAAAGAAAACTACACTGAAAATACACACTATTGGCACATCTGGTTTTGATCTAGAAGCATGGCTTTTGAAGGAGCTTTAAGAGTCTCACTCCTAACAAAGCCAGAGATATTCTTGTGAAAATCAACTGAGGGATGAGCATGGAACTCATATTCCTCTCCCCAACCTCTCCTTCTTAAGAAGGTGGCATAAAAAAGTATTTTCTAAAAAATGGAAAGCTTAGGGAAGTCTGAGAGAATACCAAATCTCAAATGAGTTTCATTCTACTTTCTATCTACAAAAAACACAGTATCCCTATTCAAGGCTGAATTAGCACCTTTGGGAAAGTTCTGTTTCCTTGAAGCAATCCTGAGCTACACTTTCCAAACAAAATAGTATGGACAGTTCTGATGACACCACCCTCAAGCTATTGGTATCTGACAAAACACATCAAGTTTGCTACAAACTGTCTCAAACAATAATGCAAATATCAGACTCAACAACAACAGACACAGGCTATTCTTCTCTATTTATTTGACATTAACATTTATTTCTTTATTACAAATCAAGATACAACTATATAAATGGAAGTTAAAGAAGCAATACTGTCCCATGTTCCACTGGCAAAAAAGACATGAACAGCTAATCTAAAGACAGGTATTTCAATAAAATGGAGACAATCTGATGTCAGCTAACTTGGTCACCTGAGACATACTTTCAAGATGATAGGATTTCACCACTTGGTATTATCCAGTACTGATCCACCCTAACCACATCAAGCAGTAATTTCACTTTCTGTATTGTTTAGCTGCAGAATTGCCAGCCAAGCTCCTAATAGTTCTGTTTCTTGATAAGAAAAAGAATATAGTTACTTCCCACCAAGAAAATGAACACAAGTAGACATTGGAGAAACAGTTCCTTTTGTTGATTCTCTTATCCAGATATCTTGATCCCTTCCAGAAGTAAGAAGAGGTGCCCTGCACAGGTATTTCTACACCAAGCTATAAAAACATGGTGGTTTTCCTTCAAAAACGCCAAAGAAATTGGAACGTCTGTTCATGCAAATCTCACAGAAAGTTTTATTCCTGTGTTATCAGGATTCTGCGCTGATGTTTTGTATCACCTTTAAAGCTGACACGGTTCTCATTAAAACTAATTGACCAACTTAGTCTCACCTATACATATGCTCAAAAGTTCCAGAGTTAAGAAGAGTCAAGCAGTTCTTTTTTCAACCCGAAATGCTGAAATACATGAGAATAACATGAAAATTATTTATTCTTAACTTCTGTCATTTTGTAGGTGCCTGATGCAGTGATGTATGAAAATGCACATGCCTCCTAAATTTTTGTTTAATCATGTCTAATGAAGCTGTGGGTGTTCTTGGTACATGTATATACTGTCTTAATTCTTTAATTTAATCCTAACAAGCTTCTGAGTTCAATGATAAATCAGTGCATTCATTTAACAGATTAATACTGCACTACATCAGAAAAAACCTTGGTGTTAGCTTTTAGCCTGTTGCCTTAGAATTTGGTTGAATGTCCCTTTACCATCACACCTTGAGAAAAGCCAAACATGATGCCAGTGTACTTTCCACCACTACTTACTTTCAGAGATTAATTTTAAAAATGAAACTCTTATTATTTTCATCCTTTTACTATTTTTCAAATTCCATTTCAACAGTCTGAAAGTCTCCCCATTTTACCTGCATCCTTGTGAAAGAAGTAAAACCAGAATACGTCAACCATAAAGCTGTGTGCCAAATCACTTATTTCTATACTGGATTTACATTTTAGTATTATTTTTTCAGACCTGCTTCTCATAAACCTCAACATTTATTTGTTTTGTAAGTTGATCCATATTAAATAGAAGCTCTCACTAATTAGCATACAAGGATATACAGTAAGTGGCTGGAAAAAAAGGAAATGTCTTAAGTGCATTCAGCTAATTCAAAATCAGGCAGCAATGAGGAATTAATCAAGTATTTTTTCCTTAGTGAGTACCACCTTATATTTATCAACACTGAACTGTACTTGACTCCATGCTGCTTAGTCACACATCTTGATTTGTTGCTTTACAATTAAATTGAATGTACTTTTGCCATCGTATCCCAAAAAAAAGCCAATTTATTATAATATTTTCTACTCCTGAGTGACCAAAATAATTATTAAGAACCAGTAAAAGACATTACTTTTTTTTTTTTTTGTCCCAGATAATGAGTTCTCGATGTGGAGATGAAATTGTCAGGGTGGGAAGGAGCTCTTACCACCTATAATATTTCTAGATTCATACAGTGGCAGGAGGGAGTGAAAGGTGCAGAACAGAAAGGAAGAACAAGATAGCTCTAGTTTTCCTTTTCTGAAAGCAGAAGCAGATCTCAGAGAGATTAAGAGAAGTAAGTCACTCATTAGATCAGAATTGGTTTATGGATGCTAAAAAGCTTTAGCAGAGAAACTTTCCAGCTTTCTGCAGTATCTTGTGAGACTGCAGCACTTCATGAGAGCTCTGTCTTTCCCATGCAAACTATTAGAAACAATTATATGGGTTTTGTAAACTAACTTTGGTATTTTGCACCTGCAGATTGCTTGTAGAATTGTTACGATACTGACTAGAGAAATATTTCGGAATGGGTGTTGGGAGAACTGACCAATCATTTCAGGAGGTGGATGATCAAAGGTCCAATGACCTTACACCATGCAAGAATACTAATGTATAAAATGAGCTGTATATAATTAAATAAAGACACTTCTTCACCTTTCTTCCTGGACCAAATCTGTGTTGGTATTCTCTCCATGCTCACTTACTACAGTGACATTGGTTCACTTAGGGCCACAGCCACTGCAACTGATTAAAGAGCATTTTAAAGAGTTAAAAAGAGCAACCTTTATGTCTAGTAAAGTTGCCAGAAAACATTTGGTCCTCTCCTTTTTGTAATCACTCTGGCTGCCCAGCCTGTTGCATCGGGTCACTTACTGATGCAAACCAGGGTTTTTCTGGACTCACTGGAATATTGTTGAGAGAGAAGAGATCCTTTGCACTAAAGTTGGCTTCTGCGTGGTGTTGGGATGCTTTTAAACATCAGCAGCTCGGTATCTGCTGTACACCTCCCACATTCCCTGCAACCACCATAATTCTTCTCAGAGACTGTTCTTATAAAGGAATTAAGAGTAGACCAAATGTATACACAAATAAAAAGAGCAGAGAACAAGTGAGCCCAGAAGAAGAGCATATATGTGTAGACCTGAAAGCAATTAATTCAGTATTTAATTTGATGCAAAAACCTAGCTTATCTGCTTCTATAAAATTGTATCCATTTCTATCAAAACACAGCCAAAGGAAGAGGATAAGAAAGAAGGAATGTGCACTTTCCTTGCCTCAGCTCATTATAAGCAGACTTCTGAATGTTTTCTGTGAAAACCATTTATTTATGTACGTGAGATTAATAATGGAGACTGTAAGGTCATTCTTCAGCAACTTTCAGTTCTGAAAACTGAAGTGGTCAAGTCAAAAATATAATCAAGGCAGAAACAGAACGATGTCTGTGACAAGTGTTCACCTTGTAAAGACACTATGACAAGCAATTTATTCCAAAACAGATGGGAGCCGTTATTTCCACATAGCGAGCTTCCATCCAAGTCACACTAAAACCCACAAATACAGTTAATCCACAAGACTTTATCACATGTGATCCAAGCAAAAGAATAAATAATAAACACTTCCCAACCTTTCACAGAATTTGCCGAAAGATGAACTGTGGGCTTGAGACTTCGGAAAGCAAAAAAAATAATTGCAGACATAGGCAAGGATATGGCCTAACAGAGGTACCTATTGTATGGCCTAACAGAGGTACCTATAAAATGGTGGCAATGGACAAAAATTACTTGGACAGTGCAATTAAGAAAACAAAATCAAATTTTACAATGGCTCCCTCTAGAAGACAGACAAATCTCTAATATGCAAAAGAATCAGAAGTTGCTTCATCCTTTATCATTAGGTGAACATTTACAGAAAGATTTTTCTTCCCACATTTTTCTCCACAGAATTTGATATTCATATTTATCTTCCATTCCACCAACATAAAAACATTTTAAAAGACTAAAATGTACAAGAACATTTACCACAGGTGTGTTTCTGCAAATTTTCTGTGGATACAGACTTTACTACAATGACGGGTATTTAATGCACTCTCTACTGATGCAAATCTGCCTGGTAAAATTCTGAATTTGACTTATTTTTGTGCCAAACTTTGATTTGTATAAATTTGACACAGCAATAGTGTGCTATTACCACTGCTTTATTACTTTGTAAAAGAATGTCTAGGCAAGGAACATAAAAGTACACATATTTTTCATTGCTTTCGGCTCTGCTCTTTGATTTTACACTTATGTATTATCAAGACTGGGTAATAAAAACTTCATAATCATACTGAATTATTTTCCAGTTTTTAACTTCATGCCAGTGTGACTAGATTTCTGCTGTGAGCATGTCTATAACACAATCTGCCCTTTGTGTCAGACAAACAAGCCAACTACAAAAGAAATTAACTCACAAACTCTAACTGTACAACCAGAGTAACATAAAGTTCCTGCTCCTTTTTACAGCTAACTCACTTGTTTATGTAGCACAACATACTCTGACATTCAAATGCAACTTCAGACACAACTGAAAATACAATTAACCAGAAATGCATTTAGTTTTCTTACAATAATTATCTTGTAATTCTGATCAAGATAGAAACCATGGAGGCACAGACATACATGCATATGGAAGCATTATGGGGAGCCACAAGTATGATTATTCCCTTCATGAAAAATTACAAATGTAAAGTAGTCACCCAGTTGTGAGGCTGATGCCAATTATAAACATACCTTTTCAATTTCAATCGTATTCTTTGGAACAAAAATTCCTGCAAACATAGTCTCTGAGGTTTCATATTAAAAAATGTTTATGTTAACTAAACCTAAAAAATTTGGATTTAGCATTTATTTTTGTTGTTTGAGCAAAAACTACAAGTCACACTTTCCTCTACAAAGTTGCTTTGGCCAAACAAACTGTTATCTGAGATCTATATTTCGACCATTTAAATAAGAAGATATAGGTGAAGTCACTATCAGTCCACTTTTTAACTTCTCAGTCCTGACAAGCCGTATCTTCTTTATGGCAAAGGAAACGCAGTTTCTTCATTGAACCCAGCATCTGCTACTGACTTTTGATGAACTGTAGAAAACAGGTTATGAGTCACAAAACTAAGGAGTTAAGAGACAAATATGGGGAAAAAAAATCTGCAATCTGAGGAATAAAAGATGATGGTAAACTAGAGAGATGGCTGGAAACAGACTTGCAAATAGGAGACTTAGAGGAGGAAAACGGAGTTACAATGAGACCCAGGAGACCCAAGTCACAAACAGAAGACCCAAGGAGAGAGATTTATACAATAGAAAGTGTTTCTTGCATGAGAGAACTGTTTTCCTTGAAACACTTCACTTGAAGAAGGTAAGATGATGCCATTTGGCCGCCTGGTCAAGGCAAGGAAGAGTGGCCCAACAGAAGGCTATCATTAAAGAGGTCAAGAGACATGTACAATTAAACCATCAAAGTGACAGCAACACCACAGATAAGATAACACAGAAGGGAAAAAAATAAAAAGGATCGTGGAATGGTGGATCAAAGAATTTAGTCTTGAGGAATGAGAGACAAACATTTTAATAATAATTTTCAGTCATTCTAGATAAAGAATGCTTCCTTCTGGCTCCTTGAATGGCTTCTTTTCAATTTGCTTTGCCACAGATTACAAACAGTTTTTCCTCCCTTGCTTCCACTCCTCTAGTGTGGTACAGCCTGCTGCATCAGCTTCCAAGCAAAAGGAAATCCTACAGTAGGCTTCAAAGCAGGAAGCACTGTATTGAATTTCTTGTTGCCTAATGCACTCCCTTAGAACATTCTGCTCAACACACAGTGGGTCATAGGTTTGGGATAAAACCACACAATGAACCATGGGCCACGCTTCTGCAATTCTCCCCAAGCCCCTACTGCAACAGGTCCCCCATAATGCTGGTCTGATACGGCCCCTTTCACTACAGCAGCCCTTTTGTCCTATCACTCTGTCATATTGTTTATCTTGATCAAACCCCTGCTCTAGCTGTATTAGCTGAGGGATCTATTCCAAATAACAGCTGCTCTGGCCAGCCCCCCAAAGCTGCACTGGATATCTAGCAACTGCATCAAGTACAAGGAGACAATAATCATTAGAACAAACACTCTCCAGCACTCCGAACAAGGACAGAAATGGAATTGGAAATGAATGTTTTATCAATTACTTATTTCCCTTCATTCTTGAGAGCAACATTCCAAGTCTGCTTCATATGGAATCCATTTCACTCATGTTTAAAAAGTTGATGAAAGTTGATAGTGCTGCTCTTGGTGATAAGGTAGAGACACTGCCAAAAAATGGAACCCTCGGGAGTGTTTCCATAAACATCTCCCCAGGCACCAGAGAAGGGAGTAGATGAACTTTGGTAAAGTCACCTCAGCTCTTACAATAAAACTGTATGAGTTACGTAAAGAAGGGTGCTTGAGCTCTAGGTGTTCTGGAAATACTGCTAAACTCAGGTAACCAGAACTGGAGGCTATGTCAGGTGGAATGAAGTGAAATATCCCTTAAGATTCATCACCCCAGTGAGTAACAACATTTACCCATGCAGTACTTCTCCAGCAACGTTTTCAAACCCTTAAAGCAAAGTTTTCTTTACTGGCAACTCCAACAGTAATCTCTATATCTATGCATAGCACTTTAATTAATGTGAAGAAGCACAGAGGTTCCTTCCTACAGATCTGCTGGGGAGATTATTTCCCATGACAACAAACTGTACTGATGTCATCAAACCAGATGGACATCAACTCTTTTCATCACGACGTATGAAAAACCTATCTCTATGATCTGTACTTCAGCTCTGGAGTTGAAGAAGACCCATGAATTTAATCTTTACCTCCTGACACTCTTAGGCCTTTTTAGTGAATAATGCAGCACTAACCATTTAAATAAGATGTTAAATATAATTCCTTAAAATTTTCACTTAGACAGTATTTATGATCCGTAGGAAAGCCAATGAAATAGCACAGGCTGAAGCATCAGAAATATACAAAGCTCAGAAGCACATTTTCTTTGTATTTATTCTTGACAATCACTCACCTTTCTCAAAGTTAAAAGGAGGTAAACCAGAACCAGTGCACAAATCAAATACAGCTGGCTGAAAATAAATGCCTCTAGCAACAAGGATTTGTCTGGGTAACTTGCACTCCATGGCATGAGTGCTGAGAAGGAGACAAGTAAAGGACACTGTCAGAGCTACCGTATCCTTCCAAATCTCTGGAAGTAGAACATACACACCCATTGTGTGGCTAGCCAGATGTCTGCCAGTTTGCTGGGTTTTGGACACACTGTAGTAACACACTGCAGACACAAATCAGGCCAGAATTCCCATGTCACAGAGGACAGGTGATGGCAAGAAAGAGCAAGGTCCATCAGAGCCACAGACAAAAAATCCCCACCACACAACACCATGCAGAAACTCCAAATGAGACCCAAACACACTTCAAAATTATGTAGTAGTGTAAGACACTGTCAGCAAACGTGCCCATTTTTTTTCCCAACAGTACCCCACTGCATTAGTCCCTCTTGACCTAAGGTGATTTCACTATCTGAACAACTTTTTTCTGGATAGATTCCTAGTTGAGGATCTAGCTATCCAAGAGACATTCCCTTCCATTGATAAATACAGCCTCCAACAAATATCATCTACCACTGACCAAAAGTAGATATATGTATGCAAATTATGGAAACTGTATGGCAGTTACTGGATTTCAATCTGGGGAAAAGAAAATAAAAGAAAATAATTGGAAGTCACCCACTAACTACAGTGCATTCCAAGCTACAATAGATTGTGTGGTTTTCCTCACATACAAATAAAAATAATCCCTTATAAACCAAGTAAAGTTCAAATAAAGAGATTTATTGTACTTGCTGCTTGCCTTAAAAGCAAAGCAGAAACAGCTCAGTTACATATAGAGGAGTTTTATAAATGAAATTTACAATTTAGGCCTAAGGATTTACAGCTCTAATGCTTCATGATTGCTCATAGTCAGAAAACGGCCTGACTGTCCGACCTGTAACAAAATACATTGGTACTGGCCGGAATGATAACACATCCATGTGTGCTGCAGATAGTGTTTCCGCTATGCACTTTTCAAAACAGGTTCTTAAAATCATTTCACTCTAGTTCAGTCAGAAATTACCAAAAACTGATTTCTGAGACCCTATTAGAAGTGCTTACACATAGCATTTTTCTGAAATAGTATTTGTATCTAACTTTCATTGATTAATCATGTGCCAGTTAATGAAAAAAGTTATTTCTTTGTTCATCCACTCCTAGAATACCTTAAGGTCAAATGTTTAATATCAATAACTTACTTGCATCCCAGCAGAACTCCAGGCCAATGATTTCATTTTATCTGCCCACTTAATATCTTGTAACACTGAAAAGCATCTTCAACAGAAGTTATTTTGCATTTCCACATGATATTGGCAGGATGTCAAGGACGCTTCTTTTAAAAATCACTTATAATGAAAAGCAATGCAGAAAAACACAATTTGATCTAATTACACTTGTTGCCAGAGAGCAAAAAACAAAAATGCAGCAAACCAAATTTCTAGGAAGGGATAAGAGAGCATATTTCTTAATATCTTCACGTTAAGAGGGTTACTGAAGTATCCTTCAACATATGTAAAAATGTGGTCACAGTGCCATAAATTCAGAATGTGGGAAGTGTTGGTACTAATTACTGGTATAGAACCTTGACATTAGACATTGCAAAAACTGAGCATCAACTAGACTAGCTCTTTGACAGCAAAGAGATAATTATTAGGCTTCCACTACTAAGAAATTCCCAGGACTTATTAATCCTAGCACACAAAAAAAACCTGATCAAAGAAGAATAGAAGCTTTTTTCCTTGTGATAAAATGACCCATCTCTAAGAAAAAGATTACAGATAGGCAATAAAAGATCCACTTAACAAATGCCTTGTCATGGCTTTGCTACAGATGTTCTGATTACATCACCACTTTTCACTTTCAGAGATGCATCTGAGGAGGTGATTGACTAAATATGTCAACAGTTCACTGTAGGCTGCACAGTTAGAAAAATAATTATATTGCCTATTTACTTTTGTCTGTCTTTGGCACTATCTATCCAAACAGACAAGCCACAGTATCTGTGACTGAATCCACGCAGTGAAAAGCAGATGATCAAAGAAATTACAGGATCAGGTATCAATTTGTCCAGATTCTGGATCCTAAACATAACTTGACATGGAAAGCCTATTTTCAAAACTACTTAGAAAATGAGAATCTTAGGTCCAGCTACATACATCTTTGGATCACTGGCACTGTTTCATATTTTAAGACCAATTCTGAGATTCTCAGAACTGTTATGTTTAAAATTCCAACAATACATCTGGAGTATAGTGTTTATGAAACAAGACACAGAATTTTCATATCTGTCACACCTAAAAAATATCAGGACTGACTAAAAAAGTGTATCTACAGAATTTTCATTCTTCTTTTCCCTAGAATTCTGAGATATAACTCTAGCATCTGTATCTGACCTCTGCATGCTGGCTACTAAATCTCTTTGCTGGAAACAGAGTTTGTCACTGAAGCTGGTTAACCAGACAAGGGTGGTGGAATCTCCATCCCTGAAAATTTTCAAGACTTGGCATAAGAAAACCACAGCCTACATCATCCAATCTTGGCAACAATCTTTCTTCAAGGGGGAGGCTGGACTAGAGGACCTCCAGACATCCCTATAAACCAGGGATTCTCAGAAAATGAGACACCAGGACAGTATGCTGGTATTTCCTTCCCAATGAGTGACAGAAATATCCCCCTTAAATAGGCCAGATTTCAGAACAGCCTTGGCATGCAAAAAGTAGTCTGGAATGTGTTAATGAATAGTGCTTTCTAGATTTTCTGGTTTTGTGCAATGTTTTCTCAGGTTGTTTGTGCCCCTGGCTAAGCCCTGAGGAGATCATATTCTTATCCAATAGGTCTGTAGTTTTTCTATTAGCCAAAGCAAGTTTAATATTAACAAAGCTATTCCTTTATGGCATAATATACTCATTCAGAAGAACTCCTCCCAGAAAAACAAGATGCAAAAACTTCCCGTTCTTCATTTGGTGAGAGACATAAACCCTTGGCACTTGGAGTTCATCAGTAGAGAGCTCTCCAAGCCAGCACCCATATGGGGACCCATACAGTCCCCTCTCTCCCCTGTGACCGCCTTCCTGGTTCCACTTAGTAACCCTGGATCTATCTTATCTACATGAAGACACTTCAGGATTCGTTTTTTTTTGGCAATCCATAGTCCAGCAGTGTCACACTCTTCCCCCAATACTAATTACAGCATTTTCTACTCAAATATTCTTCTTCAGAGCACACCTCTCTAGAAGAGCTGCATGCTTCAGAGACTACATGAAGAAAACCGCAGGAAGCAAAGCAGCATCTGCAGCCCACTGCTCTCACTTCTAGAAAAAATTTCCCCCATAAAAGTTGAGTACTCCTCACTCCTCAAAAAATTCGATGAGAAAGTTTTAGGCTAAGGTAAGCTTTCTAGAACAGCCCTTTTTCTCCCTGCTTTTTGACTTCCTGCCTTCAGAGAATGTTCTTCCTCCAGAACAATCTCCAACACCTTACTTGCCTATTCAGTTCTACTGGGAAGCACATACCTTTCCATCCTTACTTTTTTTCACCATACACATCCATGGCCCCAGACATTCAAATTGGGCTGTCACAATAAAACCACACTGTTCAGTAGCTCAGTGTCACCCAGTATCTACAGCTCTATCCAAGGTATAGATGGGAAGGAACTAGAAGACAGCAACTGAGAGAAAGTACTGGTTACTCCTACTCTTTGGTACTCCTCCTGTAGATTACTCTTACTCTATTGGTCTTCAAAGGATACAGGCTATTTTCATAATACAGGACACATGTATGTCACTCAAAAGAAAAATGAAGTTAACAGACAAACAGACACATTCTACAGTGAGGTGAGACAGCCTAGAAAAACATAAGGAATATTGTTAAGTATTAAATAATAAAACCTAATTCTGTGGCAGTGTGATTTCATCTAATGTGTAAGATGCAAATGCTGGCTATTTTTTATTCAAAACCATCATAATGACAAGTTTCCTACAGTCTAGCAATACAGATAAAAATCTTTTTTTAAGCTAAAAAGAAATGATTTTTATCTAAAAGGTTATAAAACCTGACACTACTAAAAATCATGAAGTGTTTATACTATATTTAAAACACAATCACCCTCATTCAACACGCTTTGTGGAACTGACAAATAATGGCATTTTTGCAAAAAAATGGTGACAAGTATTCCACTGTCCTATCATATTAATCTGAGTTTCCTATAATACTACACATTTATAAATATAATAGAGACATTACTGATACATAAATAATTTCAAAGCTGTCTCAGTCTTTTGAGACCTTGTAGTGCTTCAACTTTTAACCATGAAATGATTTTACACAGATACAAAATTTGAGATCACAATGTTAAGTTACTGGCAAATTGAAAACCTATTAATTCTCCTTTCTATAAAATGTTTATAGTAGCAACAAAAATTATTTCACTACATAATCATTAATGCAATAGAAATAATTCAGCAAGAAGGTAAGGTGTATGCTACTACAATTATTGTCATTTTATGGCTTCAATACATATTTGTGTTGAAGGCTGAATGCAGTAAACACATCAGAGAATATCTTATTACCCAATAACACACACAGTCAGCTACCTCATTGGCATTATAAAATGGTTATTTTAGGTTCTTGTTGTTGTAAGGAAATTTTACACATTTTGTTGTTCATTTTATTGGGCCATTTCTGATATGTAAGGTAGGGCACTGTAAGATAAGAGAAAAGAACACAGATATAAATGTGCACACACACGCTATTTAGCATGTCCTATCTACTAGCACCTGAAAAGTATATAGTCCATAGGTGAGAACTTTAAACAGTTTATGTACACTATTACTTGCTTTAAACACTATTTCTGAAGTCATTAAAAAACTCATAGTAAGAACACACAATGATGTATTTAAAATTTCAAGACTGACTGTTTTCAGCTTACTGGCTGTCACCTTATTTCACAGGTATTTTATTTTTAAGGAAACACAAAAAATACCCAAAGCATTTGTATCAGCCACATTGTTTACAAATCAGCAGAGAATAGAAATGCATGCTCTTCCAGGATGTGTATTATTCCTCCATTAGAGGAAACCCCTCACCTGCTGCTCTAACAAGTTGGGTTTGTTTTTTTCTTTTTTTTTTTAATAGAGTAATAATCTGAAACAGACAACAAAACACACACATAAAAGATCTTGTCTGACACCTTCTCTTTTTCCCTTCTTGTCCAATGAGGTGGGCCACAAGAAGACCATGAAAGAATTAGGATTTTATTTTCCTTGAATACTCCAATAGTAGTGTTTCCCTCACTGTTCAGCATCGCAAACGCATGTTTCACAAACACTTCAGCCTACACCCCACTTCCCCATAGAAGAGCTTTTCTTATTAGTTACTCAGTGTCCTGGCAGGCAGAAGTTCTGCAATCTTGTCACACTTCATCTGGTCAGGCACAGCCCTGAGCAAAGGTACAGGTATAACAACAGGACAAAGACTTTTGAAATGAGTAACAGGACTGACCTTTGAGAGGTTCCTGCACTTCTTGAAGATACTGCTCTTACCTGTTCTCAGTCCTGATTCATTATACCTCCTTATCTATTTTACACCCAATTTATGAAATGATAATTCTCTAATCCCAGAAAATGCTAAAAATAATGGTCCAAGGCATCTACTTTAAAGCTTGAGGATGTTTTCTGAAGAAGCAGTTTAAATTTCTTCCTCTATATTTACTTCCAAGCGGGTATGAAGCTGGAGTATAAACCAGAGATTAGAAGTTTCATGTGTTATCATTAGTGTGGTATCTTTACTTTGCCACTAACTAGTGGGGTTTTTTTAAAAATGAAATAAAAAATTGGATTTTGTCTTTATTTTAGTAGCACATCCAGTACATCTGCTACAAATCTGAGGCTTTTTTGGAATACAGATGTTTTTCCTCCTTAAGAAAAGGTCTTTCTGTACCTTTCAAAACTTAATGTAGGGTTAAAACAGAATATTACTAGGAACATATGCACATCCTTTCTACATATGTAGATGTATCTTTAAAAAACTCCAATTTTTGACAATAAAGCAGCCAAACATTTTTCAAATTTTCTTAAGACCATGTGCTACATATTTAAGCATTTCTATTTTTAGTGACTGAAGCTAAAGCTGTTCACAAACAGAAGGATGAAAAAAATAGAAGTGTCTATGTAGGAAATAACTCTTTTAAAGTTTAAAGCAGTAAGAACACAAATACTATAAAATCTAGCCACTCTAAAATGACTGTAGCTGTAAGTGATTATAGTAATTGAACATTATATACTCTCATTATATACTTGTACTGAATTTGCTATTTTAAAAATAAGTTTCTCAAACTGTTTTAAAAACAGGTGAAGCAAAACACAATGTTGCCAGGGTTTTGACACACTAGGTATATACACACACACACACACACACACACACACACACACACACACACACACACACTACTCAGTTCAAATGAAAAGTCTAAGAGAATTTTTGTTTTCTGAAGTCATTAAAAGACATTTTATTGCTTTGTTCTTATCCTTTCTTCCCCCATTCCCCAATTTTTATCTAGCTACCTCAAGCAATGCATCGAATCTAAAATGACTACTAATTATCCTACTTGTTTTTTCCTTTGTCCAGACATTCTTATTTTTCATTTCTGTGCTGTGAATCCCACAGATTGGCTGAGCGGCTCTCAGCAGAAGTGGTGTCACACTGAACTGAGCCATAGACAGGGAATCAAAGCTCTGTAATGGGGAAACAGGTCTAAAAGCAAACTGCTTCAACTTACAGAGATTCTTTCCTCAGCAACCATTATTTTTAATGAGGCCAGTTTACTTTAGGAATCTTGGCAAAAACCAGTCATTTACTCTAGTCCTAGAGCAATGACTGCGAACTGGGCAGACACAAAGATTACATGCAATGTAAAACCTGCATGTGCATATCATTACACAGAAAACCCATGACGTGCTGGGAAAGAGGCCTGTCAAGCTACCATGTTTGTTAATGAAAATAACAGTTTTAGTCCAAACCAGTCTACTGTATCAGATTTGATAGAACAAGTGTTAACTAAACATCATGCTTAAAAGCTTTGATGAGAAAATCTAACAGGTTAAACTAAGAAACAGTTCAAGGACAGCAGGAGGCAATTCCAGAACACAGGCGCAATCTATAAAGGCAAACTACCACAGCTTTTTGATGTTAAGTAAGTTGCAATATCAGTATACAACAAAGCTTAGAGGCAGACTGTTGTATCAGGTTTAAAAGTTTAATATCCAGGGTCAAAAGCCTCAATTACCTATTCTACTACTTTTCTTAGTGAAGAAATCAGTGTTAAAGTATGATTTACTGAAAGCATTACCTAAATTACCACATGGGGTTTTGCTTATTCTCTTAGTATCTGAATTTTTAGTATCCCAGTTATGCTGCATCTCAGATACTCAGACTATAGCAAAACATGTATGTTCAGATTTCGACGAAGTGGGAGGTCAGAGACATTTACTTTGAAAACATATACATTCCTTAAAACGGGTTATGCCCATTTAATGGCCTAAGTGAAAGGGCACCAGCTCAAGAGGAGTGGTACTTAGTAAAACTGTGGATAAATTACGGCATTAGCACTTTACATTCATACCTTTCAGGAGAAAGCATAAAAGTATATATTCAAAAAATACAAAATTGGGGGAAAAAATCCCCCTTAATCAAATTAGAGATTTATTATGGTTTTGACAATGTTGTTATATTAAATTTGTCAAACAGGCTACATGATACATGTTAATAGCTATTTAATAAGTTCTTTAATTGGTGAAATATGACTTGCATAGGTATGTGCTTTCTTTTGTCTATTTATAAGAGTATGGAGGGCATGGTTAAATGGGTAATTCAAAATTGGTAATGGGAAATGGAGGAAGGATATCTTTTTAAGGCAAAAGAGGAAAAAAAACCCAACTTTATAATTGTACTTTTTCATCTCTATCTAGAATACAGCCAGATATCTTTGCCCTGGATACAGAAAACCACACGAATTCTTCTGTGTTCTTCTGTGCCTGTCCACTCCATAGCTTTTCAGAAATTATTGTGACCTTCACTGTGGATGAATTTAAGATCGTTCATTAAATAGGAACATAATTCTATTGCTATCATGTTACCAAAACAAAAAATGTTTTGTTGATACCCTAACATGACATATTTAACACTTTTACCACTGAAAAAAAAAAAAAAATCTAGAATTAAAACAGTCTGGGTTTTAGGAATATTAGACATAATGATAAGATATTCTAAATTAAGCCCTAATATTAAGGGCATATTAATGGGGTGAAGGGAGGAAATGCCTTCCATACAAATCTTTATAAATTATAAACTGCCAATTTTGAGCAGGCTGGGCTGCAATGCCACCTGGTGGCTTAGAAAAAATAACAGGATGCAGTTTGAACAGTGCTTAATGGCTTGGAAAATATGCAATATTCTATAAAAATGCCAAACATGGCAACAATGTTTAACTTAAACATTTGCATTTCTTAGCTAACAAGTCTTTTTTTCATTCTGTTGCTCCCAGTGCACAGTATTTTAAGTTTTAAAGTTCATATGTCGAGATCCAACTCCAACTGGAATTTTACAGTCGATTTCAGTTGTGAGTTGAACTTGCTGATGAGTATATTACACTGTAAAGGGTTGCACACATACACACAGGGTCTAACTCACACAATAAATGCCTAAAGTTGAATTTTTCCCTACTTGGGGAAAAATCAAATACAGCAGAAGTTCTAAAAGAAGGGTTACTGAAATGCTTTGTAAAATTACACTGTATAATTAATTCCATAGTAAGACCGTTTTTATGGTGTGTGTTGGTGACCTTTTATTACCATCAAGTTCACAATGCTGGTGGGCTGCCTTTTAATCCCTCCGCAGACAAAGGCCCTAAATAAACACAGATCCCTTCCTGGGAAAAAGTCCTCTCTGGTTAAATGGTAAGGAAATGAGTAAATCATTAGTAATCTTTAAAGCCAAAGCTATAAACTCAAGTTACCTTAAGTTAAAATGAAAGTGTCCTGCAAGAGTTTCAAAGTTCTGTCACAGATAGAAATCTCCAGCTCTTGACTCCAGACTAGGCGCCAGCTGATAAACAAACAATTTAAGTCAAGAGCTGGAGAATTCCCAGCTTTTTCATTTAATGGCTTTGGCCAAGAGTATTTATTGCCTCCAGTTTTATTCTCACTTAGCTCTAAGAGGAAATTTAAACTCATCATTATCTTAAAGCCCCATATGGGCCACAGTCAGCTCACCTGATAGAGCTCCTTTTACTCTGCCTAAGTTCTACTCCCCACTGAAAGTGATGTAATAGTGTAAACTAATTAAATGTAGTTTTAGGCTGACTTTTTAATAGGCTAAATAAATTTTGTTCAATATGGTTTATATTCCCACTTGGGGCAGGAACAATTCCAAAAAGTTTAACTTTACAGTTTCCAGTCTAAACTACTAGTAGTTTACTCCATAAAGGACAATTGAAACAAACAAACAAACAGTCTTCAGAACAAGGGCAGCCAACTGTTAAAAGCAACTATGTTGAAAATTCTTTGCTATAAATTGATCCACTGGCACCAAAATGTACACAGAATTGTGAAAAAGCAGACCGCATGACAGTTCTGCTATTTTAAACAAAACATTTCAGGAATGCAAGGACATACATATAATTAAAATTTGATGTTTAGTACTTGTTCTGTTTTTGGAATGAAAATAAACAAAGCTATGGAGCTGGAAATTAAATATCAACCAAGCATCCATGGGTAAGTCAAGATGTTGAATGTGGTGAGCAAGTCCAGTGTGGAAATATTTCACTGTAACTCAACAGGAAGGTATCATCATCCTGTGCCTCAGACGCCACCTTTCTCATTCTTTTCTAAACTTCTTTAATACATATTCTAAGGCTTATTTCACCCCAGAGATTTTTAAATCCATCATGATTTAAATTTAGCACTTTCCACCTCATGCCAGGCAGCTCCTTCTAATAAAGTGTATTTGTCCTGTGTATTAGAAACTTTTCACTTAAATTCCACAAATGTCAGAGATGGAGAGAACTGTGCTTAGCAAGAGGTCTGACTACTATTCCTAAAGAGTTAATAGAACTCTGACTTGAAACCAGGACATTGTATTCCCCTCCCACCCAGCCCCCTCCCCACAAAATACTTTCCTAACCTGACTTGGCTGAAAAAGCCAATTAATTGTTCCAATGTCTGCCAAGACTTCTTATTCCTTTAAAAATGTGGATAGTGTTTGAGACAGCTGGCTATTCCAAAACCAGGTAACACCCCTAAATGTGGAAAGAATGAGGGAACGTGCATTATGATTAGTATTTTAAATGGATTTCTAATGAAACAGACAGAGATATCTTAAACCTACTGTATTTCCAGCATATATAACTTAAAAAGAAGAACACCATGTCTTAGATGTCTCTGCTACTCCACTGAGTACATGGAAGCAGATTAGTGGAAAGTGCATTAAAACACATGGAACTAGTTCTTCTGTCTTTGTTAGGAACTGATAGTACAGACATGTACTATCAGTTGTGATGTCATGCAAACACATCAAGCAGCCACCAAGTGACAAAGACTTTTCTGAGCCTGAGCCACTGCAATTCCTATAGAAATCAGTCATTTTAGGTCAAGTTAAGGTCATGGCAAAGCAGAGAAAAGGAGACTTTATGACAAACCTTATGCCAAGTATTGGGCTTAGTATTAAGCGAAGAACTGTAATTAGATCCTTATTTACATTTCTATGTGAATAAGAGATCTCAAATATAACACAGTACTAGAGAGAGCAAGAAAAAATCTCCAAAACTAATTTTAAAACATTTCTGCTCATTAAGAAGCTCAGACTAAGAAGTTGCTGCTGACTGAGGTATACATGCAGTCAACATAAGGAGGAAGGAGCAGCAGTTATTTAAATTTGTTGATAGCATTTTAATTATCATCAATTAAATACACCAGATTTATTGTATGTCTTTCCTGTAACTTCAGATTTAAGCCACAGGGTTGGTTGTTTTTTTTTAAATAATCTCCCATTGAAGTTAACAGGAACACTTTGAAAGTGAAATACTTGTACACTTTTGAAAATCCTTGTATAGTGCACGTGTACAATAAAACACAGGTAAGTTGTGAGCCAATTTTGTCAATTTCTAAATACTGGGAAAAATTTCAGAGATTTTCACAAATATATGAAAATTAAAACACAAAAAGGAAAACCAGAAGCTGGTTTTTTGGGAGCATGTTTACAACTTTCTGGCCATTTTTTAGTTTGTTTGCTTTTGTTTGGTTTTTAGAGAAAAGAAAAATGTTGAAAGCCCATGTGCAACACTTACAAATAGGGCCTTCATGGCTGAACTGTGACTTTTACAGCTTAATCCCAAGGCTTAATTTCCATGCCGTTTACTCAAATACATAAAACCTAAGGAGTTCTATCATCACAGTAAGTACATATTCATTGCAACAATTTAATTTCTTGGCTTCCCTAAGAAGTATCCAATTGGGGAGGCAAAGTAATGATGGTCTGCACAGATTAGCTCCAGAGTTCCAAGGTATCCAAATGGTGTTGCCCTCCAAAAGCACATCAGCTTCGGAAGTTCAGATCCAATTGAAGCAACACACAGAGGTGACCAAGCATAGGTAGTTAGTTACCTTCTTAGTAAGAGCTGCCAGTACAGGGGCATACTCCAGTAACTCTTGACAAAGTTGCAAAGTTTCAGTGGTTTCAATAACCTACACCAGCATTAGGAACAGTTAAAACTCTATGGTAAAGCCATGCATCAATAAAAGAAACACTCCTTTCAAACTGCAATGCATGCCAGGTACTTAGAGAAAAGTACTGTTCAGCTAATAAACCTTCTCCAATTCTCCTTTCCCACCAAAATATTGTATATTTTGTCATTGGAAATCCAGAGCAACATCTTGAATTTAGAATATGTGTCTTATTTCATCACCAGTGCGGACACTGATAGAGAATCAGGTGATAAGAGATTCAAGAATGCTCACTCCCAACCAGGGCCTCATGAGAAACAGCAATATACCTACTAGAGTGATGAAGGGAGAAGAAAAATGGACATAATTTCTGCTTCCATTAGAAGGTTAGGAAGTGAGGGACACAATTTAAAGTGAGTCAGCCATTGCTGTGCGGAAGATATAGAAACAGAGCAATAATGAAATGTAACAACTTGCAAAGCCTAAATACTTAGTTCTGTTTCAAGGTCATGTTTGCAGATGTGCTTTGAAAATAACCATAAAATATTTTAACTCAATATGATCCCATTTCCAAGAAAGGCAGAAAGGAGTGTAAGTCATTGTACTAAGTTATATTTCAACAGGGTTTAAATAATATATCAACAAGGTTAGCTGCTGGAAATAGCAAACAATAAAACCTTGAACTTAGGTGACACCAAATAAAAAAGTCCTGTATGTTTAGTTGGGGATGAAGGATATTGCCAAATAAATAAAAGAATTAGCTTATAGCTGCATGAAAAGTCCAGTCAAGTCATGCCCAGGATGTTAGCTCTACACAGCGCTTTGCAGCCTTGGCGTTTGAAAGACAACAGCTCAGTAGTGTAAGACAGAGAGATTACCCCACAGACACCTAAACAGACACCAAGGACACACCTCTTCAACTTGTACTAAATTCCCATTCAATTGCATAGACTTAAGCAGATATCTATGTGTTATGTGCTGAACTGGAGCTTTATAGATGTGTTCTATTGAGGTATTTCTAGTGATTTTCTTTGCCCTGATTGCATATAGCTCATAGTTCTTGGTCCTTAGTGATAAAGGGATACCAGTGAAAACATTATTAAAACATGGCTTGATAGTGATCAACTAATCACATGTCTTGTGACATTTGCTGTTTTTGTAGGCTTCTGTTTCCAGGTTCCAAAGCTGAAAATAGCAGGTTTTAAATGATACTAAACTTTTAGTCTTCAGTACTTTTAAATGTTAATACCAACATACTAAAAATAGACTAATAAAATTTAAAATGAGTTGTCCCTAAAACATTCAAGATTGGGAATGTTTGACCTATGAATTCATTAACCTCTGGAATTAGACAGAGGAAAGCAAGATGGAGACTTTCAAATACTTCAATAGGATCTAATGTTTTATGGTGCAAAAAGCTGTTTGTATCTGCTGCCATAATTAATTATACTCATGCTTCCCTTTTACCTTTAGCTAATAAAACAGAAGACAAAATAACACAAAGCATTTTCATTACTTGTCTGTCCAATCCGTAATCTGAATAAATTACCTGAAATAAAAGAAGATCCCAAAAGGACTAGTACAAAAGAAGCTGCCAAACCACATAGTCTCTCCCTACTTTGTTTTCCATTGACTAGCTTTTTCTTGTAATTCAATAGCAAAGGAAAAAACCAACAAACACTATTGTACTTTACTGCTTCTTGTGTAATGTGGTGAAAGAACTGACTCAGAAACTTGTTTACTATTTTCAGCTGTATCATTTGGTCTAATAAAAGCTTCTACCTCTCTGTACACCATTTCCCGTCTCTGTACTCTTAAGTCACTATGCAAAAGAACACTGGTACTTCGCTACTATGATTAGTACTGAAACATTATAGATACCTATTATTTGTGTGGCAAGAATTTAATTAGCATAATAGAGTACTATGGCAAGAATTTCTCCCTAAAGGAAGTGTTGAAAACTTCTGTGGTTCAGCATTCAGGAGCAAGGGAAAACTGCAACTCACACCACTTTTAGACTCTGAGAATTACTGCACCCAAGTAGTAATTTACACAGATCCCACAAGAAATGGCAGAGCCATAGGAAATGCCACTCTTAACCACACAGGGTTACATTTGACTGACAACTGCACTCGGCCCGTCTTTTTCCAATTAAGCTCCATCTGCTTCCTCGGTTGGACTGGCTGGCCTAAGGCCTCTCAACAGGACACCCATTGTATGTTACTTCATCCATTTCCCCAAAAACCTTTCTCTGCCAGAAGCCTGGGGATGCTTCCTCAAAGCATGTCATTGGGCAGGGGCAGGCGAGATGGGTGGGTGGATGAGTGGTAGTGGATGCGCTGCATGTGAGCATTGGCAGAAACCTGAAAAAGCATGGGCTTAGTAACTCCAACACATCCAAGGAAGGTTTAAGTCTCTACAAAATAAAATAAAAAGCACCATTTTTCTTTCATTATATAGTCTGACCAAAAAGCTTCTAAAACCAAAATTAAATAGTGTGTTCCCTTCCACTCCCCAACATACACACTCTAAAATAAATAATGGCCAAACTGATTTAAATGAAATTCTGTAGAAGAATTTGTGCTTGGATGAAAATGGCACATTTGAGCCTGAAGCAAAAGTAAAACCACCAAGTTATAAACCTCTCAAAGGGAGGTTTATAATGGAAATGCCAACAGACCTTTAACTATAGTGGAGCTGTTAGGTGCCAACATATAAATAATTCTAGTTTTTGCGGTCACTTACGATAAATTAGATACAGTGCAAGTAGAAACAGTAGGGTTCTGATTCAGTAAACAGTAACAGCCAAGAGTGCATGTTTGGATTTTTAGACAAGTATAGCATAGATTTGATGCTGGCTCTGAAACTGAGTCTATAAGGACATTTGGACTTTTTTAAGTAGTAAGCAAGCCATATTCTGAATTCTTGAGGGCTTGTAAAATAAAAACCTCCTTAACAAGCTTTGCTGCCTACTGTTTCAATCTTCTAAGATTCCTTTACCCCAGTAACCAAAAAAATGCTCCATTCAAGACTGGTATAATTGTCTACTAAAGAAAACAACATCCTAAGTAAGTGCACATAGTCACATTTAGTGTTAAGAATTGCTAAGCATATTAGTACAGTGGGAAAAAAAGTGCCAGTGACCAAACAGTAACAGCTTAACCTCCTTCTTCTTTAATAGGTGTGCCAGTTGTTGCACTACTAATAGAAATGCTTTTCTATAGTCCAGCTTGTTCTGGAACTGGAATGATGTATTTAGGTGACCAAGTATGTTCATTTTGGTCCTGAGAGGAATTAATTGCATTGTTTCACAGCAGTTAAGTCCCATGCCTTAACACAATTTGGTGAGGCAGCGAAGGATGCTATTAGGGCTCTCTGCAGGAACTTCCATCTTGGACAGGGTGGGAGCCCTCTGAAGCAGCCAAGATTCAGGCTGAGGCTGCTAAGAGGATGCCCTATCTCAGGAAAATCTCCTGCTTGCCAAATTCACATCAGTTTCTCATTTAGTGCTTCCGCTACAAAACCCTACCACTGCCCCAGCATCACCCCTAACTCCCCACTAATATAAATCCTAAGATGAACATCTGCAGACAGAGGAAAGTCAGACACATTCCTAGTTTACTCTAACTATATAGGGCTCTACTATGACGTTTCACATGCTGATAACCTACTGAAAATTCCTTTCTCTAGCTGTCCTTCAACTTTCAAAAGAGGAAGGAAATCGCTGTTCTTCCTGCACATGCTACATAAAATGCCTTATTCAAGACAAAAAGCATCTAGCTGCTACCAAATACTGCCTTCAGACCACTAGCAATTGTAGTAATTCTGGGAAGTAGTTTAATAAGAAAAATGTTGGACCTCAGAAATCAACCAACTCAGAACAGCTAACTATGTACAGTCATGTGTCTCTATAGATTACCTCCATGTTAGTTTCATAATGAAATCCACAATTTTAAGCAAACCCAAAAAATCTAATACAAATGAAACAGAAGTATGCTCCTCAGCCAAAACTAAAAGTTAACGTGACTTTCTCTGTACTCCCTGTGGCAAATACACTAAGAGACATAAACCACACATTCCCACCATACATTTTCGGAAAGCAATGGAAACACAGATTGAAAACAAAATGACAGCCAAAATGCACATTTCTGACTCTGTATGGTTAAATTATATGGTTACTAACTAGAATCTTACACAGTTTGCAGCAATTCATTAAATAAAGCAAATTGATAATAATTACATGTCATATTAGTATTCCTGTCAATTTGCTAAGCTTCATATTAAAAAGAAACCCTAACCCCATTAGTTTACCAGCGGTCAAACAACATACCAGGATACTATCAAATCATGATGTGGATTTACTTAAAATATGTAAAGAGTTTAATAAAGTGTTACACAGTGTTTCACACTGCTCCCCCCATTTTACCACAAATAATTTAACATTCTTCCACAACACAGAATAAGTAAAACACAACTGCTTACAGAACCAGGAATAGAAACTGAAGGTATGGCATCAGGGCAACGTTTCCATGCATTACTCTGTTCCCGTCAAGTCATCTCTTAATTTTTCTTACGAACAGATATGGGTTAAAGCTGTATAAGGTTTAGGAAATTCCACACACTGTGTCCCAGCAAAAATACAGGAATTAAAATGAGAACCAGATTTTAAGGGTTAAAATTATAGGTCAAATACAGTGCAGTAAATAATTTTTTTTCCCACTTCAGGTCCTATGCTGTGGTTGGCATGAAGAGAACTGTAGTTAAAAACTGTTTCTTCAGCTCTGGAACTGCAAGACTCTCCTCTGTCCTCTGCTTTTCTGGAGACTGAAGGAGTGATCCAACAGGACTAAATACTGTTGGACAAACTGAAAGATGAACATTTACATAGTTTATATGCTGACAGCTGGATTCTAAATGCTTATTAATGGTAAAAGGCAATACTCTTTCCCTTGCTGTTTTATTTCACGATAGAAACCATGGTTTTTTAAATGTGGTTGAAGGAAGAAGAATTAGGAAACCTTGGTATTTCTATGTGCTCCCTGTGGATTAACTAGGAGCTGTTCTGCTAAGGACAAAAGCTCAAGCTACTGAATTGTCTCACAATAGGCAGCACTACACTAAACACTGCAAATACAGAATAATTTTCAAGTATTTGTTTGAAGTGCAGAGGGACTACTTCTGCTAGAACATTTCCCCCCCTTTTTATTCACATAACTTAAGATGCTTTTCAAAACATAAAAATGTCCTGGACTACAAGACAACATTCTGCAATGACCCAGTGACTTAGAATGGCTCCAGATCATAGAATAATACTGTCATAAATAAATCCAATACTTGGCCAACTCATCACTATGACTTTAAAAATGAAACACAAGGAAAACTCAGAATACTAGGATCATCCAGATGGGGGTCAATAGAAGATCAGCTTTCATTCCTACTCATCCTGGATTCAGCTTTTAGGGGATCAACAAGTGATTTACTTTCAAAGGCCTGTACTACAAGACAAGATTAGCTGTCTCTGCCTGCAAAATTTACCCCATGTGAGTTTGTTTCTTTTCTTTTTTGCTCCTTTAGTTTAAGTGTTTAAAGGGCCTTCAAAGCAGTGCTCTTCAACACAGAGAAGTTTGCACAAATATGTCCTAAGACTTAAGATGCGTCCTAAGGTTCAGACATTTAGGATGTTAATGTTTCTTTCCACATGTCTGTAAGTAAGATCTGCAGATCTCCCTTGATGAATAAGAGACAAAATAAAACATGTAATTCTATGTTGGGCCACATCTTCAGTGGCCCAGTCCATTTAAATAAGTGTTGTGATTCAACCCCAGCTGGCAAAGAAGTACCATGCAGCCACTCGCTCACTCACCGCTCACCCTCCCCCAGCGGGATGGAGAGGAGAAACATAAAAAAACGTAAAATCCATGCGTTGACATAAGAACAGTTTAATAGCTGAAATAAAATAGAATAATTACAACAATATTATCAATAATAATAATGATAATAATAAATGGTGATGAGAAGGAAGGCAACAAAAGGAGCAAAATAAAACCGGAGAAGTGATGCACAGTACCGTTGCTCCACTGACTAATGTCCAGCCTATTCTTGAGCAGCAATGAGCCCCTCCCAGGCAACTCTCCCAGTTTATATACTGAGCATGACATTTTGTGCAATGGAATATAACCCTTTGGCCAGTTCAGGTCGGCTGTCCTGGCAATGCTCCTTCCTGGCTTATTGTGCACCTCCTTATTGACAGAGCATGGGAAACTGAAAGTTCTTGACTGGAAGTAAGCACTACTCAGCAACAGCTAAACATCAGTGTGTTATCAACATTATTCTCATTCTAAATTAAAAAAAAAAAANCTCCCTGTGGCAAATACACTAAGAGACATAAACCACACATTCCCACCATACATTTTCAGAAAGCAATGGAAACACAGATTGAAAACAAAATGACAGCCAAAATGCACATTTCTGACTCTGTATGGTTAAATTATATGGTTACTAACTAGAATCTTACACAGTTTGCAGCAATTCATTAAATAAAGCAAATTGATAATAATTACATGTCATATTAGTATTCCTGTCAATTTGCTAAGCTTCATATTAAAAAGAAACCCTAACCCCATTAGTTTACCAGCGGTCAAACAACATACCAGGATACTATCAAATCATGATGTGGATTTACTTAAAATATGTAAAGAGTTTAATAAAGTGTTACACAGTGTTTCACACTGCTCCCCCCATTTTACCACAAATAATTTAACATTCTTCCACAACACAGAATAAGTAAAACACAACTGCTTACAGAACCAGGAATAGAAACTGAAGGTATGGCATCAGGGCAACGTTTCCATGCATTACTCTGTTCCCGTCAAGTCATCTCTTAATTTTTCTTACGAACAGATATGGGTTAAAGCTGTATAAGGTTTAGGAAATTCCACACACTGTGTCCCAGCAAAAATACAGGAATTAAAATGAGAACCAGATTTTAAGGGTTAAAATTATAGGTCAAATACAGTGCAGTAAATAATTTTTTTTCCCACTTCAGGTCCTATGCTGTGGTTGGCATGAAGAGAACTGTAGTTAAAAACTGTTTCTTCAGCTCTGGAACTGCAAGACTCTCCTCTGTCCTCTGCTTTTCTGGAGACTGAAGGAGTGATCCAACAGGACTAAATACTGTTGGACAAACTGAAAGATGAACATTTACATAGTTTATATGCTGACAGCTGGATTCTAAATGCTTATTAATGGTAAAAGGCAATACTCTTTCCCTTGCTGTTTTATTTCACGATAGAAACCATGGTTTTTTAAATGTGGTTGAAGGAAGAAGAATTAGGAAACCTTGGTATTTCTATGTGCTCCCTGTGGATTAACTAGGAGCTGTTCTGCTAAGGACAAAAGCTCAAGCTACTGAATTGTCTCACAATAGGCAGCACTACACTAAACACTGCAAATACAGAATAATTTTCAAGTATTTGTTTGAAGTGCAGAGGGACTACTTCTGCTAGAACATTTCCCCCCCTTTTTATTCACATAACTTAAGATGCTTTTCAAAACATAAAAATGTCCTGGACTACAAGACAACATTCTGCAATGACCCAGTGACTTAGAATGGCTCCAGATCATAGAATAATACTGTCATAAATAAATCCAATACTTGGCCAACTCATCACTATGACTTTAAAAATGAAACACAAGGAAAACTCAGAATACTAGGATCATCCAGATGGGGGTCAATAGAAGATCAGCTTTCATTCCTACTCATCCTGGATTCAGCTTTTAGGGGATCAACAAGTGATTTACTTTCAAAGGCCTGTACTACAAGACAAGATTAGCTGTCTCTGCCTGCAAAATTTACCCCATGTGAGTTTGTTTCTTTTCTTTTTTGCTCCTTTAGTTTAAGTGTTTAAAGGGCCTTCAAAGCAGTGCTCTTCAACACAGAGAAGTTTGCACAAATATGTCCTAAGACTTAAGATGCGTCCTAAGGTTCAGACATTTAGGATGTTAATGTTTCTTTCCACATGTCTGTAAGTAAGATCTGCAGATCTCCCTTGATGAATAAGAGACAAAATAAAACATGTAATTCTATGTTGGGCCACATCTTCAGTGGCCCAGTCCATTTAAATAAGTGTTGTGATTCAACCCCAGCTGGCAAAGAAGTACCATGCAGCCACTCGCTCACTCACCGCTCACCCTCCCCCAGCGGGATGGAGAGGAGAAACATAAAAAAACGTAAAATCCATGCGTTGACATAAGAACAGTTTAATAGCTGAAATAAAATAGAATAATTACAACAATATTATCAATAATAATAATGATAATAATAAATGGTGATGAGAAGGAAGGCAACAAAAGGAGCAAAATAAAACCGGAGAAGTGATGCACAGTACCGTTGCTCCACTGACTAATGTCCAGCCTATTCTTGAGCAGCAATGAGCCCCTCCCAGGCAACTCTCCCAGTTTATATACTGAGCATGACATTTTGTGCAATGGAATATAACCCTTTGGCCAGTTCAGGTCGGCTGTCCTGGCAATGCTCCTTCCTGGCTTATTGTGCACCTCCTTATTGACAGAGCATGGGAAACTGAAAGTTCTTGACTGGAAGTAAGCACTACTCAGCAACAGCTAAACATCAGTGTGTTATCAACATTATTCTCATTCTAAATTAAAAAAAAAAAACAAAACAAAACGGCACTGTACCAGCTACTAGGAACAAAATTAACTCTATCCCAGCTGAAACCAGTTAGTCAGGTTTCTCTGGATTTTTTTTTTTTTGTAAGCACTACTCAGCAACAGCTAAACATCAGTGTGTTATCAACATTATTCTCATTCTAAATTAAAAAAAAAAAACAAAACAAAACGGCACTGTACCAGCTACTAGGAACAAAATTAACTCTATCCCAGCTGAAACCAGTTAGTCAGGTTTCTCTGGATTTTTTTTTTTTTCCCCAAAAAACAAGAACTCCACACAGAGACTGAAAAAATCTGTTTAAGGCAACACTGAATTACAAGTACAACTGCTTTGTATTAAGATTCAGAGAAAACTGCATTTTCTCTAGTGGCACCTCCAATGCTCATAGCTGGTGGGACTGTCCCCACGCTGCTGTGGGGACACAGGGCACTCCCAGCCTACTCTGTGCAGTGCCTTCCCATTTGGACTTCCCGCTCTGGTGTGCCTGGTGCTGGGCTCAGTACTGACATGTGCGCCATCCACATTTAGCATAGTATGGAATTAGGACTCATATGGAGTCAGGGGATTATTAATGTCTGGTGCTCATCATCTCACTGTCCCAAGAGCAGAGGAGTCACGCTAGGTTTTTTCGACTACATGAAAAATACACACTTTGAACAAGGCACTCCTTTGAAAGAATAAAAAGAGAGAAAAAGAAGTCCATTAATGTTTAAAACCAAAAGAAACTTTGTAGAAAGCTTCAAAGTCATCACTTCATTCCAGAAACATTCCCAAACACCACCTGCAACCCCTTAACTTTAAACATTGACTAGGAGAAGCAATCAAAAATTAAAAAATTAAATTAAATTAACTTTTATTCCCTAGGACTTATGACAGGTTGACATTTGTAGATCTTTCTTACTCTGGGTATCTCAGAACATTTGACAGGAAGAGCCAGATACCAGCATTAAAGTAACCACAAGCAAACAGAGCAGTTATTAGGAATGTGGTAACAGCTCACATGCAGCCATGAATATTAGAACCATTTTTACCAAGAGAAGGAATGTTGGCCCTAACTCTGCAATTATTCCTTACTCTTTTTCAAACAGTGCCACAGGGATTTCTAACTTCCATCTGGACAGTTTTCCTTTAACTGTTTTTGAACAGCATGTGTGAGAACACAACAGGATTGTAGACATTAGAGACGGAAAAGACCGATTAGATCATGTAGCCATCCTCCTGCCAGTTGTAGATTTTTCCCTACAGAATAGTTCCTAGCACTTTGCCCAGTACAGTTTAAAGCATGTTGAGATACTTGGCTTCAACCATCTCCTCTGGAAATTATTCCACAGTGTATGAAGAATGTTGTTAGGACATTTTTCCTGGTAGACACGGCACGCATTTTTCTTTCCTTAATGATTTCCAGCCTATTATTCCTGGTTATATCCGATTGAGCCAGCCTGAATAACTCATCTTTACACCTTTGAATAAATGGAGACAGATATGTTTCTCTGCACATTGGTCACTATTTGGCCAGACTACCCACAAATTTATTGCCAAAATATACAATACACTTTAATAAAATCATTTATTCCACTCTTTTAGTCATTGTAGGATAATTATCTCCACCCCAGTGAACATTTTTAGATGATACTCTCAACAAATCTGTTCATTCTTCCTTACCTTCTGCTACCTTTTATTTTATTTTATAAAGAATGCAAAAGGCACAATAGACTTACGCAAGAAAAATAGCCTTGCAAAGTCAGCGCATAAGTAAATATACTACCTAACTCTTCTGAAACAGCAGCTGCTGCCAACTAGCGATATTTGCACAGAGTTTATACTTCCTCCCCTTCCTGTGTCAAAATACGCATTTTACCAATGCGTAAGATTTTCACGATCTTCAGTCCTTTCCATCTTCTCTCCAACAAAAGAGGTCTATTAAACTAGCTTTATTGTGACAAACAAGTATTGTTACATAATTTAAAACATAAGTTATTAGAAATCAGAAGCTTTCTAAACATCTCAGATTTCAAAATTTCTTCATCCTCATTTCAGCTTCCTTAAATCAGTTCACCCAATTCTTCCCTTTTTTGTCATCAGTTACTTCCTGCATTATTTTCCCTCATCTAAATTTCAGAATAACTCAGTAATATTTTTCACACTACCTTTAGTATCAAGGTTGTACATCGTAATTTCTACTACCATCTCCAGACCACAGACTTTGCAAAAAATGAGTATGACCACATGCATTCAGCAGAAAATGTAAACAGAGAATTTAAGAAACATGTCAGGAAAGAAGAAAATACATAAGGCATGTAGTGACTGAGGAAGAGCAAAGGAAGTGAGGTAAAGGTGTTATGCTCAGTACCAGGAACACAGAGAACATTGCGGCCATTCTGAGCACACACATTTAGGCTTTAAAAATAAAGGATAAAAACATAAATCCAGAAACAATAATGGAGCAAATACTGCTATGCCTTTAGATGTTTTTCCTTACCAACAAGAACACCTGCCATTGAGGGGGATAGGTCAGAATTATTAGTTCTAAATTAATGAACCTGCTTCATCTTTATAGTGTTTTAAGGATCCTAACAGATCCAATCACTGCATTACCAGACCAGAAAGCCAAAAACACACCAAACCTCTACACCACAGAATTCAGGAGATTCCTTATTTTATTCTTT
Source organism: Aleadryas rufinucha (assembly GCA_013397815.1). Lineage (NCBI taxonomy): Eukaryota > Metazoa > Chordata > Aves > Passeriformes > Aleadryas > Aleadryas rufinucha. Next base: position 253,996 of record VZTH01006222.1, read on the forward strand.
GTGTTTATTACAAAAATATACGATGTCTCAAATTAGAGACATTGAATTAATCCACCAACTCTTCCACTCCCATAAAGTCGTAAGATTGCATTTCTCTAAAGGCGCACAAAGCTAAAGAAACAAAGCAGATGCAACTCAATTAAGCCAGTTCAAGTAGCTCTACAAAGGCTCCCCAACAAAGACAGGTCTATTAAATCAGTTTAATTCTGGCAAACATACTGATTATGCATCTTTAAAACAACAGAATTTACAAACTAAGAGATGCAATGTTTGAACTACTCATTCCTAATTCCTATTATTTAGTCTAGTCTGAAAGTATCTTTCAAATCACCTTTGCAAATGTAAGTGTGCATAAAGTCTTAACTCCTCCGCTTCCCTTGGAAAAGACACAGCACAAAGTGCCTTCAATGTTAAAGTAAGAGAAACATAATTAGCTTCTCCTGTTTTAGGAAGGTGTCCTTTCNAGAAGGGGTCCTTTTTTAAAAAAAAAAAAAAAAAAAAAAAAGCAAGCTGGAATCATCAAATATATTGCTCTTTGAAATAAAATAAAATAAAATAAAATAAAATAAAATAAAATAAAATAATATAAAATAAAATAAAATAAAATAAAATAAAAATATCTCCAGAATGTTTCAGAATGTTTCTAATAATTTTTTTCCTTTTTAGCACTACACTAAATTGGCTCCATATTAAGTACAAATCTGGCCATGCAGGGAATAAGTCTGCAATGCACCCCCTGAGGACTCACATTATACTTTACATTATCAGTGACCTGAAGTCTTAACTTGTCAGTGTTACTACTAATACTGTTTCCATCACTTAATGATTAGCTGAAGTTTATGGAAGCAGTACTGTAAGATGAAACAGTTTGAAATGACACCTGGAATAGAAACTACAACCTCTTCTAGCCACCTCCAACGCAGTTTCTAAAAACAAAATCTTCTATTCTACTCTTTATTACAATTTTAGCATGACTACAGTTCTCTATATGACAGCTATTATTAACAATTAGCAGTCTAACTTTTTAACTGACTACTCTCTTGTCTAAAGGACACAGTGAAGGGGAAGATCTTCTAAAGTTTCATTATCAGATCCTACAGAACCAGACTTAAAAAGTTGAAAACATTTGTTTCACACCTCCAAAACCAGAAAAACAAATCAAGCTGTCACATCTTTTTGTGACATTCCAGTAGAATGCTGTACAATGTATTTTGAGCAGATACAGAGCTGATATAATTTCAGAAGTCAGTGGAAGGGGAAAAAAAGTTGAAAAGGTTGTATCTGAACACTAACAATGCTTACAATGAAGAATCACATCAGAAATAAAAAAAAAAATCAGCCAATGCACTTTAGGAAATGAATATTTTGTACACTGAGTTAAAGAGAGAGAACTATTACAGCAGTGTCAGTGAAGCCACTAGTGAAGTTTACTCTGGATTACAAGGTGAGAATCTATGATACTTCTACTGAAATCAGTGGGAGGACAAATTTGACACAATTCTTGAAGGCTAAATTTAGATCCTGTACTTAGCCAGCAGTATCTTGTGCCAACAGAAGTCAGTTTTAAATATGTTTCTGTGATACTGTGTGCTTTAAAATACTTTTATACATACAAAGATGAAGAATCCAATCTTCACAGAGATAAATTTCCTGTCTCGATTTAAAAAAAAAAATTAAATAAACATGGATTTTGAAGATGTTTCCTCATTTGTCTCATGCTCACAAAGAGGTCACAAAGCAGGACAGCACTGGGAAGCATGACACAACTTTCTCATGTGGACCTGCAAGAGATCCTAATCCCAGGCTAAAGCGATTGCTATCTCTAGACAGCATTAGCAGCATAATCTGCATGCAACTACTAGGATAAGAAGTATTTTCTGAAGTCAGTTAATACAAAATAATACTACAGTGACTTGGTTCATCAACTTCTACCTAATGGGTCCTGACTGTAAGCTGCAAGTAAATGCTGTTGGCCAATCATATGAAGAAGACAGCACTACTAAATCGGCATGCAGGCCCATCTGAAAAAGATCAAGAGAAAGAATCTTCTGGGGGCAAGGCTGCAAACAAGCCACTAAAATCTGGCCCTAATGCTATGCCCAAAGATTCTTCATTTGCAATGTCAAGACAGGAATAAAATCACTGCTATCTCTCCCTAGGGTTTACAGACCAAGCAATTTTCAAAATATTATTCAGTTTGTGAACTTGTTCACTGTACAGACGAATGCTAACATCAGGCAACACCCAAATACCTAAAAACACAAGTGGAGTTGTCTGCCAGTAACAGCTAGTAAACAGACAGCTCTAAAGAGGACAGTTCAGGCACGCTGTTTTCTCTTCCTCCTCCCTATGTCCCACAAACACTCTCCTTGAAACTCCTGCCAACTCTACTGCATTGCACAGCAACAGCATAGTGCCTGCCAATTTCTAGACAGCCGAGCATACTTCTCCATTTAGTGTTTTGTCTGAAGGCCAACAGTGCAGTCAGGACATATAAAAATACCACAAAGACTTGATGTGTTAGGTATTGAAAGATGGAAATAACAAAGCACAACATTAAAGGTTTTTTCCAACAGACTTCTCCACATTTCTAGCAAGTGCCTACTTTAAATATGATTTGTACAGAGCACCCTTTGGCCTTCACAAACATATTAAGGACTAGAAAGTTAAGTCTCAATTCTTTCCCCCTTATTCAGGATATCCCTCAATCTGTAACTGACACTAACCACCAAGTTATTTGTGTTCAGATAAACCACTAACACCAAAAAAGCCACCTGTATTCATACTAGTCAACTCTATGTTATCATATTAACTGTCTTGGCCTTAGTGTTTTCTCAAGGAACAAAACCCCCTAAACAGCTAAAGTTCTTTCAGACTCAAACTTTTCTTTTTTTTCTTTGTAGTTATAGTCAGCCTTACACCAAAAACTTACAGGTAAAAATAAATTACAGACATTTCTAAAAGGTAAATAATTCCCTCAGGAAAACAGTATATTTGGCAGAAAGGGATTGAAAAAAACAACACAGAAGTATGTCAGAATTGCCCAACTGATAAGCAGAAAGCCATGCTGTGTTTAAAAATAGGATCAGATAGATACATAATCTGCCCACAATACATTTTTTCTGTGGTTTTTCTTCCCAGGCTGATTAGCTGTCTAGCTTTATAAAACAGAAATAATATTTTGGCTGAGAAGCAAGAATCTTGTCTCCTCCATTATATTCTTCATATCACCTACCTGGATCTTCCTACTTTCTGTTCACAATAGAATTTGGATGGAAATTTTGGCTTCTAGTGTGTAGTCAAATCCTGCCTTAGTTTGCAGTTGAAAACTAAAAGGATTGTTAGTTTTTACTCATCAGGAAAATAAAGAATTCTCAAAATGCCACTTACATTAATTTTTAGAGTGGATTGTAAAAACCTCACGATTTTCCCACATAAAATGAGGTTTCCTCACCTTCCAATTCTAGGTGTTTTGAAGTCAACAATAGAAGCTATCAGTTATGGCTTTGTTTTCAATATATTAATTTTACGTTTCTGCTCTCCTTTGTCCACAAAATGAAAATACTTCCCTGCTCTTTATTATTTCTTACAAGAGACTAAATACTCAGAGATCAATAGTTAGTAACTTTTAAGAATAGACAATTATCACCCACATTCTTCAATTGTTATAAAACCAGAAAAATCTGTTTTCTTTTGATAAAGAAATCCTATATTCCTCACTTCATTCTCTCCTTTTTAATTAATGAAAAAGCAACAGAACTGCTTAATGACAACCAGTTTTTCTCTAACAGAAAGAAACAGGAGGCTGAAGGAATGTGAATAACTGCATAAAAATGCATATTTATGAAAGAAGTTAAATTAAAATGACCACTGTACCATATCCCAAGAAAGCTGTTTCTCCAAGTCTAACACAAAAGCATACTCTGAAATCCTAAAAATACTCCTGTAATAACATACAGATCTGTAATGCAATTAAACAACATCAACAAAACAGAATACTGTACATAGAGCAAAGAAAAGCAACTTACAGAACAAGGGTACAAATTGGTGACTGAAATTGCAAACAAAGAGACAACTTGTCCAATATGAGGTAAACTGCTAATGAAGACTTACCTCCAGAAACTGGAGCATCCATGAAAACTGCTCCCATTTTTTCAACAGCTTTGGCTAATTCTTTTGAAACTGCTGGATCTATAGTACTGGAATCTATTAGCAATGAGCCTTTCTTCACTTTCCTAAAATAAAGATGATTTATTATTATTATTATTATCATCATCATCATCATCATAAGATATTTGCAACTATTGCCACAACACCGGCTTCCCTCAGTATGATAAATGTGCAGACATTTTTTGATACACCAGTAAACGTGAAGTTTTAAACCCTATTGAGCAAGATCTGCTCAGTATTTATACTGCTGAGTATGTATACTGCAGTTTTGAATCACTCAAAGCCCAATAAAAGCTGAACACAAAAAAGGATGTTCTTCTTAAACATTATTACAAAAGAATTACACAAAAAGGATGCACTAGGAAAACCTTCCATCGTACAAGTTGAGCAGTATATAATACACAGATCACTTAAGATGCATTCTAAGCAACTGCTGATACAGCCTAAAATTTAATATATAACAATAAAATGTTCTTTTTATATAGACAGTATCTTAAATTCAGAATGGCCTGATTGCAATCTTTTAATCATTCTACAATCTATTCTACATAAAGACCATAACTAAAACCACAAAAGCCCACTGGAGATTTGAAGTGAAGCATGGAGAAAAATATTTTCCCACTGACAGGCAGTACATTTAGGCAGATCTGTGTTCCAAACTGTAGATCACAGAAAGCTGTATATCTGATTTAAAAATACAATAAAATTTTTGAAATTTACAGAATTTGAACTTTTTTATTGCCCTCCACAACAAAAAAGTTGATTTTTATCCCTCTTTCCACTGAACTGCACCATGATTTCAAGTCCACCTTACCAGCAATTACCATGAAATCAAACACCAGGATTTTTCAGTCATAAAAAGGTGTCCCATTTAAAGCTACTCATGACAGATAAAGAGCTGCACTGTACCTTGCATTCTGTTGGCAGTACAATGGATTTCACTTAACTGAATTACCCAGACTGCTGGAAATAATCTCTCAACAATAATCTCACATACATTGTGACCCCACTGGAACTCCAGACTCAAACAGTGCCACACACGCAAAACTCGTCCCTTTTCATGGAGCTGCTGCAGTTACCAGCGTAGCAGATAAGATACTACATCATCTCCCCTTATGTTCAGAACAAGGAGCAGTGGCACAGGCTCCTTGGTAACACAGGGGGATGACTAAGTCAACCTTTAAACACTTCATGTTATTAAAGTTTTCTTCTGTAAAGCTTTAAAAGCTTTAGAAAATTATGAAAGTCAAACCAGTCAGCAAGGACCAGGTCACTCAGAGCAACAATTATCCACTACTGCCAAATCACACTTCTTTCTCCTAATACAGAGGCTGAGAAACTGCAGCAGCATAGGGTTGCTTTCCACATCCTCTGTTCCCCGCTGGATTTTCCACATCTACGTACTCAAGAGATTAACTGGCTGTACTGTATCAGTAAGTACTGCCAATTGTTCTTCAAACCACTGCCATCATGAGTACAGTTCTCCTGCAGCTGTTTCCCAAGCTTTGTGGGACTGATCCAATTACCCATCTTCCCGGAAGGGTCTAAGCTACAGATACTTAGATCTGCTCAGTCCTACTTTATGAGGAATTAAACTACAGACAGTAAAGGAAGAAAGCAACTACTATTCCTCTATAGCAAGAACAACAAAAATCCCTCTCCTCTACTTCCATCTTCTTATCACTGCATCTTAATATTGTACAATCAATACCTAAAAAGGCATCATTGTTTTTTGATAATCTACTGTAGTTTTGTCTTCTGTGTGTTTCTTCCTTTACCTTATTAACCTGTATAGCTGTAAGAGCCTACATGATCCTCAGAGGTATCAGTAGCCTTAGTCGTCCTGCCAGGAACAGTGCACATGTAGCCAGAACAGACTTTTAAATTATATTTAGATTTGATTTGTCAAGTTCAAAAACTCTGAGCTTTAGAATTCTGCAGACTATGGATTTAAGGCTCAGAGGAAATCGCTCCACAAAAGTTAAAAAGCACTGTTTCACATTAAACAAACTCTTTAGGTATTTTTTTGTGTAATAAACAGATAATAAGAGTAGAAACCACGAAAGTCTTGTCAGCTATTCTATGTTAATACACTTTAATACCATAAGACACAATGGCGTCACTTCAGAACATTTAATTTATAGGATTTCAGGTTAAAGAAAAAAGTATTTGAGCAAATAATTGTTGCCAGCAAATATTCTAGTTGTACTTGAGTGTAGTACATTACATTATGGCAAAAGAACCATGCAACTGAAACGGCAGATAATAGTTAAGTTGCCTGAAATGCACAAAAAATTATTATTCTACTGAAAATAAAATTAAGACTTCAGTCAAAAGCCATTCAAAAGCAAGCACTGTATAAGAGAGCTCAAATAATTAGAAATATCAATAGTGACAGAACAGAGAACATTGAATTAAGTGCCCTGAAGGCAGCAAGAGTTAAAACAACAGCAATCATCAGACAAACCTTGAGTAGGAGTGGAAATTCTCCAAACTACAAAAAAATCTTACTTTAGAATTCCATTTGCTCCTGTGTAAACTTCTCTTGCATTGGGACTAGAAGGCAACATGGTAATAATTCGGTCTGCTCTTTCTGCTACGTCTGCTGGGGATTCTGTTACCTTTTAAAGAAAAAAAACCGAAACAATATAAGCTTACACACTTCCTGAAAAAGAGATGTCAGATATGTTTGACGAGTTTGGTTTTAGTATTCACTGGTCACAACTAAGCTAGGTAAAAAATTAAAACACAAGAAAAACTGCTCTCCTAATGAAAATATTGGTTATTTGGAACCAGTAACAGAAAAATAAAAAAAATGAAAAGGATCTATCATGGAAGTTCCTCCACAACATCTGCCAAGGGCGATGCTTTCATCCCATCAACCCACTCATGAATCTTCAGTTCACTACAAACCCTGCATCTATACAAAATATTGCTCTACAATGTTTCTGAGGGACAACATGAAAGGATCACAAAAATCTCACTTTTTTCCTTGTCTTATATATAGCATTGAAAGAGAGGAAGACTGAGGAGAAAAGGAAAAAATTACTTAATGCACCTCTGAGCCTCACCTTAAAAAAAAATCAGATAAACTAACTGATGTTTCTCACAATATTACAATTGGCATTTTTAAAACAGGAAATTATCAGCTCAAGCATCCTTCACAAAAAAGATCTGAAAAAATTTCAAAATATATTGTTAGGTATTAGTTGTTAAATAACCACACCTAACTTGAAAGGTATATTACCTTTCCCAAGTCACTTTCAGAGGCAGGCAGTATCGTATTTAGGATACATACACAACAAATTAAATATTGCCAGCTAAGTAGTGAGTTTCACTCGGAAGGCATTTACCACTAAGACTTCTGATAATTAATTTCTTTAAAATTGCATTGTTAACACACTCATAGCCCAGGGGAAATTGCAACAAAAATACAGCTTATTCTTTTATCCTCAGCCCACAAGGATCAAATCTAATTTCAGTCATTTGTAATAAATGCTGAATTTCGCCTTGAAGGACTTCTGGGATACAGCATGAGAAACTTCTTGATTTTTATTTGACTTCTGAACAAAAGAAGGGAAGACTGTATATAGTCACTGAACAAGGCTCTTGGGGAAAAAAAAAGTAAAGAAACTGGCATACATGGGACTGAGAAACACGAAGATTTTGTTTTGAAAGAGTAAGTTAATACTGCACAAAACATCTGGCATACCACACAGTTACAAAACGAAACATGCTCTAGTCTAAAGAACAAAGGTTAGCAGGAATAAATGAGGCAATTATAAGCAGCAAACCTTCTATATCTGATTAGTTAATTTTATGACTTGCCTCCCTGGAGACCAGAGAGCCTATCTCTTTAGAAAGAAGTATGACACCTTTATCTTTAGTTCTGAGTATCTCTGGTTTGGTTCATTCCCAATGTGTATTATTAGAGGTGGAGAGTGGAACGATGTAATTGGAACCTGAATTTATATATGTCTTCTTATTTGAAACTATGATCTCCAGTATTCTTAGAGGTTAGCCGGGTATCAGCTGAAGACTCAGTGGTCCATTTGCATCTTTCAACCAGAAGCTGAAAAACATACTCTATTGGGCACACAACTGAAAAAGTACATCAGCCTCAAATATCTACTTGGCTACATGGATAGAAGATAGCTGGGTTCTGGTTACAGTTTTAAACAAATCATAAGCAACACAGGTACAAAAAAGACATAGTACAGTAGTCATCGACACAAAAATTCATTTATTCCATCCACATCTTTCAAAATACTAACATGCCTTTTACATGAAGAAAAAGAGATTAAAATTAAATGAGATTAAAATTAAATTAATTAAAAAATTAAAAAAATGTACACAGACTGGGACAATACTACAACCACACAAAGGAAAATCTTTCTGCTACCTTGAAGTAAGTAGCAAAACAAAGTGGGAATTAAAAGTAGGAATAGTCACTCTTGGCCTTTTGGTACTGTTAACAAATATGAGTAATATTGCCTGAAAAGATCTACCCACCTGGTTCAATTTATTTTATTTGGGACTTTATGTATCAGAAACAAAGCTGAATGATTTGAAAGCTATAAAAACATTAAGCATTTGAAATCATTAAGAATATGTGCGTAACTTTAAAAAACAGACCAAATACTAATTGTTGATTACCAACATAGACCATACTAGCTCAGAGTAGCAGCCCACCAAGGTCTGTATGTGTTGCGGTACCTTTTAGTTCAAGCAAACTTTTGCAGTGTACAACTGGATAGGAGAGACTTTTCTTCATACTGCTGGCTGTTGGTTCTGCCCTTCAATATGTGCATCTGCTTGTATTTGTTCCAAACTGCTCCCCTAATTTTTTACTTATATTTACAGTAAGTCAATTAATTATAGTTTGCTTGAAATGCCATTCTTACTGTACACTAAAGAAAGCTTTATGTTTATGATGCTTTATGCATCAGATGACTCCAGTAACGCTCTCAGTCTTCTAAAAAATCTGAGATAGGATCTAGATACAAAGACCTGTAAACTGAAGTGTGTGACACAGTTACTCCACTGTGTGAGGAAAAAAGTGATAATTAATGACAAAGGGTAAAGACAGTAAGCAAAGTATAGAGGCAGCCTATTCGCTCACAGCACTGTTCAATATTCCCCCTTGTTTGTAGCCTTCCAACTTTCTCCAAGTTTCATCCCAAGCGGTTCCATACGCTCATGCTCAGCCAGTTTTCCTCTTACTATTCACCATTAGCAGGCGGGTGGCTGCTTTCTGACATTACCACCTCCCAGTTGTTTGCTTCAGTGGCTGAAGAAAGTGGAGTCACAGATTGTACAGATTTATGGCCAAACATCCCACATCCGCCATATACCTTGGTAGCTGCACTGGCCTTAAACAATGGACATTTGACTAGGTTTACTGTCTCTTGGGGTCATTTCACCCCTGTAACACTCCTGATGGTTTTACCCTTACAGCCAGACCAAAGAGAAAGCAGCCCTTAGAGCCCAATGTTCCTTCTACAGCAGTTTCTACAAGGCCCCATGGACCCACAAGTTTTCAACTCCTGAAAAAAGTGTTGGAGTAGGATTTACACCTATAGATCAAGAAGAGGAAGTTATGTTCACATATTTTCTTTAAGTGTGTTTTATTTGTATTTAAGCCTACCCATGTATTCTCTTAGTGATTTATGATCTTAAAACATACTTTTCACTTTATTTTTAAAGGCATTACAGTTCACCTTTATTATCACATGTTAAGTCTTGCAGTGAATGCCAAGGATTCTATTACAAAGGCAAAAAGCTATCAACATGGGCAGCCACAGCAATGAGCTCCCACTGCAGAACATGAATTAAAAAGACAACCAATAGTTCGAAACAGTCTCTTCCATTTGCCCAGTCTTACTCAAGACACGTCTGGTTCATGCCTGAGGGTCTTGGCTGCTTGAACAAAATAAGAACAGTAGCTAGGAAAAGCAGCTGAAAAGCCTACTTTCCCACTTAAGGCCAAGATTCTGTAATTATTCAAAGGGAGCTGCAATTAATTACTAACAGGTGTGTGGTACCATTTTATCTTTTAGAAATCTTGATGCTACCTCATTATTTAAAACAGCTGCAATTAGCTCTAACAGTTTAGACTTTCAAGGCACAGAGTTCCTCTGTCTAGATCTACCTACAATTCCCTTGCCACTGCTGGAAAAGTCCCTTCTATCCTCTACATTGTTACATGAGAGGATTATTTGTGCACTGCACTCCTTTTTTTTGTGTTTTAAGCACGCATCCATTGCCCACAACTGTATAAATTGTGGCAGTTCTGAAGTATGTCAAAACCACTCAAATGTGTTACAGACACATAGAAATGACACAACCACTTGAGAGACTGAATGGGGTTCTGGGGGTATTAACAGATTAAGAAAAGCAATGGGACTGGCTGGAACAGGGCCAAGATTTTGCAGGGTATATTGCAGGAAGGTAAAGCTCCTTAATGTAATCAATTTCCTTCCCTCCTTTTTCCTTTTCATTCCTTCCTCTTCTCTCACCATATCCTTCCTCACCTCCAAGAGAATAAGCACTTAAATAATTATATTTTTTCCCCTGCCCCTGAAGACTGCACCGTGAAGCAGCAGGAAAGCTCATATGTCCCTATAACCCTCACAGCTATGCCAGCAGGAATTTTTAACTAGGGTCATTTAACCAGAAAAGGTCAAAGTAGGAACCAGATGAAAAGCAGCCCACTGGCCATCTAGACCTGGGGGAGAAGGAAGCAGGAGAAAGGAGGAGGTGAAAGAACAGACCATCAACCTACTCTCATAAAAAGTGGGGGGAAAAAAGACAGCTAGAGAAGTTTGACAAGGTAGCAATTCTGGCAAACAGCAGGAAAATTACTTGGGATAGAAGCATACCTTTGCTCTAACTGAAACCTCACAGATTCAGATTGTATTCATTGTGCTGTTTCAGTTCTGACAGTGATCTTAACCAAGAAAAAAACCCAGATGATTTAGTTCCATTGCATGCAGGAACCATTCAACACACACAGTTATTGTTGGAATAAAGAAAGTTTATTACTGTACCTGAGCACCCAAGTCCTGAAATTCTTTGCAGGCTTCTGGGAAGACATCATACGCAATAACTGGATATCCATGTTTTACCAGGTTTTTTGCCATTGGATTTCCCATGTTACCCAGCCCAATGAATCCAACTGGGGTTTTGGAAGCCATAGTCCTAGAACACACTGATTTCAAAACAGTAAAGATCAATATATTTGCATATTAGGCTAACGTACAACAATGACGTAATAAAAGCCACCATGTAATCTGTTTTCAATTATTTAAACAGCTTTATAAGTAAAAACAGTGGAAATGTGAATTCTATTTTACATAATGTAAACCACAAATTATAGCTCGCATTGGGCCACAAATATCATCCCACAATGATTTTTCTAAATATCAAAGAAAATTATTGTAATTAGGAAAATGTGGGTGTTTCAAAAAATACAGTACTAAAACTAAGATCTGAGAAGAGCTCAAATGCAGACTTAAAATATGCAGGGTTGTCTATGTTTTATTATGTGTCAAAATCCTAAGCTGGATATGCAAAGTCCAATTTCATATATATTTTAGACTCTTTATTTGCAACTTTGCTTGCAGGCATGGGATATAGCATGTGCTCTCTAGAAATGGACTGAGGCTGCCACTTTATTTCATGCAGCCCCTCACAGATTCTTCTGATCCTGCAATCAGATACAAGCCACTAACCTAAGATGAAAGTGTCCATACTAAATCATGGCAAATCCTTTGAGCCATGCAATCACAGTTTAAATACTGAAAACTAGAACAAAATATGGTATAAAAAAAAATTATGACATCTTTGCAGGAATAACCTCTGTATTCCATTTACCGTACTACGAAGACAGAACTATAAAGCCTAACCTACAACCTGTGGAAAACACAACAGTTTCAGTCAGTTACCTTTTCCCAGTAGTTAGTGAGCATTAAATTCTGGACACAAGCAGCATTGCAGGCATTCAACTACTGCAATCACTATCTCATCACTCTAAACACTCCTAATCCAAAAGCAGCACAATTTGACAGTGACTAGATTTCTTTGCCAATTACATAAAATACTTTCTCCTTTACGACAAAGGAAAAAGTTATGCAGAATAAACACTAAAGTATGTGTCAACTAAGCAGACAGAAACAAGGCTAACTAACTACAGAAATACTGTAGCTCTAAAGTGCACATACAGAAAATGTGCCTAAGATGGATCGAGACTCTAAGAGGTCTCAATGCTTAGCAAAGAATCCTCTCTAGGCCAGTAACACTTGATTAATCATTTTAAAGTCTTTCTGACTTTAAGCTCCTTCTTAGCCAGCAATGGTCATGCTCTTTCATCTGCAGCACTGTTTTGGAAGTGCCACATTTAATAAATCAGGTTTGTTGAGAGGACTTTGGTCTGAGACAGTTTCCACAGATGCCTGCAGCAATTACATAGCTAGAGAAGTAGCACAATTTAAAATAAATCTGCACTGGGAAAATGCTTAGTGAAAACTGAGATAAGTCAGGAAAAGAGCCCATTGCTTTTTTAAGAAGTGCTACATGTCAAAACTAGGGAACAAATGAACAAAGAGCCTAAACCAGCATCATCAGCCATAACAATCATCTTGGAGTCTTCTTCTCTTGTTTCTATGAGTCAGTCTTCCCCAGTCATTCACTTCCACTAATCTAAAATTGCTCCTTTCATTAGCCCAAAGCTTCCCACTTCCTGAGGAGCTTCAGGCCCTGGTTTTAAGCATCTTTCTTTCTCTAGCCCTTAATACCAATAGATCTTATTTACCTTGACTTCAGTAAAGCTTTCAGAACAGCCTCCTCTCGTATTCCAGTAGCCAAATGAGGAAAGTATGAACTGGAGTGGACTACAAAACTGCCTGAAGGAAGAAATACTGTCTGGAGTGTTGGGCTTAAATAACAGTGATAAGTAGTTCAAAGACTTCCAACAGTCTAGTTACATGTGATGTTCCTCATGGGTCAATACTGGAGCTGTTTAGAAGGTTCATCAATGACTGATGATTGAACATAAGCACCCTCAGCAACACCATGTGTGACACCAAAGTGGGGGGAATGGCTGAAAAAGGGCAGGGCAAGGCTACCATTCAGAAAGACTGGAGAAATGGAAATGGGCCTCAAGCAGTTCAACAAAGACAAATATCATGTCCTGTACTTGGGGCAGGGGATGTCATTGCAGGCTGCTGACTGGCTAGACAGGTGGCAGCTCTGCAGAACCTGTGGATTCCCACTGACTGGAAGTTGAGCATGAGTCAGAAGTGCATCCTTGCAGCAAAACGTTAATGACATTCAGCACTACATTAGCAAGAGTAGACCCAGGAAGTCAAAGAAACAAGTCATTCCTCTACAGAGCAAATACACAAGAGGTGTGATCAAACTGCAAACAGCCCAGGAAACATCAAATAATATGACCAAGGAGCTGGAAAGTATGGCCTATGAGCAGAGGCTAAGAGAAATCTCTTTGCTGAGCTTGGAGAAGCAAAGGCTGCAGTTTTCTACCACCTATGGAGTGGGAGGGAAGAAGAGTTACAGAGCAAATGAAGCCGAACTCTTCACAGATGTGCACAACAATAGGACATGGGGCAATGGCCAAAAGCTGCAGGAAGGGAAATTCTGGTTGGAAATAAGAAAAGCATCCCTGATGTGGAAAAAAGGTTCTGCACTGTAACAGGCAATGCAGAGAAGTTGTGGAACCTCCAGCCCTGTAGCAACCTTAAAACACAATGAGCAACCTAACCTTGCTTTAAAGATTTAAGTCTTTTGGGAGCTTTGCTTCCAAACCTCAGTTTTCTTTGTGTCTGTGAATTCCAAGTAACCTTATCAGAAGAATAATTCTGACTACCATATCTAGGCTCATTCTTGTAGACTCCTCACCTTTATTCTGATCTCTTCTTTTCTCATACCATCTCACAGACATCTAACCATTACCTCAAACTGAATATCTTCAGAAAACTTTCTTGATACCTTTTTCTGCTGTCAGTTCTGACACCAGCAGTGATGCCTGTCACTCACAACAGCCTAAAAGACCCATCCATGATCTGCTTAAATCTCACTGATTCATCCATCACATCTGAGCTGTCAGCTGCTTCAGAACCTGGTCACCTGCCTCAAAAGACATAATCTTGCCTTGATCTTCATGTTGGGAATTGAGAAGGACATTTTGCCCATGCTTCTTTCCATCACTCCTTCTCTGCCAGCCAGCCTGCTTTTTCTCTACAATGTCACATAATACTGCCTTGCTTTGATGCCTTTTCATGACTGTCATCACATCTTAATATTAAGACTTCAACTGGTAATTAGACTGCAGTGACATGCCTATTGCCAACATGCACTTCTACTGTGCCTCTAAGGCAAGCTCTTCATAAGGTAAATAGCCATGAAATGAACATGTTCTACTATAAGGCCTCCCTTAAAAACTGTCATTTTGCAACATCCCCAGAAAGGCACGGGAACAGTTAGGCTGCGATACAAGACAGCTGGCTGACCAGTACTATTAAGTTTTGTGTCATTGTATTCTATTATTTTTCCTTTTGTCTCTCTGTTGATTTTTTTTGTCTCAGTTCATGAATCAGAGACCACTTTCTGTTATGTGCTATCTACAGCAAATTTCAAATCCATGGGAACTGGGACCTGTTAGAGAAGTAGTCCAATTCCTGAGTCAGTTTCTGACTTTACTTTGGTTTAACTTTTCACAGCCCAGTGTTATACAAGCCACTTCAAAATTAAATAATTTGATTAACATCTTTGAAAAATCTTCAGATCTCCAGGTACTCAAACACAGGAAAACTGGTTTAGAGGACTGATTAAATTAGTTCACAGATCTAATAGCAATGATTGCAAATAAATTTGAACCAACTACGTTTAGATGCATCACATAATTTAATGACTACTTAAGACAGTGGGGATTTGCCAAAAAGAGGATGTTTTAAAAGACAAGAACTCTCATGTTTTCCCATTAGATGAACCTCCACAGGTGCTTTCACAGAATGTGATGTCCAGCTTGCATATCTTGGCACTTTTTAGCATTTGATATATAGCACAAACTCCGATTTGAAATAACTGTATAATTCAAACATTTAAGGACTGATATTCTGCAAACCCACATCAGGTACGCTAACTAATCCCATCAAGTGTATAAGCATTTGCTGAAACTGTCCCTGTGGTATTGAGCCCATTTTACTTCAACCATAAAATCCACAGTAACCTGCTGCAATCACATGGCTGGAAAAATGCCCAGTCCACACTCAAGTTCTAAGAGAGGGCAGAACATCAGAAATAGGAGCAACAGAATCTACTTTTAAAATAATCACTGATACCACGTGCAACTAATTCTCCTTCACTGGGAACAGAACCAGCAATACAGGTTAATCTGTAAATCAAGCTAATTGTGAGCAAAACCAGCTACACTGACTCCAAAGAAAATGGGCTTTTCCCAGAAGATTCTTCATTATTCTCTTGAGGGAGTATGTGCTTGCATATCCTCATGCTTATGAAAACTCAATTGATGAGGAGAACCAATTATGACTCTCTCACCAAATTTGGGGCTCAAGGACAATACAGATAAAATCCAGATTTTTTGCTTTGAAAAGGCAGCCTACAATAGAAAAATTTGACCTAATCTGCAATTTCACAAGAATTTTACCTTAAAAACAATTTAATTTTAAAAATCAGCAGTAGTTTATCTCTGAATGCCTTTTCTTGAACAAAATGCAGTTGTTAGAAGAGTAACTTCAGAAATGCAGATTGCAATCCTGTCCTTAGAATATCTGGCCTGTCAATGACCCAAAACTTGTCTTTTCAAGCTTTATATAAAGATACCAAAAGCAGTTTTCTTTTTAACCCACACGATTACAAGTTTAGATCATTTCAGATGTTTACATTTCATTTTACACTATCTCCCAAAGTAACGAGTCTTACAGTTTCAAGAACAAATTCCAGCTCCAGTGCTGCCCTGATTTCACTGCAAATATTCAATTGCACAAGCACTATAATATGCAGAACTGAGGACATCTCTTTGTATTCAAACAAAAAGGAACTAATAGCCTGGTAGAACCACAGACAGCAGAGCTGGAAAAGGTCCAATATGCTTGTACTCTAACTGGCCAAGAACAGGACTGAGAAACAAGTAACTCTCAAAATATAATTTCAGCTACATTACTTAATTCTTGGCTTTATAAAATGTATTTTGAACCATATTCACCGAATGGCACAAGGGATAAGAGTCCACACAGTCCTGTCCCATAAAAATTTCCTAATCAGAGCGGTTGCAGATCATATTAATATTCTTGATCTCTCTGGATGAGTGAAACTTCACCTCTTTTCCAACAGGTGAGATTCAACAGGATCATGGGAAGATGCCCAGAGTAAGCTCAACTACTGAAGTTGCTGGTTTTGCTTGGGGCTTTATGAGAAAATACATATGAAGTCACTTGACAAGGAGGAGGAGACATGATGACAATTCAATATGAGCCACTAAACGAAAGATTTTCCCACTGATTTAGCATCTGAAGTTCTGGTACAAGCACGACAGAAGACATCACCTTTTTTCTCCTTCCTGCTTTGAAAGAAAGGATCAGAAAGAGCTTCTGTGTTTTGTGCAGACTTCTCTATGGAACTCATAAAACCTCTACTGAAACCAGATCCTGGAGGGAACTAGATGAAGAAATATAGAAGTTAGAGAGGCCAGCTGTACGTGGGTAGAATCCTTCTGTTCCTACAAGTTTTGCCAATGGAATTTAAATTGCCCCAGGGTCACTGACTTTTAAAGGCTATGCAATGATTTTGAGAAATGCACTTTGTCAAAATAATAATTTAAGAAGATTACAATACTCTACATTTGGCCAGCTTTACATTGAAAACATCCCACTTGCTTTTTCTTGCCTCTGTCAAGGTCTGCTGATCAAAACCAGACGTGCTATCTTGTAACAGTCAGAGTCTTCTTACATTATTTTTCTTATCTGTACCTATACCTCATTGAATGTTTACTAATACATTACAGAGAAAACCATATAGTAAGCACTTTTCATCTAAAAAGAATACGAAGAGTACACTTGATCCCTTAATTGAGTAATGTGCTGGACTTCTGAGCAGCAGGTCTTCTGTCATAATCCTTGCTTAGTAATTAATGCTTCTCTGCACCAGAGCATAGAGTCATTCAACAGTTCAAACTGAGCTCCTGCATCAGCAAAAGTACTATTTAACCAGCAAAAGTACTATTTAACTATTAACTGAATGGGTCCCTTCCACTCCAACAAAATTATTTCTAAGGACATTTTTGTTCTCTAGCATGGTACTGTCTTCTTTGATGAACAGCTCCCTTATCTGATGAATCTTCATTCACCAGAAAAATCTTTTCTCAGCCACCATAATTCATTAACCCCCTCTTCATCCTCACTAGCAGTCCCCAGGAGGGATTTCTCCATATCCATCAAAAAAATATTTTTAAGTAAGGTAATATAAACCCTCTCCATGAAGCACCTTTGTCACTGCCTGCCAGGTGCAGAACATAAGACTACATAGTCTCTGTATATCTGGCGAATACACAAACATACATATCCAAGATGCTCCTCCAAACAGCTGCTCTCAGCTCTTCATTTTCCTCCTAGACAATTTAACAATCTCTGGTATAAACATACAGAAAAAACAAACCATCATGGTCTGCACCAGCTGCAGAGAGCAACTGACCAAGTAACCAAGGAGCATTCACTAAAAAAAGGAAGACAGCCTGCTTGCTAACCAAGCTGTGGTGTTGGACAGCTCTCAGAGCTGGGAGAATTCCTTCACTAGGATGGCATTTCACTCAGAAGGACAGATGATGAAATCACTACTCAAAACCCAACTGCCAGACTAATCGAAACTAAAGAAAAGAATGGCAAACTTAGCAAATGCATTAGAGATGGTGAAAGCTCGATGTAAACTAAGCAATAGAGCTTAGCAGTTAAGAAGGCTTAATGCTTAGACTTCCATCCCATAAACATTTCTCAGCGTCAGGAGTACTTTCAGCACAGTCACTACTGACTAAGAGCTTAAACGCTGTGGGTGAAATTCTGTTCTATGGAAGTTTCTTGGGAGAGTCACAATTTTTCCTTAGACTTAGTTACAGTTTCTTGCTCAAGTCTTCAGGCAAAGACAAACTGTATTTTTCAACTTTAAGGGCCAGTGTTGGGTTGCTTTTCACACCTATGCTCACCATCAAGAAACAAGATCCCCACCATCTGCCCTACATGAAACATGATCATTTGGTTATTGACCAAGACAGTGGATTTCAAAGCTCTTACAGAAATACCTGACAGCTACCATGCACAGAAAGTTCAAAAATCATTGAAAGCTACTGCTTTCAATTGTGGTATCACAAAAGGTACTAAACACACAAACAGGTCCCTTGTATTTAACTTTAGTAGCATGAGACCAATATGCCTCCTGCACTTGAGCAATTAATTATCACAACATCAGAGCTACAACTACAAAAAAATAATGCATTAGTGGAAAGGAGACAGTGGAGCAAAAAGGGCACTTAAAGATATTGTCAAAATTGTCAATTTCATTCATCAGTTTAAGTGAGGTTTAAAGGGGAATTACAAAGTTTTTAAAGTTACCTACTTAAAAGTAATTTAGTAATTCCTGAAACACTTCATTAAGTGTCAAGCTTTTAGAACCATATACCATTTAAAAGAATCTATTTCTTCCACTTTGCTAGTTAAAAACCTTCACCTATGTGTTGAGAGCATAATCACAGAGTGACATACATGACCAACAGACTGCCATCAAAATGACCCTGAAAAGACTACTGAAAAGACTACTGAGAAGACTACTGAACGTTTATTTTTGGTAATTTACTTCAGCAATTATATTACTTAGGAACAGCTGTCTGATTTTTCAGGACTCTGGAAAGAGAAAATGTCTAGGTCCAGTTCAACAAATACATTCTTCCTTCACTTGCACCAACAGGACATCTGCAGTGTCTGCTCCTTCCACTGCCCATGAACCAAACACAGGTGAGCCCCAGTGCCTGCAGAGCCGAAACAGGAGGAAGTGCCGCTGGATCTACCTTCAGTTTAAAGAAAATAATCGGATGCAATGACTGAGAGGGCTGAACAGCCCAAACCTAGGTAACAGGTACCGCAGACATGTCACTGCTGCTACAGGAAGCACTTGCGTGCTCTGATGATTTCCAGGCACGCTATTTTAAGCAAATGAGTGAAAACATTTATTAAGCCAAGCCGCTCCGAAGCTCTGGTGGAGCCCCGAATAAGGCGGCAGAGGTAGCGCGCCGTGCCAGGCATGACCGCCCAGGGGGGTCCGTCACCGGGGGAGGCGGCACGGGGACGCGGCTCCGGAGCTGCACCGGGCTCGGAGGGCCCGCGGCCGCCAAGGGCAGCGCGGCAGCTGCGCGCCCCGGGAGGGGTCCGGCCTTTCCCCGCCCGGCCGGCAGACCGGGGCCACTGGAGGCGAGGGAAGGGGCAGGTCCTTACCCATCCCCCGCCGGTGCCAGCGCCACCAGCCCGCAGATCCCCCGCGCACCACCGCCGCGGCCATGC
>VZTH01006222.1:274343-305300 GCA_013397815.1 Aleadryas rufinucha
CGCCACCGCCCGCGCGCCGCGAGCGGCAGCCCACGCAGCCAACCACGGGCGGCCTTCGGCGGGGCACAGCCAATGGGAGTGCGCAGCGTCCTCCCTGCGGGCGGCCGGCCCCGCCCACCGCCCCGTGACGGATGGGGCCGTGGCGCGGGGCGGAGCGGGGGCCGGGCCGGCGCGGGAGCACCTCATTGGGGCGGTGGGACATTGTATCCCGCTGCCCGCGGCTCCCCCCGGGAAGGTGTTTCTTTCCAGCCCTCCTTGCTTGTGCCTGCCCGCTGCCGCTTCGTCTTCCTGGTTCGCTGCTGGGGGAGGAGGCTTGGCTGAAGCGGGAGAGGAACGGCGCGCCGGCGTTTTGGCGAAGACAGCTTGTGGTGCGAGACAGCGCCCTTGGGGCGAGGGAAAAAGCCGCCTTGCACTGTTTTGTCGAGTCAGGTGGCAAATAAGAGTTGGCGCTTATTGAGGGTTGGAATTAGATGATATTCAAGGTTCCCTTCCAACCCAAACCATTCTGTGATTCTATGACTGGCTTCGTCGCTGTGGGGGCTTTACCCCGGCTGGGCGGCAGGCGCCCCCCAAAGCCGCTCTGTCACTGCCCCTTCTCAGCTGGACAGGGGGGAGAAAATACGAGAGGCTCGTGGGTCGAGATAAGGACAAGGAGAGAACACTCACCAGTTATCGTCTTGGACAAAACATGCTCAACTTGGGAAAATCAATTTAATTTCTTACCAATGACATTAAAGTAGGATAAGGAGAAATAAAAACTAAGTCTTAAAACACTTCCTCCCCACCCTTCCCTTCTTCCCGGGCTCAACTTCACTCCTGATCTTTCTACCTCCTCCTCCCTCAGCGGCACAGTGGTTTGGGGAACGGGGTCTGCAATCCGTTCATCACACATTGTCTCTTCCGCTTCCTCCGCCGGGGGAAAACTCCTCACACTCTTCCTCTGCTCCAGCGTGGGGCTCCTCCCACGGGAGACATTTGTTCCTGGTCTTCTCCTGGATGAGTCCTTCCCACGGGCTGCAGGTCTTCACAAACTGCTCCAGTGTAGGATCCCATCCATAGGGTGCAGTCCTTCGGGAATAGACTGTTCCAGCGTGGGTCCCCCGTGGGGTCACAGATCCTGCCAGCAAAACTGTTCCAGAACAGGCTTCCCATGGGGTCACAGACTCCTTTGGGCGCATCCACCTGCTCCAGCATGGGGTCCTCCATGAGCTGCAGGTGGATCTCTGCTCCACTGTGGACCTCCATGGGCTGCAGGGGGACAGCTTGTCCCACCAGAGTCACCATGGGCTGCAGGGGAATCTATTCACAGAAGCCAGCCCTGTAGCCCATTCACTGCCAGAACTTCGCCATGCAAACCCAATACAATCATGCCCAGGCCGCACTTCCCAAAGGCCTAACACAGGGTTTATCAACATGAATAAAATTTGTATTTGAACAAGGTAGCAAGAGCTGGGCTGCTCATCCTCAGCTCTCATCGGGAGACCTCACCGGCAGCTTGGGGAGAGCTTCAGCAGGGTATGTGAGGAAGCACATCAGGCTCTGAGGGAGGGCAAGCTGGAGGCAGGCGAGTGCTGCCTCCTCAGAGCAAAGCTTCAGCTCCAGTCCTGCAACTTCCACGTTCATCTCTTTGGAACAAAACAGTTAATGTCTTTTCCTGTCAGAAAAACTTGCCTTGCTTTGTTGTGCCAGGATGCTGGGTACTCCCTCAGTCATTAGGTTACTCTTGTTAGGTCAGAGCTTTTTTTGTAGCTGTTATGTAATATAATTTACAGACTTTACAGGAGAGTGTAGTCATGAGGCACAGATCTCGGGTCTCATCATGACATGTGTTCACTCAGTTCTATGTTAGCACAGAAGGAATAGGCTCAATAGATGAGCTTGGCTCTCCTATCAGTACCACAGTATGTTTTTATATTTACCCCTACAAAGCGGTGTTTTCAGTTAAATACAGTTAAATCCACCCAGCTCAACATAAAGGAATTTTGTGGGCAGTGGAGGCAGCTGTGGCCATCTAGTAGCTTTACTGTGACATGTGAGAGTGCTACCACTCAGTAGGCTGATCTCATACCTTCACCCAGTTGCTTCTTTCTCTCACTGCCTCTCAGCTGAGCACTGAGACAGAATATGACTTGAGAAGAAAAGAAAAATCTCTGTAATTAAAGCAATGCAAAGAGACACAAATCCAGAAACTCTTACATGTGCTAGGACTTTGCAAAACATTGGAAGCTCTGGAGATTCAAATATACCAATATTTTTGTAAGCTCACTCGTCTCTTTCACTGTCCTATTTGAAGACTGCCAAATGAATAAAGCTACTGAGCTATGTTTACCTTTCTCCTCAGAGGTGAAGAGGTTGACTTCCATCTTGTACTTGAATTTTTTGTGATGAGAAGAGGTGTGACTCCTCATTGAGCAGCTATGCTGGCAGCAATTTGTAGTGAGATTTGGTCCAAATTTGGAAGCCTTTGGAGCCTGATTTTTACATATAATCACACAGAACTTTGAAAACATAGGGGTTTTTTCATTCCAGCCTGCTTCTTCATTACCTTACATTTTCAGAGTCATTGACCCTTTACCAATTTGATCCAGACTCCTATCAAGTCTGAACTGAGTTAGAAAAGTGATTTTATTTTCTTTTTATTTGGGAGGGGGAGGGGAGTTAAGTGTAGAAGAATGCGTGAAGAGTCTAATGCTGTACTCAGTGTGGTCCTTGAATTCCAATTTTTAACTCTCATTACAAGATGCAGGTTTTCCTCTATAGTTTCATCATTCTGTACACCTTTCTCATGTGTAAGGTGGTTTTGTTTGTGTAAGTATAAATAATAATAAGAATAAGCATTCTTTGTTTAAAATGTATATGAAGACAATCAACTGTGTACCAATACAATAAAAATACACTATAACCACTTCCAAAAAAAGTATGAGAAAGTGAAAAAAGGATAGTCCTATTCATTAAAATGTAGTAGACGTATCCTTATATTACTTTGCCAACACATTTGTGTATAAAGTCTTGTTACAGACATGATCACTGTTATCTTACTATAGCTTTTATATTGCTTTTGTACAGAATGTGCAATGAGGTTCCCAGTTTTAGACCATCAAAAATTGTGTATATTTACTTATCTAGTACCCAAATAATGCTTAGTGACATAGTAAATCTAGATCTTTGTGTTTAAGTGACTGAGATCCATTTTCTTACCCTGTAAGAAGTATGTGTAGACCTTAGGTGTACATCATCATTTGTGATGTTGTAACATGGATGTTAAAACATGAGAACTTGTCAGAGCATTCTTAATACAGAAAGCAGCTGCTATTCCACATAAATAGGTAGGTAGTTTTCTAAGTGTTGGTACATGGTGCCCACTAAGTTACAGGACATATAAAGAAATGTAACCAAGCATGTAAATAAACAGGAAAAAAATGTAAAGAAGGCTACTCCTTTCTTTCTTAGTTTTGAAAATACGGCCATCTTATTTTCCTTTAAAGGTCTCAATATAAAAGGACAAAACAAAGAATTTAAAAAACCCCACAACCCTAAGAACACAGAATATTTATAATATCTTTTGTAAAAAAAAAAAATATTTTTCTTAAATTTACGATTTTTTTAAAAAAATGTTTCATTTTCTTGTATTGAAAATTTTTTTCCCTTAATAATAAGGGGTAATAATAAGGAATCTCTGAAAGCAAAGGGAAATTGGCACACTGTGCCAAAATATGCTAGGGGTATCTAGATTCACTTCAGAGCCTGCCCCTGACTTTAACTCCATTGATATGAAATAATTACATTTGATCAGAGGTTTGGGGTTTATCTTGTTTTGTTTTGGGGTGGGGCGGTTTTTTTGGTTTTGGTTTGATTTAGTTTGGTTTGGGTTTTTTTTTGTTTTCCATTACTTTTGGGAGATTTCCTTTTCAGGACATCAAGTTTTATAGTCTGGGCTGATAACTAAACACTGAATTTAGCAAGAGTTACAAGCATAGGATGCCTGTAAAATGAGACCCTCATTGCAGAGTGATATTTAAATTCAGCATTAACACTACTTAGTGTAGCCAAAAGAAACTGCAGTGGGTGCAACAGTACATTTGAGACTTGAACCAAAATGAATTGGTAGCCGAACCTACCGTGCTCCATTCCTCCTTCTAACCTTTCATCTTGTATTTGTTGCATTTATTTCTCTGCATCAGAGAGCTGTCATAATATTCGAAAATGCAATAAAAGCACTGTGTAGCTGCTCAGGAAGGCCTGAGCTGCAAACAGTTGGAGCTGGGAAAGCATTCCAGAGAAATATCCCAAAGTATTTCCTCTCTGACTGGTCATTTCTGGAGACAGACTACTAGGCTAGAGAGACCTTGGGTCTAACATAATATAACATTCTTCACATTTGTAAATATTTGATTTGGGATTCTCGGGGCAGCATTCATTTCTTAGCTGTGCACATTTCGCTAGATAACGAACCAGAATGCATAAGCAGCTATGCAAGTGGTTATTTTTGCTTACAGAAAAAAAGCCTTGGGTAACTGGACCTGCTTTATTTCTTGCTGAATCATATGATATATCCTGCAGTAGTGTGCAATTTAGTAATCAACCTTGAGCTAAACATGTGCGATATTTGGAATATTGCATATACCTAAGGGGACACGAATTCCATGCTTCTGTGGGAATGCAGTGCCCTGGGGGAACATACCAAAACTTTGTTCTGGTATGAAGATGTAGTCTGTGTTTTGTCAGAAGTACTTGTACTGTAGTTTGGAAAGCAGTTGTATCTCACTGGGACATCAGGCAAATGTTAGAATGGGCAGGTTACCACAGGGTGCCCCCAGTGCATACTTATTTGTACTGATTGATACCAAAGTCACTTAAACACTAGAGTTTTTGCCCTCTTTTTAGCTCTGATAAATCCCATTAGGATGTTTATGCTAGACTGCTGACTGGGTTTCCTGGAGAGTTGAAAAGATTCAAGTACCTATTTCCTAGAAGAATTCAATTGTCCCTTTCAAATTCCCACACAAGGAAAATGTAATAGAGATACTTTATCTAGCTGAATTTCATGGAACCTGGTGAGGATTTTCCAAAGTTCCTGAGATTTCACTCAAAGAATGAGTCTTTCTAAGCATTTTGCTAAATTGAATGTGTTGCAGTTCTGGTTATGAGTAGCTTCAATCACTACTGTCTTTTACAAATAAGTAGGATGTTTTATGTGGGTGACTGCATATATGTCGTGCCATGAATAGACACAAAAGGCTGACAAAAGAACTGGAGAACTGACACAAAAGCTTTAGAGTGTAAGTTACCTGTAGCGCATCCCATAGCAATTTCAGGTTGATTTCATTTTTGTGTTTTAGCTGAAAGATATTAGCATTTTTAATGGATTTAGAATCTAGCAGTGTTTATTAAATAGCTTCTTTTACAAGCTTCTTTCACGTGACAGAGAAATGCAAAGAGGATGATGACTTCGGTTCAGATTTAGATGAGCAGCTTCTGTAAAAGCAGCTGAAGAATGAAACAAATTCCAAAAGAAGTATTGCTACGTATGATAAATAGTTGGTATCGGTCATGGTGATTTTATTTTTACTTCTACCTGCAATGCACTACATATAGAACATACTGATTTGTGTGGGAATTGCACAAAACAGTCTCTCAATGCCCTTCTGCCAGTTACTGGGATGTAATGGGATGTACTACTTTTGATGTATGTCATATATAAACATCATGGCTAATCTTTTGCATAATTATTTTGCCCTACCTGTGACGAGGACTAAGTTCATATGTTATGTTAATCACATGTTTGTTAATTGTTGGTTATTAATTGCACAGTTATTAATTGGTTAAAGTATAGTTAAAGTTGTTAAGGTTATTCCTAGAACCACAGTCGGCCCCAGACATTCCCAGAGGAATAACCATTTCTTCCCAAAGTTTTCATGTTTTACAATTAAAAAGTTATTAAAGTTAGTTGCTTCTTACAAAACCAAGCGAGACACAGACATCCCCTAGACGCAGCCAATCTCCCCAATTTATGTTGATTTATATTGTTCTTTGTATTGCTATCACTATTTTGTATTTTTAAAGTTTATTTTGTGTATTTAACTTAAGTTTTCTTATAAATCTAAGTTCTCTAAAGTTGATTTCTAAGCTCCCCATACCAGACTTCCAAACTGCCAGTTTCTAAAATTAGCCCCTCTCTGCTGCCCTGTAACTTAGCTCCATNTAGCAAAAGAAAGTGAACATAGTAGGGCAACTGTGAACAGCAATGTGGAAAAGCTACATGGTATGTTGATCTCAATCCTAAGGAGTCTGAGTAAGGATTAGGTAATTGTTTCCCAGAAGAAGATGCATGCATATAAAACACAGAAAAAACTAGGGTTTTTCCAACCAACATATGTGTATCAGGTTAAAAGCATCAATCTCACATTAGTCTGATAAAATCCTGAACTAACTGCTCTATGATATAGAAAGAGGAAACCTTGGCACTGACTCAGTCCTTGGGTTTTCCTACACCAAAGTGTAAACCACGTTGCTTCATAAACATTTTCTTTATATGGCATGCTCCTGAGCAAAGTCTTGACTTCACCCAGTGGGAGGTAATCCTGCTCCTATGAACATTCTTAAGAATTTGTTCCTGATTTTAGAGGAAGCAACATAAGGTCCCTAAAGGAGCAAGGTGCATTCCTCACCACTAGCTCGCTAGAAGAAATAGTACCCAAGAGCATAACCCATTGCAGATCAAGACAGCAATTAATTAACTTTTGATAAAGTGACACTGTTACTAAAGTAATATAAATCAACATAAAAGAACAAACTTATTTTCTACACTTCAGCCCTACTGAAAATTTAAAATTAATACACTCCATGTAACATTTGGTGTAAGTCTAGCACTGTAATTTCATCATAGGCAATGCATATGTATGGAACAACTTGTTTATTATTAGTTTTGGTTGAAATCTCTGTTATATATTAATGTATTTCCCTACTGAAGTTAAAAAGTAATGTGTTTTTTGTTGTCTTAAGAGCTACCAGCACTAATAAGAAATGAATTTACTCTGGACACTTTGATTATAACTAAGTATAATTGAAATGCAAATTTGGGTTGCTGTGTCTGCCTTTTGATATCTGATAAATTCTAGGAAAAGATGTACAAGAAAAAACATCATGACAAGCTTCCAAAATCCAGAGTTGTTGATTTAGGAAATCCAGTTTTCTGAGTCAGATTTTCTCATTATTATAATTTCTGTAAAATTGACATAGCACGCCTATTCATGTACACAAACCAATGCTTTGATTTATAAATAAGATGGAATAAAAAAATATTTTCCATTCCTGATTTGTTTGAAAGAAAAGTACTTTCTGACTGTTTTTTTTCCCCTAGTAACACATTACCTTCACTAAACATGAAATCAAACTTCAGTTTGTTACTATTAAAAATGAAAATAAATGTATCATAATCACTAGACTAATGAAATCCTATTATCATCTTATTAGATAAACAGTGACAATGTTGTGTTTCTAATAGCCTCTAGAGATACAATAAATCTAGTAGTGGAATGTCAGCCTGGTCCAAGACAGATTAAATGTAGAGAACTGGAGTATAGTTCCCAGTAAACAAACACTTTGAGGTCAGGAGGTCGTACTTGCTCAGCTGTTCTTCATAAGCCCTATTGGAAATAATTTTCATACCATCACTGAATATATTCCATGCTACCTAATAATACCGAAGGCCGAGTACAGTTGTAATATAAATGATTTCTAAGTGAAATATTGGGTGTGAAATGATCAAAAAGCAATATGTAAATGGAAAATCAGGGTGATGTTAGACATGCAGTGGGTGCAATTCATAAGATTTTTTGCTCTTTTGTGGGGGAAAATTCATCTCACTTGAAAGCTTGTGCAAATTCCCACTGACAAACGAGCTGATTTGGCCCCAGCAGCCCTGTGATTAATGCAACAAAAACTAAGACTAACTGTATTTTAATTTAGAAAACAACTAGGAAGAATATTCAATGAATTCTCCCTTGGCAGTTGACTAATTGCAGCAGAATGGGGACCACAAGTCAACAAAGGTCTGGGAAGGAGGAAAGCACTACAGAATGAATTAGTTTTTGGCATCTCTTCTATCAGGCAGAAAAATGCCTGGATTCCGGGAAAGCTAAAATAAAGATATCAATGTGTGGATTATGATGGGTGAAGGTCTCAAATCTGGTAAGATAACTTAGTGGTTTTCAGACTCATACATCTGTCACCCTATTTTATGGAAAAGCTGCACTACTTACAGGCCATATAAGTGACAGATCCTTGTGACAAGTTCAGTCAGGCCTCAGTGGTAGCATCTCAGCAGGCAGTTTCACAAAACCTTAAGACATCTCCTTCAGCACAGACACAGTATATTCAAAATATGCAGATGTGCAGACCAAATGCTGCCCACTGACATATCCTAGCAAAGATAATGGAAATAAACACTGTAAAAACAGATTTTTACCATGGTGTTTGTGTACAAAACACTTATTACAGGCCCAACAGATCCTTTGCCATGTAGTGAACTAAAGCCATATGTCATGGCTGTAACCTTACTGTGGTTTCAAAAGAGTAAGAGTTGTTACCCATATTAATAATGTAAATTTTATTTTGATTGAAAGTTTCCAGTTCCAAAACACAACAACATGCAACCACACTCCGCATAACAAAGTATGCTAACTTGGCTACAATATAGTGTAAAATATTTACTAGCAAAAGGGAGAGCCATTTATTAAATATGTTTCTTTTTGTAGAAAATTCTAGAAGTGTAAGCTCTACAGTATTCTGCCTTTTAAAAATATTCCTTATACAAGGAAATTAATTTGTGAAATAAGAAAAGGTATGAAAGTTGTGTGATTAGAATATATCTGCATTTCTAAATGGTGCTGATCAAATAACACCAGAAAGACTACATTACTTTCTGTATGTAAATTTGCACAGCAAATCCAACATATTCTTCTCTGTACAATGTTAATAAACACAATAGAATAATAAATCATCGGTGGGTGAATTAAAGACAAATTTTCATTTTAGCACTGTGTTTCCTAGTAATTGATTTGTATGCAATGTATGTAGCAATATGGTCATTATTTGTTTCATAGAATTTAAGATCTCCTACTGTACGAGTTTCAGAACTCAGGCAGTAGGAGAAGGTCAGACTCAAGATCTGTTGACGGAGAAGTATTCCATACAAATAGCAACACAAGAGCTTTAGACCTGTCTCCAAGCTGAATGTGGGGTTATGGGGAAAGCAGCACGAGTCGATCTCTGCGTGGAGACCCAGGCCAGGCACAGCCTCTCACAAGTGCACCACATGACCTGACAGCCTTTTCCCTTGGTGCCAAGTCAAGGCTGACAAAGAACTCCTGCATCACTCAGGTGGTACCAGTCTTGGCAGGGAATTGTGAAGCTGCACCAAGGTCCCCCAGTTCAAGCACAGCTGCTCAGGGAGCCAAGGAGCAAGAAAGTATAATGGTGGAGACGCAACAACTGAGACGGGCTAGAGGAGCCGGACACAACATTAGTATGAGGACTCAGACATCTTTAGATCCTTTCAGAAAAACAGATACCATTATGAAAAAACAGGAAAGCTGCCAAGCTTCATGCAGATACACTATACAGACACTTTGTGCTCTGTCAGTGGTGGCAGGAGGACCCAGAAGGGGATACAAGAAGCGTGCTGTAGGCTGCTGTGGAAAGTGCCTTTCTATTTTCAGTCCCTCAGGGTTAAGTACTGTGCCCCAAGGTACAAGAACTTTTAAATCTCATTGCTTGTTTGTTTCCTGCCACATGCAGTTTTCCTGCCTCTGAAAACAAAATGTTTTGTCTTTGCTACCTATTACTTTCAGGTAGCAAAGACAAAAGTCTGGGAGAAACAGTAAATCTACTAAAGCATACCAAACAAAGGTATTTACCTGTTCTATATCTGCTAAGATTTCAGTGACACCTACTCAGTGGTCATTTACATGCTGTTCTGTGTATGCCAGTAAGAGGTATGCTGGAGGGAAAAAACCCCCTTGCAAACACCATAAATAAGAAATGAAACACTCCCCCAGACCTGGGTCTCCAGTGCATATATATTAATTACACACCAGAGGGTAAAGCCTCGGTATGTGCAAGCATTTAATTCATTATTTGCATTTATTAAAAACATTCTTTTCCACTTTAACAATACAGTAACCCAACTCAAATGCAGTAATTTACAGACGTGCGGTTTCTTGTGCCCATTGTACAGTGCAGTGCTGCCAAGTCTCACACCTTAGGAGTAAGCTCCTGCTCTCTCCTCTGTCACACACATACATGCACACACATACAAAATTTACATGTCTGCTCTCACCTATACTCTTCTGGGAAAACCCACAAATTTCATCAATCTCACTCTACAGATTTAAAAATCCTGGCAGCTTTTGAATAGCTTTTCTTCATCAGCTGCAATTAAGTGTTGGAAAAGAAATCCAAAATACATAGAGAGAAACTTTCTCCTTAATAGGAAATGTTAGCAATAGTATGGGATTTCTAATATGTTCCAAAGTTTTGCCACACCATCTTACTGGAAGGCCAAGACTGCATGCCCTGTGATTAGGTTCCCTTAAATACTGGGTAATTCAGTGTTGTCAGCCATAACATAAAACATTATTTATAACTATTTAACTGTTTTAAGAGTATAGTTAATAGCTTTCTGTAACATAATCTTAAAGAAGTTGATTAAGTGTGCTTTACAACATGACCAGAAAGAGCTTCCGATTAGTGACATCAATATATATATTTTATGTCTCACACGGCCCATACTTTTAAAACTTGGAAGTGTTGAAATAGGAGTCAAACTGAAATGAAATCAGATCATTAGAACTGAAGCATTTCCTTACCACACTTCATCAATATCATCATGTCATGCCAATAGATTGAATATCCACAATATCAAGTACTTTTCTCTGGTAACAAAACCTAGAAATATATAATTTTTCTGTCACTCATGCAAAGCAAAGATGGGCCTCAGAGGGGATGAATTCAGGGATGGTTCAAAAACTCATCATGGGTTTGGTTCAGACTGTAATACAGAAAGTAAACAAATGAAAGAAAAAAATGTTAGGCTCTGGATCTGAATAAAAGTTCACATATATCCAAGGTTAAACAGATATGACAGGGATTTTTAAATTTCATTTTTAATTTCAAGGCTCTAAATTACTAAAGGAGCTCACAGGTTTAAAAAGATAGCATAGTTATGAAAATAATGTTTTGCAAGCACCCAAGACTGTTCCCTGGGAGTCTGTAATTGCTTCCCCCATCTTTTGGCAATTCCGGTTAACTGCATGTTTTTATTCATCATTATTACAGTTTTTATTCCTCATTCATCTCATGCCTGAGGAAGGACTAGTCTCATCCTGGCAAAGTCTCAGTATAATTACAAAGCAGGGAAATTTTTGCATCCCAAACCAAATTTCAAACTTCTTTGGAATCTAGTAATGTTCAAATCCAGTTACTGCATTCACACACACTTTTTACTTTATTTAATATTTCTATCATAACCACAACTGTAATTTGCCATTGTATATTTGTCCTCATATTTATGCACTTCAGACCCTTAAAAAATGGTCTTTATTTCAAAGTCAATACCCTGCTGAAATGTATTTGACATATATTCCTTGGGGATTGTGCATATAGACACAAAAAGAGAGAGAACAGGGATTTTTTCAGCCTGTAGAAGAGAAGGCCTCAGGGCCTATTGCGATCTAGAACCAGCTAAGCAGAGGGTGTAGAAAAGATGGAATAGAAGTCTCTTCAGAGGTGCACAGTGAAAGAACAAGAGGCAAGAGACAAAACTGGAACATGGAAAATTCCAATTTGATAAAAAGAAACTTTTTTACAATTAGTGTTTTCAATCACTGAAAGAGGTTTTTTAGGTGACAGTGGAATGTCTCCATCCATGGAGACATTAGAAATGTGGCTGGGCAAGGCCCTGAGCAACATGCTTCTTTGAGCTGCTCTGGACATTCCTCCTAACAAACACACTTTTGATTTTATCTATCCATCTATCTATCTATCTATCTATCTATCTACCTATCTATCTATCTATCTGTAGTATCATTAGGAAGATACTTGACATTCATAATTTTTCTTTTAAATATGTACAAATACTGGCTAAACATTGATACTACGTGTTTAAAGTACATTCTGGTATACATGAAAACTGTACAGTTTTTGTGGTGAAATACTGGCTTGAACAAAACCAAGTTCCTGTTACTGAAATCAGTGGATTTGGAAAGCTGAAAATCATGCCAGAAGGAGATGGGTTTATTCACACCATACCTGTAATAAGCTTTTCTAATTGAATTAGCGTGTTAAGTGTTAAGAGAATCTCACATCTCACAAGAGTAAGGTTTTGTTAGAAATGCTGGTATCACACTTTTTTTGTTTTAAATATTTTGGAGAGAATGTAAGAAAAATAGTTTTGGTGAGGTTTTTTTGTTTTGTTTTGTTTGGGTTTTTTTGTTTGCTGGATTTTTGTGGGTTTTTTTGGTTGGTTGGTTGGTTTTTTGTTTTTGTTTGGGTTTTTTTGGCTTTTTTCTACTCAAGAGCAAGTTTCCTAAAAGATTTCTATCACATGGATGAATTTCAGGAAATAGTATCTGTCTAGCAAATTCAGACTTATTAAGGCATTCAACCATTAATTCTCAGAGCCAAGTGCAAGTTTCACCAGTTCCAGTTACATTTTTCTTCATTCAGATTTTTTTACAAGGATATTGATTGTTGATTCTGGGATCACTGGGCACCACTTGTGCATTTTGGTCAAGTACTTCATATCTCAATGGGGAAATAACAAAATTAGAAAAGACTCTGCACCATCTTTCTGTAAAATATCTATAAATCCTAGAGGGATAAGATCGGCATCTAAACCTAGCATGCAAAAGCATACATGAGAACACATGAAACCATACATTTATTTTAGTCAGAAATAGTTTTATAGTATGTATATATTATAACCACTATATATATGTGGTTTAAAAATACATTTTCCTAAAAGCTGTGGATATAAGTACAAGAAAATACAAGATTACTCTTGATTTATTTGTCCTAATATTTACACTGTACATGTGAAAGCCACCATATGTAGTTTAACTCTTCCATATGCATTAAGCAATAGAAATAGTAACTGAATACTGAATTATGAGTAAACCATAACTACCTTTATTGACTGAATGAACATTTATTAAGTGAACATGGAAATAACTCCAGTTTCTTAAAAAACTCAGAACTGGGGACAAGTACTTTTAAAAATTAGAAAACAGAGGTGGGTTGTTTGTTTGTTTTTCCAGGCATTCACTTGTAAAAAGCTTTGTTAGCTGCAAAAGAAAACCTTTATTTCAAATTTCCCATCACATTCCCACAAACCTACATGATGATAGCTTTAAATGAAAGCAAAACTACTTAGTCTCACCAATGCTGATATTCCCCAGCTGGTGACTGGAAACCCCGAGTTCTTCCTAAGTTCCAGCCCATATGAGAACAGTGTCTCGTGACTCTTAGACAGCACTTTATCACATCATACAGAGCAGAGAGCAGCAAGGAGAAGAAATGGAGGGCTGAGATAAGAAGAAATAGCTCTTCCTACTTTCTTACAAATATTTATTGCTGAACAAGACATTGATTTCATTTTCCACTACAGAAGTTCGTCTGGTCTCACAGGAGAGATTGCTCTACATACACTTCTTGCGTCTTTTAAAATGATCAGTTAGTAATATGCAGGGAATTTATTGCTTTCCAGGGAGATATGGAATATATGGATGATATAAGAGATTATTCATTGTGGCTACAAATCAAAGGATAACTTAGTAACCTGTGATACACCTGAAAACATAAAATTGTTTTCAGAAACAAGAAGTGCAAGTAAAATGAATAACCATAACTACTTAAAGACAGTTTCTATGCTCCAGCTTAGTTTCATTTCTGTTAGGATAGATCATGAAAAAACAGGTGAACTTGTCAGAAACCTAACTCCATAATTCTAATGCCATAAATATAGTATTATTTATAATAACATTATGTCTCTCCACATAACTTGCTTGTTTCAAATACACGTGAAAACACATACGAAATAGTAGCAGCAAAGAGTTAAAGATGACTTTGAAGACTGTAGTGGCAACCATCACTGGGTGCACTGGGACAAATCCTGCTTACCAGTGATGGGTACCCACCACTGCTTGCTTTTACTCAGCACTGTGACTCTGGTAAGTGCTCTATGAGCTGCTTTTGGATGAAAATTGAGTGGAGTCTGTGAAGTAGTTGCGAGCATAGTCGGTAAAGCCTTTATGCCCAAAACATTTAGATTGTTTTAAAACTATCAGATGTGATAAAAGGTATTAATCCTGTGTAAACTTGTGGCAACTAAAGTGGTTAAGGTGGTGGAGTCACCATCCCCTGGAGGTGTTCAAGAAACGACTCGACGTGGCATTTAGTACCACGGGCTAGTTGACAAAGTGGTGATTGGTCAAAGGTCGTACGCAATGACCTCAAAGGTCTTTTTCAACCTAAATGATCCTGTGTTTCCGTGGTTCTCTAACTCGGTGTTATGTGTGATGTAACGTCCTTTCATGGAGATCCGCCAAGGTACCCAGGCAGAACCCTGTGTAAGCGAGTACAGTCGCTCTTATCTCACCCCTCCGTTGCCCTGGGAAGACCTGCAAAGGCTGGCAGATTAACGGCGGCGACCTACAGGGTGATGACACGCCTGTGTCTTGACGTCGGACGGAAGAGGAGATGATTAATTCGGGGTGAGTGCGACAGAGGTGATGTTGTAATCACAGACAAGACGGTAGGCCACCGTGGCAGCGCTGTACAGAGGTAACAGCAGCCCGGTCGGGCACACGCCAGATACACCGCCGTGCCCGAGCCCCCGAGCCCCACCGAGGGCGTGTGGCTGTGGGAAGCGGAGACCCCCGGGCGACTCTCCGGGCTCCGCCCCATGCCCGCAGGGCCGGGCTGGAAGTGACGCGGGCGGACGGGCGGAGCTGCGCGGCGCTGGTGGCGGAGGCCCCATGTTGATGTCCCTGGCGCCCTCCGCGTCTGCGTAGGTAAGACCTGTCCGAGGCCGGGCTGGGGGACCGGGCAGGGCTGACACGCTCGCTCCCGGTGGCTTCCGGCGGCTTCTAGGGCGGGCCGGGGCGGCCGGGCCGTGAGGCCGCGTTCTGCGCCACCTTCCCCCGCCAGTTGTTTGGGCCGGCCGTGGTCGGCAGGGGAGCGGCTGGGCCGGGCTGCGGGAGCCGGCGGGGCTCCCCTGCCCGGGGAGGAAGGCGAAGGCCCGAAGCCAAGGTGACCGCGTCGGGCAGGTGGCGGAGCAGAGGCGGGAGGCGGCGCAGGTGGGGGCCGGGGGTGTCGGGGGCCCGGGACCGCAGCTGGGGGACTCCAGGAAGAGCTGACTGTGGAGGTGCGTCTCGTCCTGCTTTTGTTTTTCCTGCCTGACGAGCTTTTCCTCCTTTTCGCCGTCCTTTCCTCTGCGCCAAGCCAAACGCGTCGTTCAGCCTTCCCGTGGGAAGCGCTTGTCATGTCAGTAATGAAGCCTATGCGTAGCTCTTCCTCCTCCTCCTCCTTCTTTTCTCCGTTTCCTAGCTGGTAGCTGTGAGTTAAGCAAGCAAGCACCCAGCATCCCCATAACTATCCTTGAACTGTAAGTAGATCTGAGCATCACTTAAGCTCCGGGGATTTTCCTGCTAGGCAGCAGTAATCCCAGATGATTGTGCTGGTCTGCACAAGTTAGGTTTGTGAACAGTTCTGCTTTGGGTTTGGAAACCAGCCTAGCTTTACTGATTCTACTAGGGCTAGTACTCAGCTGTGGCAGCTGATGACCAGTGTGCAGAAATGGGTATTTTTTTTTTCCTTTGGTTGGGGTTTTGTTGGTTTTTGTTGTTTTGTTGTGGTTTTTTTTTTTTTTTGGTTAATAAGTGCTTAGGCTGAAATATACAATTTTAAAAATAGAACTATTGAAAAAATTCAATTGGTTTTGTTATTAATGCTGTGTTTACTCTTTTTGTATTTATTCTGGCTAATGAAAATTAAACACACTATTTCACGTAGATGTTATTTGGCTAAATTACTGAATTACTAAAAGTGAATTTATTTGTTGCACTTGAAAATAACTAAGGTTATTGTTTTTTCTTTCAGAACTATAGAAATTGCTGATGCATACCATTTATAGTTCAGAGTGAATTGAGAGATGCCTTGAATGTAATCCTCTGTTTTGAGGTGTGTGGGAGTTGTCAGGATTTTACTGTGCTGTAACATTTCCTCTTCTGGACTCCAAAGCTACATATCCGATAGGATTTATTGTGTACCCTGTTGTCTCTAGAAAACTGTGTTTTGATCTTTACTCAGTTTCTTGCTTGTGGAGGTTCTTGTTTTTCTTTATATCTATTAATCTTCACAAGCTTGGTGTTTTATCTTGTAGCTTGTGTTGGTCAGTGTACAAGACTGTTTTTTATTTAACATCTGATACATTGAAATAATGTCATGGCTGCCTGTATGCAGTTCATGTGTTGAATTGAGCAGTAATAAGCTTAAAATATTGAGGGATTAAAACTAAAAAGAACCCCTGTATATACCTTTTCCTTGTTTTGGATGATGGATACTTGTTTACTTCAGAGTGCTTTTTGTTTCAGAAGGCACAAGGTTATCGCTACTTATTTTTTAACTGGTGAAATTTTAAAAGGCTGTAGGAGATACACAAACAGCTTTTAATCCTTCAGCTACTTGAGGCTTGCTGTGGCCTGTTTCTTTTTGGTTTTGGTTTCCACATGTATCTTCAAGGAAAGTAGTATATTATGTCACACACTTGGCAGTTACCTCTTTCAAGGTGTGAATGCACTTGATCGGTATAAAATTACTTTCAACAGCAATTGCAAGAGCAGGATAGCTCATCTTTCTAGAAATGTCAGATACATAAGGCCCTGATCCTCCTAATGTCAAATGTTTTGACACAGTTGTGATTGTACATTGGAATCAGACACTTGAAACTTCTCAGTTGCATATATTCTGTTTTTGGCAGATATTGCCGAATCTGAGAACATCTGGGATGTTCTTGTTCTGCTTGTGAAGCATCTTGTGTTACTGTAGTTTGTAGCACTGTGTATCCTGAATGAGGTGGTGAATGGAAAGCATGATTAAAAGCTTTTGCAGTCCAGCTGATTAGTGTTAATCCCTCCAACTGCATGCATACCTCACTGTTCCTGCTGTCAATGCAGGCCATTGTTTATGGTAATGAAGCTAAACACGCAGTATGTGTTACAGTGAGAATAGTAAAAGATGCCCACAGACTGCTAAACAGGGGCAGGAAAACTCTTTTGAAGAAGAAGAAGTAGGGAAAAAAGCCAACCCAAACAAAATCCTCCTGTTTATGCAAACATTCTTATTTTTAAAAAAAGGTCTTAAAATGGAACTTTGATACTTTTACTGAGAGGGGATGAAAAACTTGTGTAAAAATGCTGTGACAAGCGCTGAGCAGTACAGATTTGAGAAAGGTTTCAAGCAGGGAAACTACAGAACTTTTGTTTCTCCTTCTCTACCATGTCTAGAACCATTAAGAATCTTTCATTAAGTTAGAACCCTGCTTTGTTTTCACACCACTGCTTTTATTTTCCATTTTCTGAAACTGAGATATAATACTGGGGGCATTCAGCTAAGCAATGCTTTCTCTCCCTCTTGATGTCATTGCTGAAATGACTGCTCTTTTATTCTGAGAGGTGGTTGTTTTCGAGTGATGCTGAGGCAGTACACTTTGGTGAATTTAGTCCATGGCTCTCTGTTTTTGGAACAGGGGAAGTAATTGTTAGGTTTTTCTGTCGTGTGTATTTTGACCAGATTAATTTTTATAACTTCAGTAATTTTTTCCCTATGTTGAAGTAACGACTTGTACAATTTTGTTACAGATAATCATGTCATCCTTTCAAGAAATTCCATCTTCAGCTAGCACTTTGCAGACCTCCAATTTTGCACATGTGATTTTTCAAAATGTTGCAAAAAGCTACCTTCCAAACACACATCTAGAATGTCACTACACTCTGACGCAATTTATCCATCCTCATCAGAAGGACTGGGTTGGTATTTTCAAGGTAAGTTATGCTTGATCTGTTATTATTTTTCAAATGTTTGCTTGCTTTCTTGCAAGTTAAAAAAAATAAATTTCAACTACAGTAAAAGCTCTCTCGTAAACTTTAAGTTGAACATTATTTAAGTGATGTATTGGTTCCTGCTGTTAGAGTGTCAGTTTTGTACAAACTACCAAACTGGAGATCAAAACTAGAGGAATGAGTCCAGCTGGAAGTCTGCTGAAGTAAAGGGAGGGTTTAATGTGTGCAGAATTAAATGGAGATGATTTGAAAAGAGATGTGTGGTTACAGAGTGACATTGGGAACAGGACTGTGTGAAGAATGTGAGACAGTGTGTGTGAAATGTGGGTGCAAAGAACGAAAACTAAGCTGGAGATAACCTGACCCACATCCCTGACTAATTTTTGTTGCCAAAACAGGCTGAACAGTATAGATCACTAAAATTATTCAAAACAGATCCTTGAAAAAAAGATATTTGGAGATATTTTTAAAGTTAGTAAAGTTTCACTTATGGGATTAGAAATGGATTAATTCTTACATCTACTTCTGTTTAAGACCTTGATTTGTGTATCTTTGTCAGTATAGCTCCTAATAGATGATGCTTAAATTCCTCATTTGAATTTTATTTAATAGAAGTTTTGATTCAGGCTTTAACAAAGTGATGCTTTGACAATGAGGAGGGGAGAAGGGTGACAGACTTAATTTGTTACTGGAGGACTTTTCACGTAGAACTGAGTCCAGTATTAAAGAATGTAAACGCTCGACTTCATTGTAATCTGCAGATTGTGAGTCTTTATTCAAGCTAAATTACTCCTCTGCAATGTAGAAATACTGTGCTCTGTAACAAAGCGGAGGCGTTTTTAATGCTACGTGCAGTGACTGTACAGTCACTAAATTGTGCCAGGGAGGCATTAGCTTACAAACAGGTACATTTCCCTAGTAAGTTGTTTTTAAAAATAAGTGTATATGTGTCTTATTTGCAGAGTTTTGACAAATGGTGTAACTGAGCACACTTGAATGTTTAGTTAATTTAGTTAATGTTAGTTAATTTTGTGAAATGTAGAAAAACCCTATTTATCAGAACTTTATAGAAGGTGCTGTTTATATTGCACATAAGCATCTTGAAATTACTGAAATATGAATGTAATGGCTTCGTCTGTTGGCCTAAGTGAGGCAGGCAATCAGGACTCTAGAATTACTGATTCGGTAAAAGAAAAAAGAAATTGGGTAACAGTTTTTCAGTGACTACACAAAATGCTATCTACAGTGTACAGGTATCTAATTTCATCCTAACTGTGATGATAGATTTTGTAAACTGTGGAAGTTATTCTACTTCATTTCACTTTAACAGAGGCAGGTAATACTTTGGCAGTCATTTGAGGAACATGTTGAACTGGCATAAGGTAGTGCTACTGCTCAAAGAAACATCTTTTATGCAGGGTGGCTTGTTGCTTGTGCTTCCTCTTGATATGAAACAAGATCTTGTGTGGTGAATCAAATCAGGGAATTGATTGAGGTTAAGACTGGTGTTTTGTGACTAGATTTTTTAATGGGATTCCCCAGCTGAATTTTCAGTTTGCCTAATTCTCATCAGCACAAGGGAAGGAAGCATTGCAAGATGGGAAAAGAATAAAAATGGCTTTCTTTTAGTGGTTATATCAGCTTATACTGAGTGTTATGAATATACTTAGTATAGCTACAGTACACTGAGTTAAATGGAGCCAGCTGTCTAACTGTGTCATCTGTGTCTACAAATATGTATGTATAATGTTAGCAGTAAAATAAACTGTGAAAATGTAGTCATCTTGGGATAGATAATAGAGGTTGTACTATACTGTGATCTGAGTGTAAAAATGAGTGACTTCTAGAGAAGTGATTGTTCATGAACAAATAACAAAGCCCCTGGAGGTGGCTTGAAACCTGATGAAAGCAGGAAGGGCTTTTATCATTTACCTCTCTAAAACACATATGAAGGATGTGATGCACGTTTAGTAAAGTGAGTCCATGATTGAAAAAGAAAAAGGCAAAAGCAAATCTTGACTAATTATGAGAACAATTAATGATCTTCAGTATTGGCCTAGTATGCAATGAAAATGGGGTTTTTGTGAGAGGACTCAGTGTCCATTCACAGACTGTTCATGTGGAGGGAATAAAGTTCACCTTGTCTTTATGAAGTGCATAAGTTGCTTAGAAAACAAATCTGTTCAAGCTGGTGTCATTTAACCTTTGTCTGAAATTGCACAGAAGGTAACTAGTGTTGTAATAGTGAATAGTGGACAGACGAAAAAGGCACCTAGTTTAAAAAAAAAAAAATCAAAAAACCTCAGCAAAAACCCCCAGCAAACAGTGGTAATTTCAGACTGGTATAGAAAATAAGTATGAAGTAAGATTCTTCGTGCACTCTGTGAACATTATGTTGTTTTTGTTTCTAGTGTTGATTTTTTTGTTGAATTTTAGGGGTCAGTGGCTTCAGCAGTATTCTGTCTTGTTTGCTCTACTGGCTAGATAAGAATTTTTTTATTGAATTGAAAAAAACCCTTAGGTAAAAAATTAGGTACCTTTTTAAGTGAATGGTTTTTATCTAGGATGCAAGTGCATTTCTTCAGCAACAATGATGTCTTGAGTAAATATTGGTTATCTGTATCCTTATATTACTGCCTTTGTTTTGCTAGTCCAGCTGTTAGTGCAGCTGCACAATGAAATGGGTCAGTGGGTGATCTGCCAGGAAAATACAGCCTCTCCTCCCCCAACTTTTACCATCTTATTTCACAATTGGTTTGGTTCTTCACTTTGATCGGTGTGGTGCAGTGCGCAGCTGTGCTGGCATCACTGTGATGGAAACAAGGGGATTGGGAAGGTGTATGTGGGACGGCCCGTGCCTGCTTTATTGGCGTGCCTGCTTAATGTGGAATGACAATTGAAGCTTCTTTTTCAAACTTTTGTAGAGTTCTTAAGAGCAGCTTACTTGAAGTTGTAAAACTTAAGACTCTACCAGCTTCTCTGCATATGCTGTAGGTGAAATGTGATTTTTTTTTTTTTTGTTCCCAGCGTAAGTTGGTAAATGTTGAACTTCAGTAATAATGAGCAGAAGGCTCTTTGCGGTGGCAGTAACAGCTTTAAAACTGTTCCCAGGAAAGTAATTTTGTGTTGTTTAGAAAAATGAAGACCCAGTGTTCATAAACTGAAAGAGTAATGTTGCATATAGGAGAATTATTTCAGATATACCAGTTTTATTACAAGCTAGATGTATCTAAATGCATACACTAATTCTGGTGTTGGACATCTGGCAAAAACTGGGAGATACGGGAAGTACCGTAATGAAGATATTATCCTTTAGAGCAGAAGTTCTGCATATGCATCTTTTATTGGTTTTGTGTTTACTTTTCTTACTTGTTCCCTGCAGGTGAGGACTCAAATGCAGGTTTTGACTCAGTCTTCAAATCTGGTGTCTGTCATTGCTGCTGTGTGTTTTTTGCTTTTATGATATTCTGGAGAATCATTTGTAATCAAGTGCTAAAAGATCTTGATCAGTTACATCCTTGCGTGTTACCAAGAAAGAAAAAGGCATTTTTTCAGATAAGTACCGGTCTAGTATTTGGCATGGACGTCCTGAGCCCGAGTTCCTGTTCATGCAGTTTTATGAGAACAAGAGTTTGAGATCAGCTTTCCCTCTGCTGAGGGTTTCTGTGCAGTATAACCTGATGGTTCCTAGTATGAAGTCAAAGGTGAGAAGACATACCATCCTTGATTGATTTCTTAGGAGATCTGTATTCCTAGAGTGATCCAAGATCTCTTTATTTGTTTCTGCTCATGTCTGGTTAATCAGAGTCTAGAGAGGCCTTTAATGTAACCCAAATCTAAACCTTTGAAATGAGGAAAAATAACTAATGTGTGCACTACATCTGTTTGCAAAACTGGCATGTCTGTAGGTAGTCCTAATTTCCGGCTAGGGAAGTCTGCATCTCATGACTATAAAATAAAATAATCATATGGCTGAGTGATATTTTTTGCATTATTAATACATAATGTCCAGATTTGCAGAAGTGTTTGAAAAACCTGCTTGGTTTCTAGGAAGCAGTGCCTAGCTCTCTGTCTGGAGCATATGTCTGCAAACAGGGCTGTTAAATGTTCAGTATACAGGAGAGGCAGCTTTACTGTACATCTCAAAGGCACAAGGAAGGGCTCTTAGGGACAATATAAAGATACATTGCATCAAGAGAGCAGTGTTAAAGGTGTAGATGTTTGTGGGGTATATCATAATACTTTGTGCATTTCTGAAGATATAATTTAGCTGAGACAAGCCTGCTGGAATGACCTGCAATATCAGCAGGTAATCAATCTTATATATGTTAAACTAATTACTTCAGTCTTGCTGTGTCATTAATTAACTATTCCATCAAAACTTTTCTGTTCCTTAATTCTAGTTGATATATTTTTCTAAGTAATCTACGTTACCATTCTTCTAGGATATTAACGAGTTGTAGACATGCTTTGATATTGGCTCTCTCAGGATACCCCTAGAGAAGAAAAGGAAATATTTTCTTTCTTAATTTCAACATTTTTAATATCCACACCTTAAAAATGGTGACCTGACGTTCTGGTGAACTTACATATGGAAAAACTGAATAACCAGCATTGGGAAGATCTTAACAACTTATTTGAACACGGAAAGTACCTCTTGCTCAGAGAAAGTACTCAGTATTTACGAGACCACATCTGAGCTACTTTTTGTGCATCAGTGCAGTACCTGTATTTACATATAACTTAATTTCTATCTTTTCAACGTCCTTCTTTATAGCAGATCTCAGAATTAAATTGTCTGTGGTCAAAAACTTTTGTAGCACAGTTTAACATTGTATTTGATAGAGATAGAAGAAACAGCTTGGTGTTTGTGTTTTATCAAGGCAGTTTAGATATATCCTTTGTATAGAACTCTGAGTTATTTAGTCTCCTTTGGACTGCAAATAACAGTACATCTTGTGTGAGTCATTTCAATATCCTGATTCTGTTGTAGATTGATAACTTAAGCAACAATTACTTCCATATATACAGATTACATTCTGAAGTACAACACAACATCTGGATGTGTTATTTGCCACATGCATATAGAAATACCATTTTTCTGGCATGATATCATCATCGCACAGCTGGCCATGGTAGATACAGGAATCTGCAGTGGGCAGTATGTCCTGTTGTTAAAATAGTTGGGAAAAGAATTGTTGGAATTCAGAATGTTTTTGAGAATTGCTGTATCTGTGAATTAGAGTGATTCTGTTGGTTTCTGGTTTACTTTCTTTGGAAAGTAAATAACACTTGGCTTGAAAAAGAACGTCCCTGGCAACATTACTTGCTGTTTTTGTATGAGATGAAGAGAAGGATAATCTGGGTTTATGTTATGTTACCTTTGACAAGAAATTTTAACATTTTATTCCAAGTGTCATTAATTTTCAAAAACTTATTTGGTGCAGTAGGTTGTAGAATTGGCATAACAAA
Organism: Aleadryas rufinucha; assembly: GCA_013397815.1. Classification (NCBI taxonomy): domain Eukaryota; kingdom Metazoa; phylum Chordata; class Aves; order Passeriformes; genus Aleadryas; species Aleadryas rufinucha. Next base: position 297,935 of record VZTH01006222.1, read on the forward strand.
GTAGTCAGTAGCTGGTAACAATTTTGAAATAAAAGATTGTGCTAATTGATAGTTCTCATGAGATGTGGTAGCAAGGGAATAGTTCACTTAAACTCCACTTGCTCTTTTTTAATGCATTTTCACGCTTATCTCCTAAAGTAAGCAGTAGCTTTGTTACTCTTTGATCTGTCATACATTTCTTTGGACAGTAATTTACATATGTAACAGGTTTACTTCTAGGGAGTTCATATTGTTTCTGTATTTATTTTGACTTATACCTAATAGAGGAAGTTGATCCTATGGTCTAGGCACTCTATCAATGTCATGTTGACACATTGCTCTGAACTATGAGGTAGAAATACAACTAATAAGAGATGGTCATAACTTAGGATCCTGATAGCACCTTGATACTGCAACAAATACCATATGTTTGCAATAGTCCAAGTTAATGTACGTGTTTGCAACATTCAGCAGAGATGGACTTCTTCAGGTCTGGGCCTGAGAGAACATTTTGAGATTACAGCCTTTCATAAAGAATCTAGAGTACTTTGCAGCCATTTCTGCCCAAGAATGTCTCAACCTTATGATTCCTGTTGTATAACTGATTTTAATCCCAGCATGAGTAGCAAGGTCATGTCTGAAGTGAAGGCTTAAGTGTCTTGGCTTGAGGTAAATCAAAGTTGCATGTGGTACAAGGTGGTAACAGACATACTAAAACCCCCAAGATTTGGCTTTGTTTATTTATTTTGAAATGTCTATGCCTGAATATTACCACCGTGTACTTAATTCTCAAATAAGTACTTTTCCTTATGCCCGTGTTCTGAAATTTTTAGTACAGTTTGATTCTTTCAGAACTGCTCTCTAGATACCATTATTTGCTGATGATGCCTGTGTTGAAAAGTACATGGCATCAATGGCATGTCAGTGTTAACAGTCAGTGTTAACTCTCAGTAATTTTGGCTGGTATGAACTTTATTGCACCCAGATGTTTTCATTTTCCTATCTGCTAGTTGTTTTAGAATAACTTAGTGTTTGTAGCCGCCTGTTGTAGAGTAAATGCTGCAATAGCACAGGCATTGCTGTGACTTTCAAGTAACGTTACCTTAACTCAGGGTTATGGCCAAAACCAAGTCTGCTTGGAAAAATCACTTCCTATGATACTGGTTTCAGTGGTGTTTTGCTTAGACACCTGTGCTGTCTGTGGTTTGGGGCAAAGTAAATGTCTCTTACCATGTGAAACATGGAAAGGCTGCTGACTTACTGTTGTCAGTAATAATTAAACTGTGTAACATACATCCAGAACCTTACCTACAGTCTGTAATTTTGCTTCTTTCAGAGGTAGCTCATTGTCTTCTTGCAGTACTTAGGGTGCTTTGCCAGATTTCTTTCTCAGCTGTGTAATTTACCTTTAAATTAGAAAAGGGCGTAATTTTTACTCTGATAAATTTTGTGGTTGGTTTTTTGTGTGATTTTTTTTTTTTTAATTGGATTGTAATTAGGTATCTACAGTAAAGGCCCACTGATTATGCCCAAGTTGGTTCAGCTAAACAAGTGTTTTCCTGGGTTTGCTTCTTTGGCTTGCTGATCTTTTGCAGATGGGTCAGGCACTGTTAATGCAGCAGAATGAACACTGCTGTTCTTTCAGCTGTGTAACAGCTTTCTGATGCCAGGGAACAAAATGCCAAGTGAGCTTCCCGTGCTGATGGTCTTTCTTTAAGGCACTTTGTCTCAAGATTGAATTGACTGACTTTACCAAGGGTTTATAAAAGGAAAGAAATTTAATAAAATGGAAAATCAGAAAAATCTTATTTTCTGAAACTCAAGAAATGAAAACAAAGTTGGAAATAATTTTTACACTGAAAACACTGTGCAGTTGTAAGGCAGAGCTTTTGCCTTAGAAAAGCTTACATTCTGTGTAAGATGAATGAGATGACAGTTGAAGTAGATACAGTGAAATAAAATGGTTATTATTTTCCCTCAGGTGGATATTGGATAACTTGTTATTGCTATACAGACAGGCACTCCCTGTTCAGGCTCCTTCCCTTATCCCCCCATTTATTTTTCTACTTGGCAAATTTTCTTCAAGCTATTTTGTTGAAATGTACTGTGGGTGAAATGTAAATATGGGAAAGTTAATCTCACTGTGTGACATTGCAGTAAGGAAGGGGCTTGTATCTGTGGGGCAGCGTAGAAGAAGAAAAAACTTCTGTGATGACTACATGTTTATTTGTTAGTAGAAGGAAAACCTGTCTAGTGTATTATGGGACAGCTGAGTTGTCCCTACTTGCCCAGCCAAATTGCAGGGTACTTGGTGCTGGACTCTTAACCTTTACCAGACTTCAGCATTTCCACTGTGGCTACTGAGTTGGTTTATATGACTGAAAAGTGTTTATGATGTCCTAAATTGAAATAAGCCTTTTTGCTCAAAAGGAGGAAATAGGCATATCATGAGTGGATTACTCTGAAAGGGCCTATTAAAACTTTCCATTTTATGAAGGGAAAATTAAATAAAGTGAGGTTTCAGTTATGCTTTGTACATAATAACCTAAGATGACATTTTTTTGTGGGATAAATGATGTGTAGTCATGTTTTGGTATAAAAACATGGGTTGAGAAGGTGAAAATAGGATTTGTTTTCTGGATTGTTAATGTCTTGGTTAACTTCTGGAAGGAGAGCAAGAATGTTTGCATTTATGCACAGCTGTCTAATTTAAAAATGTATTTCAGAGTGGAGCTTGAGAGAATTAAATGTAGAGAATATAGAAGAATGTGTTGAATAGCTCGTTAGCCAATACTTTGTCTAATGCCGTTATAAAATGGATTTTTTTCTTTCTGTTGTTTTCGGAAAGTTGCATCATCAAAGTCTTATGTGCTTTTTTGACTGAGAAATAAGGATGCTTCTATTTTTTGAGTTTTGAACTCTGAGCAAAATGTTTTCAGAGTATTCAATGAATTCCTTAGAAAGTAATGGTATCAGCACAGTCAGTCAATGCAGATGGCTGCTGTGCTGATCAGATGATGAACCTGAGTTCAGGCTTCACAAGTCTTGAGTGTAGTTGACAGGTCATTCTTCATTTTTCTCCTATGAACTTCAGTTTTGTGTTGGAATTCTTCTATAATTTGCAGTGTTTGTGTGCTTGAATGTGGGTACTGTAATGTTTGCCATGGCCCATGCCAGGTTTTTAAGTTGGACTAACAAACTGTGCCTATTGTGCTCTTCCTGTCTCAGAGAAAGTTTCCCAGTGTGTCCTTTAGAAATTTCTCATTTATTTTAGGTTTCTGGTAGTAAGAAAGTACTACTGTGCATCAGCTTTAGCACTTTGACTGGAACTTGATTTCATGTTTGTAGTTGACTTTTTGTTGGTTGTGTTGGGTTTTTTTCAGATGACATGTGGAGTTAATTTTAACTTTGGTTTCACATTTTGGTACATAAGAATGTACTCTTCATACCAAAATAGAACTGTTAACTTCCCATGAGTCTTCCACAGAAATTAAGTGTGGGTTTCCACATCTTTCCCCTTGTTAATATCTTTTAACAGCTATTAAGTTCTAATTATTAATGTAAATAAGGATGCTTGCAGCTTCATAAATTTTCATAATTTTCATAAATTTTTAGAACCAGCTTAGTAAATGAAGGAAATGAAAAATGATACAGTATAATTGAGGACTTGATTTTAAATATATTTTTATGATGCCATTGAGAGAAATTGTCCTTTTTTTTCATTGTTTTGAATTTCAAATGCAGAAGTGAAAGTTTCAAATCTTTCTTACAAGCATTTGTTTGTTTTCTATAATGTTTTCATGAAAAGAGATGGTCAGTGTTAGTCATATCAGCTGTTTTGGCAGTTGAAATGGTCAAACTCTTGTTCTTATAGGCCTGATGATTTAAATAGCCATTTTCCTCCTATCAGTGTAGTACAGGTGAGGTGTTCGCATAGAATGGGTTCTTGTGGGGAATCTGGACTCCTCTCCCCTTTCAGAGACTAACGGGAAGATAGTCGATGTTATTTGTAGCAGGTTTTATTTGTATGATCAGCAGTAAGACAGTGTAGCTCTTCTGATTCCTGTCATTAAAAATGAAACTATTTTTCCAAACTAATATGCCTGATGTTGCTGAGGATGCTGTTTGTTTTGCTTCCAAAGCTACAGGGTTTTGCTTATCACATAAACTCACAGTGGGGCTGCTGATGAATATTCCCATCTTCTCTTAATATTTTTCACATTTTGTTGATTTTCTTTGCAGCTTTTGCCACTGGTTTTAGTTTATCTCAGTTTTTATTTACTTTCCCTTAAGCAGTGTTAAATTTTATTCATATAGTTTTAGCCCTGTCTTTAGACAACTATTGGTTTTCTTTCTGAGCTGAAAGAAATGTCTGTGTCAAAGATCACATTTAAATCATTGCTGAGCTGTCCAGTGTGTGCTATAGTCTTGTGTCTGTGATCATATGATCTGTTGCCATAGAGGAGCTTATCACTATGTATATGTGCATAGAATATATATAGTATAGTATTTTGTAGTTTGGAACCACTGTGTCCTCCATACTAGGCTTATTAAAGAGAATATTAACAAAAGATATAAAGTACTAAGGTAAAAGTTTATTGTAACCTGTTGATAAAAAACCAGATTTCTTTTTTTTTTTTTAAGATCTACATCCTGTACCTAAACCAGGGATTATTTAAATTTGGTTTTATTTTATTCTTAGCTTGTTATTGTGTGGCTGTACTCCTTGTTTCTGCCATCTAAGAAATAACCCTGTGGAATTTAATGATATTTATTGTTATGTAGGAAGGATGATGAAAAATGTTACTAAGTTACTTGCTTTGCTGCAGAATACTCACCTTCTCCTTTTAAAATGTATTCAGCTGTGAGGAAGATGAGATTTGTTCATACTTCTTCTGTGCATTGTCACATTTTGACATGTGCAACCTGTAGCAGGGAAAACTCTCATTTTCTGAAATTCTGTGCAGTGATAAGAGCTGTTGGGCACTCCACACCTTCTGATAACTTGCATGTGCCCATTAAGAAATAACGGAATTGTCATGATCATAAGAGTGTAAGACAGGGAGCCTCGCCAGGGGAAACAGATGATGGATGACAGGAAATGTGGGGAGCTGTTACAGAAAATACTTGTGGGGTAAATGTCCCAGGGTATTGCCTGCCAGCTGTTGACATGTCACAGTTCTCACTTTACCAGTAGTCCACAGATTAGAGTTATACTTAAAAATACAGCAGTTGCTGAGAAACAGACCAGGAGAGGTATTTGTTCTTTACGTATTTACTCTCTTTGTTTGTATCAGTATGGCTAAAGTTTTAAATGGCCTCAAAAAATCCTTTTGTTGATTACTGCTACAGGTAGAGTATTGATAAAAATCACTTTTGGTTTCAGGATAAATCACTAAGTTTACAAATCAACATGTGATATCTAAAAAAAAAAAGATAAAAAGAATTCCAGGAATAAACTGCGTCAGAAATTGATTTGATCTCCTATAGGGACCATTTTCCTGTTTATGTTCACTGGAGTTTGTTTCTTCTCTACAGTTTCCAGTGTTAATTATCAGAAGGAACAGTGTTATTTTAGTCAGGAAAATAGCATCAGAAGCAGTGTGTGTTTATTTTGGTTTTTAACAGAAATGAAAACTAGAGTAAGATGAAGAGATTATTTCAGTTCCATACAGTATTTGTTCTGGACATGATAATTTAGTTTCTTTTCTGAAACGAAAAAGATGTTGACTTTTCACTCACCCAAGAGCTACATTTGGGAAGCTGTGTGCTTCGGTTTAGGACACTAAGTAATGGTATATGTTTCTCTTTTCTGAAGTAAAAGCAAGTTCAAAAAAAAGGGGTAGTAACATCTGAGTTGGATTTGAAGACATGACTAATGTGAAAATTTGCAAAATGGTTTTCCTGTAAACTTTTATCGAGAAAAAATTCCTTTCACCACCTTCAAGTTACTGGAAGAGTTTTCCTTGTTATTTCTGAGATATTTAACTGTGTGGGAATAACAACCCCAGGAAATCTCATTTCATTGACATCTTTAAAAGCTGCTTGATAGGAGATATCGTAGAAATCTTCTTTGCTAAGAATAGACCTAAGGTGTAGTAGGTGATTCCATTCTAGTGGATGTGTTGAGCGTCTACACTGTTTCTTCTTCATGCGTTTTGCCTTACAGAAGTGACTGAAAATGAGAATTTCATCTGGTTTCACGGTTGTTAATCTGTGTTTTTTAAGAATATAAAAAAGGCTTCATTGTCTTTGACATTAGTTTTTTCCATATTTCTTCATATAAAGTGAAGAAGTGAATGGACATCTATGGAATAATCTGTTCAGATTTTTTTTTTAATTAATGCTATGTATTAATTTGCATACATGAAATGTGTACCTATATACATATATAATTGCTCTTTTGCTATTGAATTACTTTAACCTCTGATGTTCTCTTTGCCTATCTAAACATATGTTCCTTTTCTTTTTTTTTAATGGAAAATTCCTTTAAAAACCCAGCTATTAATGCCTTTAAAATACACTACTGGAATGTATTCTTTATAAAGGAGGACTTCCAAACTTGGGGTTTGGAAGTGTTGTCTATTGAAGCAATGAAAATCATGGTTGGTAAATTAATCTTTTCTTGGTTGTTGTGTGGTTTTTGTGTGTGGGTATTTTGTTTTTTCTTCTTCCTCTTGAAATACTGTCTTACCTGATAAAAATTGGGAAACAGTTTATTCCCTTTCTGTATCTTAATTCTTCCATGACAGTATGCCCAGTTACTGATAAACTGTATGACACCTGGCATTAGACAAAGTTTTGGTATTTTTTTTTTCATCAGTGGAATAAATCAAATATATTTCTTCTTTTCCTTTACCATTGTGCCATTAATAATATCTGTTGCTTTACAGTAATTTCCTTGGCTTTCTGATTTAGTTGCATGTATTTCAAGCCTGTTGCAATATACCTCTTCAGAGGGTAGAATCATAGGTTCATAGAATGGCCTGGGTTGGAAGGGATGTTAAAGAACAACATGTAGTTCCAACCCTCCTGCCAAGGGCAGGGACCCCTCTCACTAGACCTGGTTGCTCAGAGCTGCGTCTAGCCTGACCTTGAACACTTCCAGAGATGGGGCATCCACAGCTTCTCTGAGCAACCTTTGCCGGTGGCTCACCACTGTACAGAACTGCACTCTTAGGAAAATTTTGAAAGCAGATGTTTATTGAAGGTGGCAGGAAGACTGCGCTGACTTAGCTGAGTTAGGTTTTCATGCAGATCTGGTTTTTTTCTTTGCAGACATAGTGTGTATGTATGAAAGAATTAGCATTCCAGTGAAATGCTGGTCTTTGGCTTTGCAGAAGTTGTCAAAAAAATTCTAGGGTCAATTGTGATCTTTTCAGTAGCG